>OZ024875.1:58548026-59130314 GCA_964017185.1 Rugalucina vietnamica | reverse complement strand
CAGGATAAAGGTTAATTACTGCATTGAGTTGTTATAAGAGCCGTACGACGAGCCAATACCTATAGGAAATGCTAATCATCCAGAGCCGTATCTTTAGCCTGTATTGGCTAGGGATACACGCCTGTATCTTTATCCTGTATTGGCTAGGGATACACGCCCGTATCTTTATCCTGTATTGGCTAGGGATACACGCCTGTATCTTTAGCCTGTATTGGCTAGGGATACACGCCTGTATCTTTATCCTGTATTGGCTAGGGATACACGCCCGTATCTTTATCCTGTATTGGCTAGGGATACACGCCCGTATCTTTATCCTGTACTGGCTAGGGATACACGCCTGTATCTTTATCCTGTATTGGCTAGGAATACACGCCCGTATCTTTATCCTGTATTGGCTAGGGATACACGCCTGTATCTTTATCCTGTACTGGCTAGGGATACACGCCTGTATCTTTATCCTGTATTGGCTAGGGATACACGCCTGTATCTTTAGCCTGTATTGGCTAGGGATACACGCCCGTATCTTTAGCCTGTATTGGCTAGGGATACACGCCTGTATCTTTATCCTGTACTGGCTAGGGATACACGCCTGTATCTTTATCCTGTACTGGCTAGGGATACACGCCTGTATCTTTATCCTGTATTGGCTAGGGATACACGCCCGTATCTTTATCCTGTATTGGCTAGGGATACACGCCTGTATCTTTATCCTGTATTGGCTAGGGATACACGCCTGTATCTTTATCCTGTACTGGCTAGGGATACACGCCCGTATCTTTAGCCTATATTGGCTAGGGATACACGCCCGTATCTTTATCCTGTATTGGCTAGGGATACACGCCTGTATCTTTATCCTGTATTGGCTAGGGATACACGCCTGTATCTTTATCCTGTATTGGCTAGGGATACACGCCCGTATCTTTATCCTGTATTGGCTAGGGATACACGCCTGTATCTTTATCCTGTATTGGCTAGGGATACACGCCTGTATCTTTATCCTGTACTGGCTAGGGATACACGCCCGTATCTTTATCCTGTACTGGCTAGGGATACACGCCTGTATCTTTATCCTGTACTGGCTAGGGATACACGCCTGTATCTTTATCCTGTATTGGCTAGGGATACACGCCTGTATCTTTATCCTGTATTGGCTAGGGATACACGCCTGTATCTTTATCCTGTATTGGCTAGGGATACACGCCTGTATCTTTATCCTGTATTGGCTAGGGATACACGCCCGTATCTTTAGCCTGTATTGGCTAGGGATACACGCCCGTATCTTTATCCTGTATTGGCTAGGGATACACGCCTGTATCTTTAGCCTGTATTGGCTAGGGATACACGCCCGTATCTTTATCCTGTACTGGCTTGGGATACACGCCCGTATCTTTATCCTGTACTGGCTTGGGATACACGCCCGTATCTTTATTCTGTATTGGCTTGGGATACACGCCCGTATCTTTATCCTGTATTGGCTAGGGATACACGCCTGTATCTTTATCCTGTACTGGCTAGGGATACACGCCTGTATCTTTATCCTGTATTGGCTAGGGATACACGCCTGTATCTTTATCCTGTATTGGCTAGGGATACACGCCTGTATCTTTATCCTGTATTGGCTAGGGATACACGCCTGTATCTTTATCCTGTATTGGCTAGGGATACACGCCCGTATCTTTATCCTGTATTGGCTAGGGATACACGCCTGTATCTTTATCCTGTATTGGCTAGGGATACACGCCTGTATCTTTATCCTGTATTGGCTAGGGATACACGCCCGTATCTTTATCCTGTACTGGCTAGGGATACACGCCCGTATCTTTATCCTGTATTGGCTAGGGATACACGCCCGTATCTTTATCCTGTATTGGCTAGGGATACACGCCCGTATCTTTAGCCTGTATTGGCTAGGGATACACGCCCGTATCTTTAGCCTGTATTGGCTAGGGATACACGCCCGTATCTTTAGCCTGTATTGGCTAGGGATACACGCCCGTATCTTTAGCCTGTATTGGCTAGGGATACACGCCCGTATCTTTAGCCTGTATTGGCTAGGGATACACGCCTGTATCTTTATCCTGTATTGGCTAGGGATACACGCCCGTATCTTTATCCTGTATTGGCTAGGGATACACGCCCGTATCTTTATCCTGTATTGGCTAGGGATACACGCCTGTATCTTTATCCTGTATTGGCTAGGGATACACGCCTGTATCTTTATCCTGTATTGGCTAGGGATACACGCCTGTATCTTTATCCTGTATTGGCTAGGGATACACGCCTGTATCTTTATCCTGTATTGGCTAGGGATACACGCCCGTATCTTTATCCTGTATTGGCTAGGGATACACGCCTGTATCTTTATCCTGTATTGGCTAGGGATACACGCCTGTATCTTTATCCTGTATTGGCTAGGGATACACGCCCGTATCTTTAGCCTGTATTGGCTAGGGATACACGCCCGTATCTTTAGCCTATATTGGCTAGGGATACACGCCCGTATCTTTAGCCTATATTGGCTAGGGATACACGCCTGTATCTCTAGCAACTGCCAATAAATTAACCAAGAAAGCCTCTACATAAAGAGCCGTCTCGTGGGAAAACCAACAATGTGGTTTCCGAACAGGTCCGACACAAACTGGCCTGTACAAGCACAGAAAAGAGCTAGAAACTTGAAATTTCGGATTTACTTAGAAGAGGAATTGTACTATTCGAGTAGCGAAAACAAAGGCGCTGATCAGCTTCGCGGTTACCGCGAAGCTGATCTGCGCCTTTGTTTTCGCAAATGCAGATTGTTGGTTTTCCCATGGGGCGGCTCATTTCTCAGTGAACGATTTTACATCGAGACGACCAGCATCCACAAAGTCAACTTCACTACTGAGAATCATGTGGTATTGTATACATACAAATCAATAAATGATCGGTGACACACATTGCGATTGTCTCAAAATCGAGGTTAGATTTTCCAGATTTCTCTTATAGTGTACACCCTATTGACTGATCGATAGGTGCAGACAATGCAGAAATTGAACATTTATTGAAGGAAAGTAACAATCTCGTTTATTTCGTTTTCGCAAACACTTCAATGTTATTGTGATGGAAGTAATATAGGTTCATTATAGCCCCGCTTTGAAAAAGTGGGGCTATACTGGATTCACCATGTCCTTCCGTCGTTCCGTCGTTCCGTCATTCTGTCCTTCCGTTATTCCGTTATTCCGTCCAAATTTCATTTCCACTCAATATCTTGAGAACCAGTTTACAGAATCTGACCAAATTTTGTATGTACATTAACATTGACAAGATCTAGCTTGGGATTGTTGACCGTCATTTTTCGCAAAATTTTGACAGAGTTACTGCCCTTGATTGACGTCAGAATTTCGTTTCCGCTCAATATCTTGAGAACGAATTGACAGAATCCGACCAAATTTTGTATGCACATCATCATTGACAAGATCTAGCTTGGGATTGTTACCCGTCATTTTTCGCAAAATTTTGACGGAGTTACGGCCCTTGATTGACGTCAGAATTTCGTTTCCGCTCAATATCTTGAGAACGAATTGACAGAATCCAACCAAATTTTGTGTGCACATAAACATTGACAAGATCTAGCTTGGGATTGTTACCCGTCATTTTTCGCAAAATTTTGACGGAGTTACGGCCCTTGATTGACGTCAGAATTTCGTTTCCGCTCAATATATTGAGAACGAATTGACAGAATCCGACCAAATTTTGTGTGCACATCAACATTGACAAGATCTAGCTTTGGATTGTTACCCATCATTTTTCGCAAAATTTTGAGGGAGTTACGGCCCTTAATTGACATCAGAATTTCGTTTCCGCTCAATATCTTGAGAACGAATTGACAGAATCCGACCAAATTTTGTATGCACGTCATCATTGACAAGATCTAGCTTGGGATTGTTACCCGTCATTTTTCGCAAAATTTTGACAGAGTTACGGCCCTTGATTGACGTCAGAATTTTGTTTCTGCTCAATATCTTGAGAACGAATTGACAGAATCCGACCAAATTTTGTATGCACATCATCATTGACAAGATCTAGCTTGGGATTGTTACCCGTCATTTTTCGCAAAATTTCGACAGAGTTACGGCCCTTGATTGACGTCAGAATTTTCTTTCCGCTCAATATCTTGAGATCGAATTGACAGAATCAGACCAAATTTTGTATGCACATCAACATTGACAAGATCTAGCTTGGGATTGTTGCCTGTCATTTTTTGCAAAATTTTGACGGAGTTACAGCCCTTGATTGACGTCAGAATTTCGTTTCCGCTCAATATCTTGTGAATGTATTGACAGAATCAGACCAAATTTTATATGCACATCAACGTTGACAAGATCTAGCTTGGGATTGCTGCCCGTCATTTTTCGCAAAATTTTGACGGAGTTATGGCCCTTGATTAACGTCAGAATTTCGTTTCCGCTCAATATCTTGAGAACGAATTGACAGAATCTGACCAAATTTTGTATGCAAATCAACATTAACAAGATCTAGCTTGGGATTGTTGCCCGTCATTTTTCGCAAAATTTTGACAGAGTTACGGCCCTTGATTGACATCAGAATTTCGTTTCCGCTCAATATCTTGAGAATGGCTGGACAGAATCTGACCAAATTTTGTATGCACATCAACATCGACAAGATCTAGCTTGGGATTGTTGCCCGTCATTTTTTGCAAAAAATTGACGGAGTTACAGCCCTTGACTGACGTCAGAATTTCATTTCCGCTCGATATCTTGAGAACAAATCGACAGAATCAGACCAAATTTTGTATGCACATCAACATAGACAATATCTAGCTTGGGATTGTTGCCCGTCATTTTTCGCAAAATTTTGACGGAGTTATGGCCCTTGATTAACGTCAGAATTTCGTTTCCGCTCAATATCTTGAGAACGAATGACAGAATCTGACCAAATTTTGTATGCACATCAACATTGACAAGATCTAGAATGGGATTGTTGCCTGTCATTTTTCGCAAAATTTTGACGGAGTTACGGCCCTTGATTGGCGTTAGAATCTGTTTCTGCTCAATATCTTGTGAACGAATTGACAGAATCAGACCAAATTTTGTATGCACATCAACATTGACAATGTCTAGCTTGGGATTGTTGCCCGTTATTTTTCGATAAATTTTGAGGGAGTAACGGCCCTTGATTGACGTCAGAATTTCGTTTCCGCTCAATATCTTGAGAATGAATTGACAGAATCTTACCAATCTTTTTTTACGTGCATCAACATTAACAAGATCTAGCTTGGGATTGTTACCTGTCATTGTTTTTCTCACACTGGAAAAAAGCTCAGAAGCGGGGCTATAGTCAGATCCTCTGACAATTCTAGTTTTTCTAAACAAAACTAGAATTGTCAGACGATCTGACTATAGCCCCGCTTCTGAGTTTTTTTGCCAGGGTGAGACAAACAATGATGGGCAGCAATCCCAAGCTAGATCTTGCTAATGTTGATGCATATAAAAAGATTGGTCAGATTCTGACAATTTGTTCTCAAGGTATTGAGCAGAAACAAAATTCTGACATCAATCAAGGGCCAAAACTCTTTCAAAAGTTTGCAAAAAATGACAGGCAACAATCCCAAGCTAGATCTTGTAAATCAAGGGCCGTAACTCTGTCAAAATTTTGTGAAAAATGCCTGGCAACAATCCCAAGCTAGATCATGTCAATGTTGATGTGCATACAAAATTTGGTCAGATTCTGTCTATTCGTTCTCGAAATATTGAGCGTAAACAAAATTCTGACGTCAATCAGGGGCCGTAACTCTGTCAAAATTTTGCGAAAAATGACAGGCAACAATCCCAAGCTAAATGTTGTCAATGTTGATGTTTATACAAAATATGGTCAGATTCTGTCTGTACATTCTCGAGATATTAAGCGGAAACAAAATTCTGATGTCAATCAAGGGCCGTAACTCTGTCAAAATTTTGCGAAAAATGAAAGGCAACATTCCCAAGCTAGATCTTGTCAATGTTGATGTGCATACAAAATTTGGTCAAATTCTATCAATTTGTTCTCGAGATATTGAGCGGAAACGAAATTCTGACGTCAATCAAGGACCGTAACTCTGTCAAAATTTTGCAAAAAATGATGGGCGACAATCCCAAGCTAGATCATGTCAATGTTGATGTGCATACAAAATATGGTCAGATTCTGTCAATTGTTTCACAAGATATTGAGCGACGTCAATCAAGGGCCTTAACTCTATCAAAATTATGCGAAAAATGACAGGCAACAATCCCAAGCCTGATCTTGTCAATGTTGATGTGCATACAAAATTTGGTCAGATTCTGTCAATTCGTTCACAAGATATTGAGCGGAAACGAAATTCTGACATCAGTCAAGGGCCGTAACTCTGACAAAATTTTGCGAAAAATGACGGGCGACAATCCCAAGCTAGATCATGTCAATGTTGATGTGCATACAAAATTTGGTCAGATTCTGTCCATTTGTTCTCAAGGTATTGAGCAGAAACAAAATTCTGACGTTGATCAAGGGCCGTAACTCCGTCAAAATTTTGCGAAAAATGATGGGCAACAATCCCAAGCTAGATCTTGTCAATGTTGATGTGCACAGAAAATTTAGTCAGATTCTGTTCAATGGTTCTCAAGATATTGAGCGGAAACGAAATTCTGACGTTAATATATGGCCATCCAAGGGCAATAACTCTTCTGCAAATTTGGGGAAACTGACATACATTGATACATAAGTAGATATTGTCAATATTCATGTGTATGCCAAATTTGGTTAAAGTCTAACAACTGGTTCTCAAGTTATGAGTGGTAACAGAATTATGGACGGAATAACGGAATAACTGAACAACGGAAGGACAGGGTGAATCCAGTATAGCCCCACTTTTTCAAAGCAGGGCTATAATAACCTCGATTACTATGTTACTTTCATTCAATAAATGTTCAGTTCTGCACTGCCTGCATCTATCAGTCAATAAACGCTATAGGAGAAAACTTGAATATCTCACCTCAATTTCGGCCATGATTGTAATGTGCGTTACCAATTATTTTATCGGTTTGACCATGTGTTTCTAAGCTGTGAACTTGTCCTGCATTGTTTCAGCACTTGGAATTCAAATGAACACAACAAAATACCTTTTTTTATATAATATTTTATTGGATTTTCAATAAATAAAGGAATTAACAAGAGAAACAGCACTATTAAAGCTGTCATACATGTAATTTTTTAGGTCTGGGAAAATATAAATGTATTAATATTAAATGTAAATATTCTAACTTGTACAATATTTAAATTCATATTGCTGAAACCAGGTCCTGAGGTCATAAATTTTTTTTCATGCTCAACTCAGCTGAGCATGTAATTTCAACTCTCATAAATGTTTAAATAGGAAAAATCAGTTGGAAAAAATAGGCCTATATAACAAAAACTAGTAATTTATCCTGCTAATAAATGTTAATATGCCAACAATTGTTGGCATTTTAACATTTTTGAGCAGAACAAATTTCAGTCTCAGCTGAGTTGAGCATGAAACATTTTACCTCGGGGGCCAGGCTGGAGTACCAGTATGCTGCATTGGAATATCAAATTAGATTCACTCTTGTGTTCTGTAGTATCATTCTGAGTATAAACATTTGTGTCGGACATGGTCTGAAACCCCAAAGTCCAGTTTAATAGAGTCTGAATGATGCTTTATGTCCCAGTCAACAGCTATGGTCATGTCCAGACACTGCCTCAACCTTATGGGACTTTCCCCAACATAAGGATGTCAGGACATCCAAAATATGCTTCAAAAGCATAACCACCCAAGTGAACAACTACAGCATTTCTGTATGGGGAGTCTTAGACCTAAGCGGCTGTGAACAATAAAAATTGAACAGTAGCACCATCATATATACCAGTATATCAAACTTACTGACACACAGTAATGAAACTTTTAATGTGTGAGATTTGTATACGAGACAATGAGTCTAAAAATTTACTAAGAATGAAGTGAGCATGGCGTAAATGAGATATGGAAAAGGCATAAACAATATGAGCCTTCACGTGAGAACCAACAATCTGTGTAACCGACCAAGACCAACATAAAATAGCTAGGTCTAGAGAGAGGCAGCATATTACTATCTATAGAGTGAAAACAAAGGCGCTGATCAGCTGTGCAGTTACTGCACAGCTGATCTGCGCCTTTGTTTTCGCCTATGCAGATTGTTTGTTTTCTGTGTGGCAGTAATATCATGAAATATTGAAATCTAATCAAAGAATCCATATTTGTTCAGAATATTTTAAATTATTTGGAATCTTGGGGGAATGTATGCATGAACACAATAAAATCAACATGGCACAGAGTGGATTGTTTGCTTGGTTTAGTGATTTAGGTTACTATAAAATGTTAATTTAATCATTTTCCACAATTTACATCCCTATTTTTTTGTTTGTTTGAATCGATGCTTAACATCAGTCAACAGCTATGGTCATGTCAGGATGTTGCCTACACTTTATGGGACTTGTACCCAAAATTAGGATGTGATGACATCCAAAAAAATGCTTCAAATATAACTATCCAACTAAGCCAATAAGGCTTATATGTATGACTTGTTTTGACTTGAACCACATTTCCTGGGCAGGCTCAGACCTGAACAGTTAACCAGTAATCAGATGGCCTGTCAGAAGCATGTAAGCTTTGCCTGGAGACACAAGCAGCCCATCTATTTCATTCGGCCCTAATGGGCAGGGGCCCCCTATTTTTTAACATGAAGCTATTTGGGATGAGTACAGATTAATCAACGGAGACTGCTAAAATATACACGTGGAAATAAGTTAGGGAACACTTTTAGATCTTGGGGAAAGTTTGAAAAAATCCGTTTTCCTTTTTTCTGGCGATACTGAAATTTTTATCACATATATTTCATACCTTGGCCTAGCTACAGGCCAATTTATGGAAATTCACAACATTTTGTCTTTGTACTACGGAGGATACAATATGTCATATGTTAAAAGCTTCACTTTTACGGAATACAAGTTTGCCTTTTTGCTTCTGCACTCCGCAAAACTCAATTTTTGACAGCAAAACAGGAATAATATGTTGAATCTGATCGTTCTGAATGAATAAACGACCTCGGACCTAAAACTTCATGCGTCATCCCTAAACCAGCTAATCATACAAAATCTACTGTTTGCATTGATTTCTATGGAAAGCGAAATTCTTGAATATTTTGCAAATAAAGCCGTAAAAGAATAATTCCGCTAGGACACTATAACCAGAACGTGCATGTTTAGATTCCTAAAGGGTCATATCGAATATCTGACCCAACATTTACAACCTGCAAAATGTATACCCAAAGAACAAAACGTGATCAAGAAACCTACCCCCGGGAAAGTATGGAACTACCGCCGACAGTCGGTCAGAAAATAAAGAACTTGTGATCAGAGTTCAACAAGTAATGTCTAAGCTTTATGCTTGCGAAAAATTATGACAATGCGAGTTCAAATAACGAAGTTATCGCAACGACTAGCAGTGCGTTTCTTAAATTTAGCAAAAAATTTCTGAATCAAAGATGGCCGCTGTCCGCCACAGATAATGTTTGATGCTAACCATTTTCACACAGAAGCAACTTTGGATATTACAGATTCTGACAAGTTGTCAAAACATTCTTCATATTTTTTACAAAGAAGGATATATACAGTCCAAAGGTGGTAGTCACATTATTACAGGTGTTCCCTAACTTATTTCCATGTGTATATATGAGAAAAAATAAACAAAATGCAAAATGTACAACCAGTTAGATTGAATAGAGTATTCTTGGGGACATGTAACATCATTGTACAACAATATGAGCCGCGACGCCAGAAAACCGGTCTTCGGGGTTTCCGACCAGGTCCAACACAAACCGGCCTGTACAAGCTCAGAAAAGAGCTAGAAGCTTGAAATTTTGGATTTAGAAAGAAGAGGAATTGTACTATCCGTGTAGCGAAAACAAAGGCGCTGATCAGCTTTACCGCGAAGCTGATCTGCGCCTTTGTTTTCGCATAGGCAATAATCCCGTTTTCTCACGATGCGGCTCATATAATACAGACATAATTGGGCTGACATCAGCCAGGAATAAATATCTAAATCTATCAAAAATGCTTGTATTTGTAGATACAAATTTATACAATATACATATATACAATATACATATTTACCAAACATAACATGGGATATACATGTATTTATAGAGCAGAATAGAGAACAGACAAAAGAGAATACAGATTAAAAACAACAAAACTGCGTAGCACATACATTTAGGTATGACACATGAACACACAAAAAATAACCGAAAGTGTACACATCCAAATGATAACACAGGGCAAATCAATTTGTAAAGATTTGGTTTAAGCAGTCTGAGAGAGAAAAGAAATATGACACAATAACTTTAATGGCAAGCACAACCGTAGCTCAGATGCATACTGGCAAAATGATTTAGTTATCACAACTCACAACAAAATTTCAGAAAACAGGAGATCACCGGAAACTAAAATGGTACCATTACAAAAACTTGCCCATGTAATATACAGAGATTTTTTGAGCTTTAAAAATTTAACATTTACAGGTGAAAAAAATTGATATTTTTCTTATTTTTGCTCAAAACATAGACTGTGGGTACACGTTAGAACCGCCTCGCCATACCAAAGTTTTGCTATATTAAAGTGGGGTATAGGGGGGTATTCATTGCACGGACATGTTTTCCTGATGTTTAACAGTTGATCAGTGTACTCAAAAGCTTTATCAGTGGGTTTGCTACAATCATTCAAGAGCATTTTTGTTTAAAAACACCAGTTGGGTAATAAGTGTGGGTGGGTGGTTGGGGGAGGGGGCTTAAGTTGCTAAGTTGCACATGGATAATGCATTACTATAAGGTTAAACCTGGGAAAGGGTAGGGAGGTAGGTATTTGTTTAGTTGGTCCATTATGCAATATACCAAAGCATTATGTTGTAATTCACTACACCTCTAAGCAGATGTCAGGAAGTCAGCACTAAATGAGTTGTGTCATGAGAAAGCTAACAATTTGCGTATGCAAAAACAAAGGCACAGATCAGCTTTGCAGTTACAACGCCTTTGTTTTCGCTACACAGATAGTACAATTCCTAAATCCAAAAGTTCAAGCCTCTAGCCATCTTCTGTGCTTCTTCAGCTCGGTTCGTGTCGGACCTATTCAGAAACTATGTTGTTTTTCGTGTCTTGGCTCATTTATTTTTTGTCTGACCTAGCTGGAAATGCACACCCAAGACATTTTTTCTCATGACAACACTGATTTATCTCATTTCAAACCGTTTTACAAGATTTCTCACTGCGAGTAATTGGCGTATCAAGATTGCACACATTAACGTAGATCTGTCCGACCGTCCCAGAATCCTGGGGGTCAGACACTTCCTCGTCTGGGGGTGGGTCAGGTACTGGGCGGCGAGGTTTTGAGTTTGAGTCTTTTAACACAGTCTTGTTGATGGCAAGAGGATTGCGGCACACAATAATGTCAAGGACATTACCAACATCTGAGATGAGGGGAATAACTCTTGAGCAGTCAAGGTCTCTTGTCTTCTTTTTGTTAATCTGTAAAGTGAAATTAAAACAAAAATCATCCTTCAAATGGTGAAAAAGTCTAGGATGTGGTGACTCAATTAGGTACAGTGTATAAGCAAAAATTTTAACATTCTTGAATGTAATAACTTGCAAAGGCAGGCATTCAAATGTGTGAATAACAATTGGGTCTTTGGCAAGCGTGTCTATTTCTTTCCATCTAATTCTAGCTTTAAAACATATTTACTTTGTCTTTGTAGAATTAAAGCCAACATCATTTACCTTGAGTATCCTATCATACTGTTTGAGCCCCATCTTATCAGCCACGGATCCGGTCCGCACAGCACTGATATATACACCTCTATCGTACAGTCCATCCGAAACACCGAAACCAAAATCCTCAGCATGTGAATCCTTCATGAGCGTCACTCGGTGTAACTGAATAGGTTCTGGAGAGAACACAGTCTTCAACTGGTCGTGCAGCGTCAGTTTATCTGAGTCTTTACCACTAGAACTACTCGCACAACGTCTCTCTCGCCTGTTCACCGAATAAGGTCGAAGGTCACTTTGACTCACAGCACCGCGACTCGTACTATGGGACCAGTTCCTTTTCACTCTATGTCTATCCTTTTTATTATTCCCAAGTGACGAAACTGTTCGGCGATCTAAACTACCCGTACTTTGCTGCCGGACAGTCTCGGCCATTTGCTGCAACATGTCCGACTGCACCTCAAAGTTTTTAAATGCCTTCGACCAATCCTCTAACTCCTGACTAGTGTCGCTATGACTACTATGGCTACTCTCTAGGTCGCCTTCCCAAGCGTCATCCGAAATTCTCAACTCGTTAAATTTTTTACCGAAATCATCATCTGTGGAATCTGAGGAGTAAGGCCTACCCTTTTTACGTAATTCTTTAGACTTTGGCACAGTGGCTGACTGAGGTCGAGGTTTTGGGTTGCTATGGTTACTGTTACCGTTCATATCCTGACCAGAGCTATCCCATGATTCAAGAGCACTGTCGATACTACGAACAGGCGTTGTTGATTTACACAGTTTCTGACGCTCCATATTGGTCTAAAACAAAAGATTAAAGAGGTTAAAACTTAAAAAAATTACTCAATTTTAAAAAAATAATAAAAATAAATGATAGCTTTCATTTTTTCAATAAATGAAATAGAAAAATATGGAATCGGCTCTTCTAATCCCATTTTGTACTTTTTTTTATCCCTTCCCAATTTATATCACCTCTGGACTATGGAGTGTCTGGGAATTGTAAGTGAATAAGTATTGTTTGCTCACCACAGCTGTTTATTTTGTAACAGATTATCATTGGCAATTTCAAAATAAGAAAATAAACTGTTACTCTGAAAGCTACTTACTATTTTAGGCTTTGGTGCAATAGGTGGTTCTATAAAGGAAAAGATATCAAAGTTAGACAAGAAAATACAGTCACATACAGATACACTACCATAATGCTGTTCTTGACCCGGCTAGCTCTCTTTGGCTGGAGGAAATTAACTGTTGAACTCCCTCAACATATACCTCGGCTAGGGGTCTCGATCCTTAATAAAATCTTGAAATCTTGAAATCTTGAACACATCAACATTCTACAATCTTGATGATCAAAGACCAGATCAACTGCTAGCAGATGTTTTTATTAGATCTTTGAGAATGATAATTACATTCTACATTGTAGGCTAATTTCCATCTCTCTTCAAAGTGCTTTTCAATTATCCTTCATGCTACTTGTCCCCTATCAAGACATTTCAAGACTGGCAAAGAAATAAAATGATCTTAAGACATTTCAAGACTGGCAAAGAAATAAAATGATCTTAAAATCTCCATACTTGGTTTAGCTGCAGGTAGATTAGATGGCAGAGATTTATCCGGCCTGGCTATCTTCAGCGTGACTAGATCCCCGGCTGTCTGTAGGAGCCGGGTTGCCTCTGTCAGAGACTTCCCGATAGTTGTAACACCGTTGATAGCCAACAGACGGTCTCCTACATGTATAGCACCAGTTCTGTAGGAAAATAAGACAAACTGATCAGATACCTTGCAAAGCCTGCATTTGATTGCTAAAAGACATTTTGATACCTATTAACACTGGAATTAACAGGTGATTGGTTTTGACTGAGAACACAGCTTAAATAGTAAACAGACCTGTCATCTGTTCAGCACTGACTCCTTAATTACTCTCAGGCAATAACCCAAAGTACTGAATATTACCATGAAAATAAGAATGGACTATTGGTGAAAACAATTAGAACACTTAAATAGAGAGATAGTTCCAACTGGAGGCTGTCAGATCTGAGGGTCAAAAATTGGGAAATTCTTACATCATCGGGAGCAAATCTCAAATAATCGGGATAATGACTATCATAGATGTAAATTTTGGTGTCACAGGAATGATACCTACTTAGCACACAGTCCTCCCTCCACCATAGCTGAGATAATGATTGGGTCAAGAGATTCATCAGTTCCTGAGATTGTGATACCTAGAGGTCCTCCCTGTCTCTGTAACTCTACTGTATAGGAGATACATTCTTCCCCATGCTCATCTACAAGTGAAACACATTCATTAATCTTTAAGTATTACTGTAAGAGAAACAATGTCAATACATGTATTCTGTAATTTCCTTGCAAGTTGCATAAATTGGATTTTACCTTGACACTTAGGTCACATGACATAAAATAGCTTCCCAATATATTCTGATCACTTGAAATGTTTTACAGGGTCAATAAAGAGTCTAAGGTTGACTATGGGTGTACATTGATGTATAAATGTGGAAGAAGCATGTTCTCCTGTCAGCATTTTTCCCATGTAAATAGGTCCCATTTACCAAATATACTTTTTTTTCTCTTCAAAACTTAAGAATGCATGTAAAGCTTCAAAATCTGAACAGAAATTTTGTATTTTACCCTAATAACACAATAACAATATTGCTAGAACTTGCATGTGCAAGGTTAATCTCTCGTGCATTTCAGCCTTATTTAATTTTCTTCACCGAACACCAAAATTAAATACACTGGTACTTTCAAAACTTAACCCATATTCGACAAATGGATTTTCCCATCATTATCATTAGGGTGAGTCCACTTTCATTTATAGGGGCGTCAGGAGTGATTTTTAAATTTTATTCAATTTTTCGATAAAAATTTTCTAAGCAAACAGAATAGCCCCAGATCTGTTTGCCTATGTCCCATAAAAGGGACGCCAGACTTAAATGAGTTAAAGCAAATATTAATAGAGCTAAAACTCTTAGTGATAAAAAGATAAGGTCAGAACTAACCTGTGCATGGATCCTCTCTCTTGAGTTTGAGTTTGATAATATCTTCATCTCCCTTCAGCAGTGTGACAGCCTCTTCTATACTGAGGTTCTCTGTTCTAATATCATTGATACATAGCAACTTGTCCCCCGGCTGTACTGAACCACATCTAAATAGGAGAGGAATATATGAGGTGTTACAGAAATTAACCAGCAACATTGAACTCTTATCTCTTCTGGCAGAAATTAATATAGATGGACAGGAACCGGAAATAAGGTTGCTTGTGCTAGAGTAAGTGAGTAAGTAAATTCTTTATTTTAAGAGGGTGACCAAATTGGAAAAGACAATCTTCCTTGGGGCCCTCTTTAACAAGTTAACATATATACAATTTCATATACAGAAAAGTACATATAAAATGAGGCAAAATGTTAGTCAAATGTGATTAAATATAAATATGAAAATCACATTATGAACAAAACTTAAAATGATTGAAATACACGTTAAGCATTTTTGAATGAAATACAAGTTAAGTGTTGTAAATCAAGACAGTTACATGTACATAGACAGAAACAGACGGTTGGAACTTGTATATGCAAATGCAGACATGCAATGGTGGTGGAGGTTAAAATAATTATAGTTAGATTAGTCCTATTATGTTTTTACAAATGATTGAAGTTTCATCAAAATATTTTGAACAGTCTTTAATCATGATTCCATGGGGAAAATTAAGTGTACAACTTATTATCAATATCCTTTTTTCTCAGACCTGTCAACTCTCCCGGATATCCCGTTATTCTAACGGTTTTGCCATGGACTAACGACCTCCCGTCCGATTTCTATAAATAACGCCAAACTAACAGATTTCGGGCTGTCTACCGGTTAATTTTAACATCCGAAACAAAAAAGAAAACATAACCCGGTTTTTCCGTGTTTACACAAACAAAGTCAAGGTCATTGCAAATTTCAGGTTGAGTTCGGGAATTTTCGATCGTTCTGATTTCTATTTTTAGCATATTCGGCAAATCTCTGTTCGCATTCGAGATTCTCCGGTTCTCCGATATATTTATAGGCATGGCATGATATTGGGAAATTCCGGTGAAAGATAAAACAAGCTTTGTGATTAGCCAATAACTTTTTTAGGTTGATTTTGGAACCAATCAGATTGCATGTAACTAATGATCGTCGGGAAAACTCTCAATATGGCCGCGCCCTTGGTAGAAATATGTCGAAACTGATTTTTCGATCGAATTTCATCGTTTCTTCGCGGTTTTTGCATCATAGTTGTTATAGAAAATTGCACAAGCGAATTTTCAATACTAGAGGTATGACACCGTCTGAATTATTCCTTGTTTAAAGGGCTTTGTATCGGTGAATGCTAGCTGTATATACCTTCGCCAATAACAAGTATTGTCTTTTTGAAAAGCTGGAAAAAATCTCCCTCCTGAAGAAAAAATCTCCCTCCTTGAAATTTTATAGGTCCTAAAGAGCGCGCGTAAGCTACATGCTTACTTGGTCAAAAAATCACTGTTTCGCGCAATCTCCCTCTTAGAATTTTCAGGAGGTTGACAGGTCTGTTTTTTCTCTACATGGTACAATTCATATATGTGATACATCTGGGAAGCGAAATAGGGAGATATGCCTTTCTAAATAGGGAGAATGATTAAACAAAGAAAGAAATTCTTGAGATTTGATTGGGGAATCTGAAATTCCAAATGGGGAGATGTATAAGATATATAGGGAAATTTTGAAATTCCAAATAGGGAGATTTGCTCAAAAATAGAGAGATCCCTCCCAAATAGGGAGATATCACATTTATGGTACAATTCCTCAAATTTCTAATCTAAAATTTTTAAAAGTCTCTAGCCAGCCACTTTCTGAGGCTGTAGAGCCCCATTTGATTGGACCTGGTCAGAAACCCTGAAGATCTGTTTTCCCATAAAACATTGTTATAACCAAGCCTCTACCACAACTGAGCTGCCTCATGGGAAAACCAACAATGTGGTTTCCGACCAGGTCCAACACAAACCGGCCGGTACCATCATAGAATATGGCTAGAAGCTTGAAACTTTGGAGTTAAGTAGAAGAGGAATTGTACTATCTGAGTAGCGAAAACAAAGGCGCTGATCAGCTTCGCGGTTATCGAAGCTGATCTGCGCCTTTGGTTTCGCATATGCAGATTGTTGGTTTTCCCATGAGGCGGCTCAACTATGGCATCACGAAAACATGTCTGTGTAATGTATACCCCCCCTGAACCCCACTTTTATATAGCAAAACTGGGGTATGCGGGGGTATACCTATTTTTCTTATTTTTGCTCAAAAACATAGATTGTGTGTACTCGTTAGAACCGCCTCGCCGAGGCGGTTCTAACGTGTACCCACAATCTATGTTTTGGGCAAAGATAAGAAAAACATCAGCATTTTTGTCATGAAATTTTCAATTTTTACTGTTGAAAAAAATCTCTGTATGTTGTATGGTCAAGTTTTCGTAATGGTATGACTCACCTGTGAGCAATACTGCCTTTCTTCACCTCTGTGATCATCAGTGGAGTGCCTAGCTTACTCTTAGCTAGAAATAACACCAAATATTATACATCATCATGACTCACCTGTGAGCAATACTGCCTTTCTTCACCTCTGTGATCACCAGTGGCGTGCCTAGCTTACTCTTAGCTAGAAATAACACCAAGAATTATACATCACCATGACAGTTTATACTCAGAGGAAAAAGTTTAGTCAGTAACTTCGACAAGCCCAATTACTATCATACCCTGCGGATTTCCTTAGATGTCCCAATTATTAAATTTGCAAAGGTAGCTTCTTTCTTATTTTGAAAAGGAATTCCAGCAGTTTTCCAATTCGACCGAGTTATTGGCCTTTTTCATTAAAAATCATTTTTGTAATTACCCGACAAATGATTAAATCGGTACTTTCGTTAATAGTGCTTTCTGATAAAGGCTGTTGATAGTGACAAAAATCTGAAAAAAATCTTTTCAAAATTCAGCCACAGTTCTGAGAAATAACATGCCAAATATTCGTTATTTTGAGATTACCTCCCTTTCATTTAAAACCAGAGGACCAATGGTCCTGTAAACACTCACCTGAGATCTGCTGCATATACCAATAAACATGTTTGAATATTATGGTATTTTAACCCCAGTGCAGGGACAGATGTAGCCCTTGGCCCATTTTCATTTTTCAAAATAATCGCCATTTCTTGCTGGTTTTCCCCTTCAAATGACATTTTAACAGTTATTCCCATTCAAATGCATTGGCAACCCATGTTGACCTTGCCATAAACTGGGTCAAGGTCATCACAGGGTCATGATTTATATATACATTGTAGTACTTGAGCCATCGATGATTCATGCCAAGTTTCCTTGAAATCAGTTCAACGGTTCTGGAGAAGAAGATTTTTGAAGAGTTTTTACCGTATATGGATGAGGTGGCCATCTTGGTCATGTGACCTGGATTATTTATATATACATTGTACATTGGTTGTCCCATCCAATAGATGCTTCACATAAAATTTGGCTTTGATAGGCCAAGTGGTTTCAGAGAAGATGTTTGAATGTAATGGAGATATATATGTATATTGCCCCGTGTTGGGGGCATATGAGCCTCTGGGGTCCAATTTTTTGCAGAATCATTAATATTCAGTCCTACAGCCCATTTCCTGCAAGACTTTCACTTTAAATGACATTTTAAAAGTTTTCCCCATTCAAATGCATTGGCAACCTATGCTGACCTTGCCGTAAAATAGGTCAAGGTCACCACAGGGTCATGATTTATATGTACATTGTAGTGCTTTAGCCATCAATGCTTCATGCCAAGTTTCATTGAAATTGGTCCACCGGTTCCGGAGAAGAAGAATTTTGAAGGGTTTATACCATATATGGGCATGGCGGCCATCTTGGTCATGTGACCTGGATTATTTATATACACATTGGTTGTCCCATCCTATAGACGCTTCACATAAAATTTGGCTTTGATTGGCCAAGTGGTTTCAGAGGAGAAGACGTTTGAATATTATGAAGATATACATGTATATTGCCCCGGGGTGGGGGCACATGAGCCCCTGGGGTCCAATTTTTTTCAGAATCATTGATATTCAGTCCTACTGCCCATTTCCTGCAAGACATTCACTTTAAATGACATTTTAAAAGTTTTCCCCATTCATGCATTGGCGACCTATGTTGACCTTGCTGTAAAATAGGTCAAGGTCATCACAGGGTCATAATTTATATACACATTGTAGTGCTTGAGCCATTGATGCTTCATGCCAAGTTTCGTTGAAATCGGTCTACCGGTTCAGGAGAAGAAGATTTTTGAAGGGTTTTTACCACATATGGGCATGGCGGCCATCTTGGTCATGTGACCTGGATTTCTTAAATATACATTGGTTCCCCCTTCCTATAGATGCTTCATATAAAATTTGGCTTTGATTGGCCAAGCGGTTTCAGAGGAGAAGATCTTTGAAATTGTGGACGGACGGACGACGGACGGACGACAGACGCCGGACGGACGCCGGATCATGGCCATCCTATAAGCTCACCTTGTGAGCCTAATGGCTCAGGTGAGCTAATAAGAATGAAAATCGGTGTAACCACTCTGGCAAAACCACATGCAATATTTCAATCGTTTTAGTTTTAATCACAGCTTTACGGCTAGTAATTTTAATCCCAAACTATCAAGCGGTTTTGAAGCTATAGCGATTTAAACAGTCCCAATGGGGTTTTACATGTATTTCACTGACTAAACTTTTGCAGGAGAGCATATAATAACATTGATATAAAGTTTGTAATTTTTCTTTTGTTTTAATTCTAGTTTGAAAGCATACATGTGCAGACGAGAAAAAGTCATAACATAAATATTGAGCTGACAAGATTTGTTTTCTTTTGTTTTTGATGCAAAAGTTTGTAGAAAGAAGTATTCAATATGAATACTTCTTTTGACAATTATTCTTTATAAACAGAGGTATTTTTAGTCAAAATAAAGTCCAATGTAGATCAATGGCCATAAATTAGACTAGTCATCAGGCAATGCAATGAAAACCCCCATAAAACCCCACTTTCATACAGTGAAAATGGGGTATACTGGGTTTAAATTTTTTTTTCTTATTTTTGCTCCAAAATATTAATTGTGGCTCCTCATTAGAACCGCCGAGACAATCAAAGTTTGTTTGTTGCTTTTTCAACTGAAAATTTTCATTTTTACAACCAAAAAAAAAAAAATCATTGTTCGTTACATAGGCAAGTTTTATAAATGGTATAAATACCTACCACTCAGTGTAATGCCAATGCCGCCAGGTTTATGAGGTAGTTTAACAACAAAAGTTCCGCTACTGGCCATGACAGAGTCGGCAACATCAAATTCTATCTCTATTTTAATCCTCTGCCAGGAGTCTTGTAGAATCTGATTGACCTCGTCCAGGGTTTTCTCACAGACGTCCTGCCCATTGACAGTCAGGAGTCGGTCTCCTTCTTGTATAACTCCACTCCTAAAATATCACAGCCACAATATGTTAAACATTAACATATGAGCCGCCTCATGGGAAAACCAACAATCTGCATATGCAAAAACAAAGACGCAGATCAGCTTCGCGGTAACCGCGAAGCTGATCAGCACCTTTGTTTTTCGCTACTCGGATAGTACAATTACTCTACTTAACTCTAAAATTTCAAGCTTCTAGCCTGCTTCTGTGCTTGTACAGGCCGGTTTGTGTGCTTGTACAGGCCGGTTTGTGTCGGACCTGTTCGGAAACCACATTGTTGGTTTTCCCACGTGGCGGCTCATATTTTAGACATTTATACATTCTGCAAAGTCAACTTGCTACAATTACGTGTACCTGGTTACCATGCAGTTCCTGATCTTTGTTAATGTTTTTCAGTATCTTGATGATCAAGATACTGAAAAAGATTAACAAGTATCTAGTACACATTATTACATTGACAGCGAAAAATGAACACTAAAATCATAAGCTAACCTGCTATCTGGTATGCAAGAAACAATTTCTGTTTTATGACCGGCCTACCTTTCAGCAGCACTGTGTGGTTCTACTCTGGTCACCACAGGTGGTTCATCCAAGATAGCCGAAGAGAAAACTGTGGCATCTAGGACAATACCCAGTCCTGACGGCTCCCCATACAACATCGTTTCCAGGACGTCCATACGACACACCTGGTTACTGGATGTGAACACTGATGTGGCTGTGGACGATACTGATGCTGGAAATAAATCATAAGACTTACTGCTTAGATATGCCCTACTTTTTGTATAGTTTGTAGCTAAGATTTTGCTGGCATTAACAGGCCAGCTGGTATGTTACATTAAGTTTTATTGTTTGTTTGTATTTAGGTTTAACTTTCAACAATTTTTCAGTCTTGTCTGGATGGATCCACCATTTCTGGGTATTAACCATCACTCTAGAGTACATGTAAATGAGAGTGAATAATGGTTTCTGTCTTTTAAGCTCCACATGCTTTTATTACTGCCCATTAGTGCTAAGATTAGGCATTGCCTCACATATCTGATAGCTTATTGACTTCAAGATGGTCTCGGCATCTTGTTTATTGGTCTCAGAATCTAGATAATTGGTCTCTTAAAAACAAAAAGTGAGAAAGATATTCCTGATTCTGGCAATACCTACCACAAGATGAGACCAATTTCCTATCAGACCTGGTCCATGACCGATGCCTCCTTGCTATCGTTTCAGTCGACTTCCTGATAGGATTGCCGGTAGCCAGTGTGCTGTAACTAGGGTTACCAGTAGCTGCCAGGGTGTTATAACTCTTGGAGGGGGAGAAACCATTAGACATAGGAATCTGGGTCAGGACAGGAGAGGATATGGAGGGAATCATGTTCTTCTGGAAGGCTGCAAGGGAGAAATGATTATATACTGGGGTTTATATTGGTTGCATATTGTGGTTTACACTGATTACGTACTGTAAGGGAGGAGAAATGATTAAATACTGTGGTTGAAAATGACTGCATACAGTTGAGGAAAATGATGACATACTGTAGTTGAAAATGATTGTCTACTCTGGCCAAAAGTGATTAACCACTATCATTGCATAAATACCCGTGCCACACGATATTAACAGCCGTTTATTAATGAAGAGAAAGCCATGTATTAATATTTCAATTCACGCTCACACGTGCTGTTAATATATGGCTTTTACTTATTGTCCTTACTGGGCACCACGCAAAACACGGGCTAATAATGAGAAACTGTAGTCCGCCTGGAACGAGCATAAAAGGGAAAAGTTTTTACGCGTATGAAAATGTGATGGGGCTGTAAAATATAGTGCACCATTACTTCTTTCGTTTGTGCAGAATTTATGCAATAATAACGATCGAAAATGATTTTGTCATTCATTAACATTCGCTAGGTCCCTCGGGGAGTGTTGAACACTCCCCTCGGGACCTAGCGAATGTTAATGAATGGAAAATCATGTTTGATCCCTATATAGTTGTACAAGTAACTATTGTTGTACAGGTAAGGTGTGCATTTTGGAATAAATATGGGATAATTTTATCTACTTATCCATATAATAATACAAGATGTGTGTATTATGGTACCATGGAATAACAAAACCATCAAAAGATAGGGTGAATCCAGTATAGCCTAACTTATAGCCCAACATGGGTATAATAATTGAGCCGCCGCATGGGAAAACCAACAATCTGCATAGGCGAAACAAAGGCGCAGATCAGCTTCACAGTAACTGCGAAGCTGATCAGCGCCTTTGTTTTCGCTACACGCATAGTACAATTCCTCTACTTTCTAAATAAAAAATTTCCAGCCTCTAACCATCTTCTGTGACTGTTCAGGCCGGTTTGTGTCGGACCTGGTCGGAACCCAAATTGTTGGTTTTCTCACGCACAGGCTCAATTATAAACAAATTAGTTTACTACACTGAAAAAAAGTTATAAGAGGCCACCTCATACTTTTTCTTCTAGTTTAGAAAGTAAAATACGATCAATTAGAATTCATGATCAAATGAATAAACCAATGTCTAATAGTGTCTCTGTGAGTTTCTGCATTCCAAAATTCGTGATATATCACATACAGACGAAGCATTAGTAAAGGTATCCTCATTTCAAAAAGTCACATTTTATTAACGTCAAATTAAATGTCATATTATGACGTTGTGTTTTATATTTTAATTTGTTTGAAAGTTCTACTGACTGCCATGATGCAAGATAAAATTAAATCAGATGTGTTGCTGCAATAAGAATCTTCGTTTCTGTTTTGTACTTGCAAGAAGACAGCAACATGGATTACAGAAATTCAGCTTTTTTGCATGCAATTTGCATACAAACTTTGTTCATCTCCAGTTGCATTATTATCAGCAGTATGGAATTGAAATTTTCAGCGATTATAAAGGTCTAATAGTTGACTCTGATAAACTTTGAAAATTTAAAAAATCGTCCATAATTTTCGTTATTTTGTTCGTTAAAAACTGGCATTGAAACCGGAATTGTGCGGCAGCCGTGACCTGTTGGCCATCGATAATAGTCTAAAATAGCTCATTCGGGTTATATCTCTCATTTCCAGGCTTCGTCAAGTAAATTTAATAGGGATTAACATGTTTAAGAGGCACATTGATGAATTTTCCAAAAAATCTCAAAAATAGCCATTTTTCAAAATTGCGCAAAAAGTTTACCAGTAGAGAAAATTCGAATATTTGATGTTTTTCTAGGCCCCAAGGGTCCCTTTGATGACATCCGCTCCTAATTTCAATAAATGCTGTGCTTGATCATTTTTTTATTCAAAAATATTGATTTTTGCACATTTACTCCAAAAACGCATTTAGTGAAAGAAAATTATTTTTGTACACTTCGGAACTTTACTTACTTGAAAGGCACGTCTTTAAGGAAAAAATCGAGCAATTTTGAACATGGCTTATAAACAAAAAATGAGTTTGAAAAGTGGCCTCTTATAACTTTTTTTCAGTGTATGTAAAACCTACCAGGATTATTCTGATAGAGGTTTTCCTTTGAGGATTTCTGCTCCACCAGCCTCACTGGCAGGATTTCTATCTTGATCTGATCCCCACCTGTGGACTTGAGGAGCTGAGTTGCCTCGGCAACCGTCATGTGCTCCACCTCGGCGCCATCTATAGACAGGATGAGGTCTCCGGTGTGTAGAGCTCCACATCTACAACATACATGTACCTCAGAATATGGGACGGCGCAGATGAAATAAACAACATTATGTCAAATATTATTAAAGAAAAAATACAAAGACATGTAATCAAAGAAGGCTTCATTTTTCTTTTGTCTGCATTGAAGCTTAACGTCCCACAATTCAAATATTTACAGAGCCATAGCATCCTGGGTTTGTTAACATGGGAGGTAAAAATGCCTTAATATGAGGCGCATCATGAGAAAACCTGATTTTTGCCTATGCAAAAACAAAGATGCAGATCATTTGTGCAGTAATTGCCTTTGTTTTCTCTTTGAGGATAGTAAAATAAGTCTTCCTTCTAAATCCAGAGGTTCAAGCTGCTAACCATCTGCTGTCGCTTCTCAGGCCGTTTTGTGTCAGACCGTGTCGGAAACCCAGAAGACCGGTTTTGTCGCGTCACATCTCATATGGTAGTGGTATGTTTCAAACTCTGATCTCTAGGTCGTGATCTGATGTTCTACTACTGAGTCACCAAGCCTGCCATTCATGATTCTGCCATATCTGTCAAAATCTTTTTGATTATAGCTGTATATTAACATTTTTGCAGATAAAATGCCAGGGCCCGAGGTTATAAAGCTTTTTTCATGCTCAGCTCAGCTGAGACTAAAATTTATCCTGCTCATAAATGTTAAAATGCCAACAATTGTTGGCATTTTAACATTTATGAGCAGGATAAATTACTAGTTTTTGAGTTTTGAACCTGAATTTTCCACTAATTTTGACTATTTCAACATTTATGAGCAGTTGAAATTTCATGCTCAGCTGAGCTGAGCTTGAAAAAAGTTTTATAACCTCAGGCCAGATCTTCATTACCTGTCAGCAACACTCATGGGTCGTATACTGTCTATACAGACACAGTGTTTTCCCTTATGCCTGGCATGTGATAGCGAAATCCCCAGCGCAGCTCCGGGGGTCTTGTCCAGTTCAATGAGCAGTGGTCCTGTCGCCTTCTGAACAGCTTCTGTAACAGAAGAGCTGTTATGTGAAAAACTTGCTTTCTGCATACGTGTACCTGACTTAATCATATGGCATCACTGTTATCCAGTCATGTTGAAATTATATGTTACCTGAGCCACAGTTTTCCTGGGCAAGTTTCTGCTTGCCCACGAAAACTGTGGCTCAGGTAACATATCAACCAGTACCAAGTGCACACCCTTTCTGAAGGATTTTATACTTTAAATTCGGAAATGTTCGCGAAATTGGTGCCTCACAAATTCAATGCTCACTCTAATAAAGACTTACTATAAGCTTTGCAGACAGCATGTGTACTCGCTCGCAAATTTAACTTGCAAATAACTGGGTAATGGAAAATTTGCGTAATAAAAGTCACACGAAAATTTCCGAACTTACAGTAATTGAACCTCCAAAATTCGGAGTGCTTGGCTAGATGCCTTAACAACTTTGGCAGATGATTTCAACATAATTATGGAGAACAGAAAAAGCAGCTTACCTATGACAGAAATATCATACTCTATTGTGAAGGTTGTTTGGTTATCACACTGCGACAGTAACATATAGATCTCTGTCAGATTGAGAGCGACGACACTAAAGTCATTCACCGTCAGAATCCTGTCACCAGTCTTCAGTGAACCTTCCCTAGAAATATTTATACAAAACATACATGAGTGTTCTGTGGGTCACTTTGTGCTAAACCTTGATCTGAAGGACAAATATGTCTATCCATACCTTACACTTGTGATAGATTTTCTTGCATGCTCAATTTTCATTGACTTTACCTTGGAAAACACTTTAATTGCAACTCGGTCACTATTTTAATATCAAATGCTTTTTAGCATAGACCAAAATGATAGCTAGGTAAAGCAGGACTAAGCCACACCTTTCATGTATATATACAAACACTGATCTGTTAAGACAGATGCCCAAGTGGATCATTTTTGGCTTGGTTATGGCTTAACTCCCCTGCTTATGGCTTAACATCCCAGTCAACCAATCCAGTCATGTCAGGACGGAGGCACTATTCAGGAATCTAGCATCAACCAGTAATTTTGGGAGCTTAAAGTGTCTTGCTAAAGGACACTATAAGGATGGACGTAGCAAGATGTTTTTCACACATGACAATTGAGCCTCATAGTGAATGAAGTGTTTGAGAAAAGTGAGCACCTGAGAGTGAGTTCTCTGTTAGATGCTTGGATGGCATTCAAGCCACGACGCGAGAAAACCGGTCTTTGGGGTTTCCGAACAAGTCTGACACAAACTGGTCTGTACAGTCACAGAAGCAGGCTAGAGGCTTGAAATTTTGGCTATAACTAGAAGAGGAATAGTACTATCCGAGTAGCGAAATCAGCTGTGCAGTTACTGCGTTTTTGTTTTCACATATGCCAAAATCTGGTTTTCTCATGATGCGACTCATTCTTCAAACAACCTACTCAAGCGATATCCGATATCCGGAATGCAGACAGCAAACATAGAATAGACAGGGTAATGTTCAGGTTGATCTGAGCTCTGCTTTAATGCATCACTATATTTTTGCAAGATTATCCTATATTTTTGTTTTATCTAAAATGCAAAACAGTGTCATATAAAAGCCCAGGATTGCAGCTGTCCCTGTCACAAAGCAAGCAGAGCTTATCTTTGTAGGCAGAAAATGTTTTGC
This sequence comes from Rugalucina vietnamica, assembly GCA_964017185.1. NCBI lineage: Eukaryota > Metazoa > Mollusca > Bivalvia > Lucinida > Lucinidae > Rugalucina > Rugalucina vietnamica. Next base: position 59,103,694 of record OZ024875.1, on the reverse strand, counting down.
TTTATTCTGTTAGGATTTATGCTAACCTTAACACCAAGCTTTGGTGCCTCTGGAATAAACCTAGACAATCATATAAGGAATGATAATGTAAAGAACATAGTACCTGGTGCAAATCCTACCGTGGATAGTACTTACAAGAAGAAATTGGACAATTTTCAAAATGTGGAAAAAGAAATATATGAACTAAAAATAATGTTCCAAGAAAAGGAACAGGCTTTGGATGAAAAAATGGAGAAAATGCAGGCAATGATGGACTATCAGCAGAAAAAAATAGACAGTCACCAGACTAAATTAGACACTCAGGAGAAAAGATTAGAGTATCAGCAGAAAAAATTAGACGATCAGCGGACAAAATTGGACATTCAGGAGAAAAAGAGAGACTATCAACAGGAGAAAATTGGACAAATGGAAAATGAAATCGATAATCTGAAACAAACAGTAAGTAGCCAGAGTCAAATGATAGATGACCTTAAAAACAGCAAAGCTGAGGTGAAGAAAGAAATGAAGTCTAAGATTCACCAGCAAGAAGAAGAAATTAGGTCACTCAAACAAGATACTGAACTACTGGTGAATATAGTGAAGGATATGGATGCAGTGGATGAGCAATCTCAGGGTGAACATTCTCAAAGAAAAACAAGCAGTGAAACTGTGGACAATATTGGTGTATTAAATGATACAATAACTGATAAACAAAACATAATGACAATGAAAACATTTGGAAATAAAGAATCAGTCGAACAGTCACAAAAAATAAACAACTTTAAAGGCAATTTATCAAAAAGAAAAAGTGTGGTTGAAACCAGAATGACAAAGCGGCAAATCACTGGGGAAATAGCATTCTCAGCATACTTGAGCCATGACATTCCACATTTAGCCCCTGGTCACACACTAAAATGTGATCAGATCATTATTAATGATGGCAATGCCTACAGTCCATATACTGGTGTATTCACTGTTCCCACAACAGGAGTCTATCTTCTAACTTTTAACTTTGATGTTTATCATAGCAATAGATGGGAGGCAATAAAACTGGTTGTTAACAACAGAAACATAGTTGACGCAGTAGCTACCGGCTTCACTGGGAATAATATGGGAGGAAATACAGCAATCATCAAACTAATACAAGGAGAAACAGTCTGGCTGGAAAGTTATGGCAGTAATGATGGTGAGGTTTTCTCAACAACAGCATACAAGAGGACAACATTTTCAGGAGTCTTACTTTACTGATGATTTGTGATTCAGTATGATAATAAAATTTACATTCTTCCCAAGCTTTTGTGTTGTGCGTGGGTTTTACATTCTGAAACAGTTCAAGTCTTAAAAGTCCAATAGACTGGAGAAGACAGAGATCAACCTTATGACTCCCCTCGACCATTTAAAAGGGAGGGATTCAATTATATAAGTTAAATATAAGTTAGTTTGTTTATTACCAGTGGAAAAATGAATATTAATGAGCAAAAATTAGCATAGAAAACCATATATGATCCCTACATTAGTCCCTACCTCAAATCAACACCAGAGGACCATTTGTCCTGAGAATGCTCACCTGAAGCCTAACCTTGGAGCGTTTAGTCATCATGAAATGACCTTGACCTCGAATACTCAAATACCTTCATTGGCTTAATTAGTTGTCTGCATCTGCCAAGTTTCAGGTCACAGGCTACAATAGTTTCAAAAAATCCATTGTTTTAACTTTTCCCGTTTCCAAAATTGTCCTTGCCATAAAATAGGTCAAGGTCATCCTTGAATCATCATTTGAACAACTATGATGGGCCTTGATGCTACATACTAATTTTCAGGAATATCGGCCCACCAGTTCTGGAGAAGAGCATTTTTGAGCATGGCAGCCATGTTGAGCATGCAACCTCGATTTCAACAATAAAATATTTCTTTCTCCTTATGCATGAAGGCTTCAAATAAAATTTCACATTCATAGGCTGAGTGTAAGGTTACTGAGAAAAATAAGTCTTTAATTTTGATATTTCAATGACCTTCGGCTCAGGTCAAGAAATGACCTTGACCTTAATTAATCGCATACCTTCATTAGTTGTCTGCTTCTGCCAACTTTCAGGTCTCAATCTGCAGTAGTTTCCAAGATATCCATTGTTTTCACTTTTTCCCATGTACAAGCCTATGTTTTCGAAACTGACCTTGACATAAAATTGGTCATGGTCATCCTAGGGACATCATTTGAACAAACTACCATGGACTGGAGTCTCAGATACTACATACCAAGTTTCGTGAAAATTGGCCCACCGGTTCTAAGAGAAGATTTTTGAGCTTTTTTGAACATGGCTGCCATGTTGACCAGTGATTTCTGAGAAAACCATAATCCAAATTTTGATACTTAAATGATACTATGATGGGCTAGAGTCCCCGATGCTACATACCAAATTTCATGGAAATCGTCCCATCGGTTCTGGAGAAGAAGATTTTTGAAGGGTATTTACCATATATGGACATGGTGGCCATTTTGTTCATGTGAACAAACGTTCGTTCCACCTACCCATGGAGGCTCCACATAAAATTTCAACTTGATCGGTAATGCGGTTTCAGAGATCTTTGAAATTGTCGATGACAACGGATGGACGCCAGATCATGCATACACTATTAAGCTCACTTTGAGCCTTCAGCTCAAGTGAGCTTTTAATACAAATAACCCTGTATTGACTACAAAAGCACTATTATTTTTTGTTGAAAAAATGTGAGAATCCTTTGCAATGCAAAGGATTCTCACATTTTTTCAACAAAAAAATAACAGTGTATTTGTAATATTGCCATTTGAAATTTTAACGAATCATTAACTAACGACATCATTAATTTTGAACAACTGGCCCGTTCTACTACATTACCTGTCTGCTGGGCCACCAGGTCGTATCTGTGTGACTGTGAGAGGTCGACACTTCAGTCTGTTGGCACAGGACCCACCCCGTACCACAAACCCAAAGGTACCCCCGTCAGTGTCCAGGGCTATGGTGTGCTGTCGACAGCGGACTGAGAATGTATCTGTTGGGCCTGAAATGGTGTTAAACTAACATTAAGTTGCGCCATTTGAATTAAGTGATTCTTTGAGGTTTCCAAATAAAACAGATGTGATACAAACTAGCTTACCATATTCAGTCATAGAAGAAGTTTGTAATTTCGTATACAGAAAGGAGAGGGATTGTACTATCTGTGGAGTGAAAACAAAAGCGCTGATCAGTGATCTGCAGTGATTACCTTCACATTAACTTAATTACACTCGGTGTTTGTTTGATATTTTGCTTTGCATCCCAGTCAATAGCTACGGTCATGTAGGGCTGTTGCCTCCATTCTAATGGACTTCTACTCAACACTGGTATGTCATGACATGCAAAATCTGCTTTAAAGTAAAACCACCCAAGTAACTATGGTTTTTGTGTGGATGGTTTGAGTTACATGAGATAAACCAAATGTGAAACTGAGTAGAATTGAGCCCTGATTCTGGTCTAGATAATAACGAAACCACATTTCCTGGGCCGGCTCAGACCTTCTACACCACTAACCAGTAATCTGGTGGTTGGTCAATCAGTAATAAGCTTTGCCTGGAGGCACAAGCAGCCCATCAATTTCTTACAGCTTCAATGGGCAGGGGCCCTATAAATCTTAGTGTAAATGAGCTGCCTCATGAGAAAACCATCAATCTGCATATACAAAAACAAAGACGCAGATCAGCTTTGCGGTAACCAGAAAGCTGATCAGCACCTTTGTTTTCGCTACACGGATAGTGCAATTCCTCTACTTTCTAAATCCAAAATTTCAAGCTTCTATCCATCTTCTGTGACTGTACAAGCCGGTTTGTGTCAAACCTCGTCAGAAACCCAAATTGTTGGCTTTCTTATGCAAAGGCTCAAATCTTAGTGTAAATCTCACCAGTCTCCGGCAGGTCATACTCGACCTCGAGTCTCACGTTTTCATCGGCATTCTTCAGTAGACTAATGATCTCATCATGTCTCATAGCACTAGTACGGATACCGTTCACAGATAACAAGATATCCCCGACTTCAAGGCAATCAGACCTAAAACACAAGATAAAGTTGTCCCATAGCACTAATACGGATACCGTTCACAGATAACAAGATATCCCCGACTTCAAGGCAATCAGACCTAAAACACAAGATAAAGTTGTCCCATAGCACTAGTACGGATACCGTTCACAGATAACAAGATATCCCCGACTTCAAAGCAATCAGACCTAAAACACAAGATAAAGTTGTCCCATAGCACTAGTACGGATACCGTTCACAGATAACAAGATATCCCCTACTTCAAGGCAATCTTACCTAAAACACAAGATAAAGTTGTCCCATAGCACTAGTACGGATACCGTTCACAGATAACAAGATATCCCCGACTTCAAGGCAATCAGACCTAAAACACAAGATAAAGTTGTCCCACAGCACTAGTACGGATACCGTTCACAGATAACAAGATATCCCCGACTTCAAGGCGATCTTACCTAAAACACAAGATAAAGTTGTCCCATAGCACTAGTACGGATACCGTTCACAGATAACAAGATATCCCCGACTTCAAGGCAATCTTACCTAAAACACAAGATAAAGTTGTCCCATAGCACTAGTACGGATACCGTTCACAGATAACAAGATATCCCCGACTTCAAGGCAATCTGACCTAAAACACAAGATAAAGTTGTCCCATAGCACTGGTGCGGATACCGTTCACAGATAACAAGATATCCCCGACTTCAAGGCAATCAGACCTAAAACACAAGATAATGTTGTCCCATAGCACTGGTGCGGATACCTTTCACAGATAACAAGATATCCCCGACTTCAAGGCAATCTTACCTAAAACACAAGATAAAGTTGTACCATAGCACTGGTGCGGCTACCGTTCACAGATAACAAGATATTCCCAACCTCCAGGCAATCAGACCTAAAACACAAGATAAAGTTGTCCCATAGCACTGGTGCGGCTACCGTTCACAGATAACAAGATATCCCCGACCTCCAGGCAATCAGACCTAAAACACAAGATAAAGTTGTCCCATAGCACTGGTACGGATACTTTTCACAGATAACAAGATATCCCCGACCTCCAGGCAATCAGACCTAAAACACAAGATAAAGTTGTGCCATAGCACTGGTGCGGATACCGTTCACAGATAACAAGATATCCCCAACCTCCAGGCAATCAGACCTAAAACACAAGATAAAGTTGTGCCATAGCACTGGTGTGGATACCGTTTACAGATAACAAGATATTCCCGACCTCCAGGCAATCAGACCTAAAACACAAGATAAAGTTGTGCCATAGCACTGGTGCGGATACCGTTCACAGATAACAAGATATTCCCAACCTCCAGGGAATCAGACCTAAAACACAAGATAAAGTTGTCCCAAAGCACTGGTGCGGATACCCTTCACAGATAACAAGATATCCCCAACCGCAAGGCAAACGGACCTACAAGGATACAAAAGAAATGATAGCATTTAAATTTGCCATCAAAATCAATTTTTTAAATGCTTAACATGTGGATTATAATAAGTTAAAAGTCTATCAAAATAATGTTATCTGACTAAAGAAAGCAGTGTGACTTTGAAATGAAGCTAAAGAATGTCAATCAACAATGTTTCAGCCATATCGGAATAGTACGCTATATCCTTGGTACCACACCATGACACTTCTTAAGGATAATATCCTTGGTACCACACCATGACACTTCTTAAGGATAATATCCTTGGTACCACACCATGACACTTCTTAAGGATAATATTCTTGGTACCACACTATGACACTTCTTAAGGATAATATCCTTGGTACCACACCATGACGCTTCTTAAGGATAATATCCTTGGTACCACACCATGACACTTCTTAAGGATAATTTCCTTGGTAACACACCATGACACTTCTTAAGGATAATATCCTTGGTACCACACCATGACACTTCTTAAGGATAATTTCCTTGGTACCACACCATGACACTTCTTATGGATAATTTCCTTGGTAACACACCATGACACTTCTTAAGGATAATATCCTTGGTACCACACCATGACACTTCTTAAGGATAAAGTGGATTGCTCAAGGACAACCGCAGTACTGCGGCAGTAGTAATTAAGCCCCTGATTATCACAATTCAGAATCTGAATCCTACCACTGAATGCCCTGGCTCACCCAAAACATTGCAAAAAACTGAATTACCACGGACAGTGGTATGCCGCAACCTTAGTGTCAGATCTGGAGCTATACTGTTTTTCTATGTCTCCTATATAGAATGCAAGACTTAAATGGGTTAAACCAAGCAAAATTACCTGTGTGCTATACCACCTGGTCTAAGGTTGGAGACATGGGGCCTCATAGCCTTGTCCAGCCCACCTGGAATGAAAATTGATTTTATTTGTAGAATGAGAAAACCAACAATATGGGTCTCGAACTAGGTCCGACCCAAACTGGCCTGAACAGTCACAGGTCTAGAGCCTTGAAATTTCAGATTTACGAAGAAGAGGAATTGTACTATCCCCATAGTGAAAACTAAGGTGCTGATCACCTGTGCAGTTACGAAGAATGTATCTTTTAGCAGAAAATAAAGGTGTGCAAAACCATGTTCTCTAACAGTGTGAAAACTATGCCAATCAGTCAGACACAATATCGCACATGCATCGAATGAAGTAACAATGTGGCATCATAACATGCATGGTAGTTTATAAAGATTTTGTCTATCTTTGTTTAAGCAACAGCAGTTGTGTGGCAAGTTGCAGTGACTTGCAGTGAACTAAAAAAAAAGCATAAGTGCGCAAAATCGTGTCCCCTTACATTACAGGCATATTGTTTGACAAGCATGGTCTGAAACATTGGAGATAGTTTTTCCTTGACCATGCTTATTTAGTTTTTCCTTGACCATGCTTATTTTATCATCCAACAACCTATGTTCATTATAATGTGGTTAATAGAATAAGAAGACTAGAGGACCATTGGTCCTGTAGCTCACCTGAGAGATTATCACATTGTAAGCTCATGAGATTTAAATTAATTGAGAATCGACCAATGAAAGTCTATGCATGGACACTATTGACCCCCGGGGCATGGCCAAATTTGACCCAGGGGCATGACTGGTACAATTTATAATGGGGACCACCAAACATTGCTACATACAAAATATAGAAGCTCTGGGCCTTTTGGTTTCAGAGAAGAAGATTTTTTTAGTTTTTCCCATTGTAAGTCTATGGAGACTATCTACCCCCGGGGCGTGGCCAAATTTGACCCCAGGGGCATGGCTGGCACAATTTATGTAGAGGACCATTAGCCATTGCCACATACAAAATATCAAAGCTGTGTGCCCTGAGGTTTCAGAGAAGAAGATTTTTTAATTTTTTCCCCATAGCAAGTCTATTGAGACTATCAACCACCAGGGCCTGGCCAAATTTGACCCCAGGGGCATGAATGGCACAATTTATGTAGAGGACCATTAGCCATTGCTACATACCAAATATCAAAGCTGTGGGCCTAGTGGTTTCAGAGAAGAAGATTTTTTTAGTTTTTCCTGTTGTAGGTCTATGGAGACTATCAACCCCCGGGGAGTGGCCTAATTTGACCCCGGGGACATGATTGGCACAATTTATGTAGAGGACCATTAGCCATTGCCACATACAAAATATCAAAGCTGTACGCCCTGTGGTTTCAGAGAAGAAGATTTTTTATTTTTTGTCCCATAGTAAGTCTATGGAGACTATCAACCCCCAGGGCGTGGCCAAATTTGACCCCAGGGGCATGAATGGCACAATTTATGTAGAGGACAATTAGCCATTGCTACATACCAAATATCAATGCTGTTGGCCTAGTGGTTTCAGAGAAGAAGATTTTTTTAGTTTTTTTCCTATTGTAGGTCTATGGAGACTATCGACCCCCGGGGCGTGGCCAAATTTGACCCCAGGGGCATGATTGGCACAATTTATGTAGAGGACCATTAGCCATTGCCACATACAAAATATCAAAGCTGTGGGCCCTGTGGTTTCAGAGAAGAAGATTTTTTAATTTTTTTCCCATAGTAAGTCTATGGAGACTATCAACCCCCGGGGCGTGGCCAAATTTGACCCCAGGGGCATGAATGGCACAATTTATGTAGAGGACCATTAGCCATTGCTACATACCAAATATCAAAGCTGTTGGCCTAGTGGTTTCAGAGAAGAAGATTTTTTTAGTTTTTTTCCTATTGTAGGTCTATGGAAACTATCCACCCCCGGGGCGTGGCCAAATTTGACCCCGGGGACATGATTGGCACAATTTACTAGAGGACCATTGGTCCTGTAGCTCACCTGAGAGATTATCACATTGTAAGCTCATGAGATTTAAATTAATTGAGAATCGACCAATGAAAGTCTATGCATGGACACTATTGACCCCCAGGGCATGGCCAAATTTGACCCAGGGGCATGACTGGCACAATTTATAATGGGGACTACCAAACATTGCTACATACAAAATATAGAAGCTCTGGGCCTTTTGGTTTCAGAGAAGAAGATTTTTTTAGTTTTTCCCATTGTAAGTCTATGGAGACTATCTACCCCCGGGGCGTGGCCAAATTTGACCCCAGGGGTATGGCTGGCACAATTTATGTAGAGGACCATTAGCCATTGCCACATACAAAATATCAAGGCTGTGTGCCCTGTGGTTTCAGAGAAGAAGATTTTTAAATTTTTTTTCCCATAGCAAGTCTATTGAGACTATCATACTCCGGGGCCTGGCCAAATTTGACCCCAGGGGCATGAATGGCACAATTTATGTAGAGGACCATTAGCCATTGCTACATACCAAATAACAAAGCTGTGGGCCTAGTGGTTTCAGAGAAGAAGATTTTTTTTAGTTTTTCCTATTGTAGGTCTATGGAGACTATCGACCCCCGGGGACATGATTGGCACAATTTATGTAGAGGACCATTAGCCATTGCCACATACAAAATATCAAAGCTGTGGGCCCTGTGGTTTCGGAGAAGAAGATTTTTTATTTTTTTTCCCATAGTAAGTCTATGGAGACTATCAACCCCCGGGGCATGGCCAAATTTGATCCCAGGGGCATGAATGGCACAATTTATGTAGAGGACCATTAGCCATTGCTACATACCAAATATCAAAGCTGTTGGCCTAGTGGTTTCAGAGAAGAAGATTTTTTTAGTTTTTTCCTATTGTAGGTCTATGGAGACTATCGACCCCCGGGGCGTGGCCAAATTTGATCCCAGGGGCATGATTGGCACAATTTATGTAGAGGACCATTAGCCATTGCCACATACAAAATATCAAAGCTGTGGGCTCTGTGGTTTCGGAGAAGAAGATTTTTTAATTTTTTTCCCATAGTAAGCCTATGGAGACTATCAACCCCTGGGGCGTGGCCAAATTTGACCCCAGGGGCATGAATGGCACAATTTATGTAGAGGACCATTAGCCATTGCTACATACCAAATATCAAAGCTGTGGGCCTAGTGGTTTCAGAGAAGAAGATTTTTTTAGTTTTTCCAATTGTAAGTCTATGGAAACTATCCACCCCCGGGGCGTGGCCAAATTTGACCCCAGGGGCATGGCTGGCACAATTTATGTAGAGGACCATTAGCCATTGCCACATACCAAATATCAAAGCTGTGGGCCCTGTGGTTTCAGAGAAGAAGATTTTTTTAATTTTTTTCCCATAGTAAGTCTATGGAGACCATCGACCCCCCGGGGCGTGGCCAAATTTGACCCCAGGGGCATGAATGGCACAATTTATGTAGAGGACCATTAGCCATTGCTACATACCAAATATCAAAGCTGTGGGCCTAGTGGTTTCAGAGAAGAAGAGTTTTTTAGTTTTTCCCATTGTAAGTCTATGGGACCTATCTGTTGCCATGGAAACCACGATTTTGATACAATCTGCTCCAAAACCTAATGCCATCAATCCCCCAACCCAATTATGGTTCACATTAAATTTGATCAAGATCGGCCTACTTGCTTCAGAAATATTCTTCTTTGAAATTGTGGACGGACGGACGGACGACGGACGACGACGGACGACGGATGCCTGCCTATCCTATAAGCTCACCTGTGAGCCTTCGGCTCAGGTGAGCTAATAATGGGGACTACCAAACATTGCTACATACAAAATACAGAAGCTCTGGGCCTTTTGGTTTCAGAGAAGAAGCTTTTTTTAGTTTTTCCCATTGTAAGTCTATGGAGACTATCTACCCACGGGGTGTGGCCAAAATTGACCCCAGGGGCATGGCTGGCACAATTTATGTAGAGGACCATTAGCCATTGCCACATACAAAATATCAAAGCTGTGTGCACTGTGGTTTCAGAGAAGAAGATTTTTTAATTTTTTCCCATAGCAAGTCTGTTGAGACTATCAACCTCTAGGGCCTGGCCAAATTTGACCCCAGGGGCATGAATGGCACAATTTATGTAGAGGACCATTAGCCATTGCCACATACAAAATATCAAAGCTGTGGGCCTAGTGGTTTCAGAGAAGAAGATTTTTTTAGTTTTTTTCCTATTATAGGTCTATGGAAACTATCCACCCCCGGGGCGTGGCCAAATTTGACCCCAGGGGCATGATTGGCACAATTTATGTAGAGGATCATTAGCCATTGCCACATACAAAATATCAAAGCTGTGGGCCAAGTGGTTTCAGAGAAGAAGATTTTTTAATTTTTTTCCCATAGTAAGTCTATGGAGACTATCAACCCCCGGGGCATGGCCAAATTAGACCACAGGGCCATGATTGGCACAATTTATAATGGGGACTACCAAACATTGCTACATACAAAATATTGTAGCTCTGGGCCTTGTGGTTTCAGAGAAGAAGATTTTTTTAGTTTTTCCAATTGTAAGTCTATGGAAACTATCCACCCCCGGGGCGTGGGCAAATTTGACCCCAGGGGCATGGCTGGCACAATTTATGTAGAGGACCATTAGCCATTGCTACATACCAAATATCAAAGCTGTGGGCCTAGTGGTTTCAGAGAAGAAGATTTTTTTAGTTTTTCCTATTGTAGGTCCATGTAGAATATCGACCCCCGGGGAGAGGCCAAATTTGACCCCGGGGACATGATTGGCACAATTTATGTAGAGGACCATTAGCCATTGCCACATTGCCCATTGTAAGTCTATGGAGACTATCAACCCCCGGGGCGTGGCCAAATTTGACCCCAGGGGCATGAATGGCACAATTTATGTAGAGGACCATTAGCCATTGCTACATACCAAATATCAAAGCTGTGGGCCTAGTGGTTTCAGAGAAGATTTTTTTAGTTTTTCCTATTGTAGGTCCATGTAGAATATCGACCCCCGGGGAGAGGCCAAATTTGACCCCGGGGACATGATTGGCACAATTTATGTAGAGGACCATTAGCCATTGCCACATACAAAATATCAAAGCTGTGGGCCCTGTGGTTTCAGAGAAGAAGATTTTTGAATTTTTTTCCCATAGTAAGTCTATGGAGACTATCAACCCCCGGGGCGTGGCCAAATTTGACCCCAGGGGCATGAATGGCACAATTTATGTAGAGGACCATTAGCCATTGCTACATACCAAATATCAAAGCTGTTGGCCTAGTGGTTTCAGAGAAGAAGATTTTTTTAGTTTTTTTCCTATTGTAGGTCTATGGAAACTATCCACCCCCGGGGCGTGGCCAAATTTGACCCCAGGGGCATGATTGGCACAATTTATGTAGAGGATCATTAGCCATTGCCACATACAAAATATCAAAGCTGTGGGCCAAGTGGTTTCAGAGAAGAAGATTTTTTAATTTTTTTCCCATAGTAAGTCTATGGAGACTATCAACCCCCGGGGCATGGCCAAATTAGACCACAGGGCCATGATTGGCACAATTTATAATGGGGACTACCAAACATTGCTACATACAAAATATTGTAGCTCTGGGCCTTGTGGTTTCAGAGAAGAAGATTTTTTTAGTTTTTCCAATTGTAAGTCTATGGAAACTATCCACCCCCGGGGCGTGGGCAAATTTGACCCCAGGGGCATGGCTGGCACAATTTATGTAGCGGACCATTAGCCATTGCCACATACAAAATATCAAAGCTGTGGGCCCTGTGGTTTCAGAGAAGAAGGTTTTTTAATTTTTTTCCCATAGTAAGTCTATGGAGACTATCGACCCCCCGGGGCGTGGCCAAATTTGACCCCAGGGGCACGAATGGCACAATTTATGTAGAGGACCATTAGCCATTGCTACATACCAAATAACAAAGCTGTGGGCCTAGTGGTTTCAGAGAAGAAGATTTTTTTTAGTTTTTCCTATTGTAAGTCTATGGGACCTATCTGTTGCCATGGAAACCACAATTTTGATACAATCTGCTCCAAAACCTAGTGCCATCAATCCCCCAACCCAATTATGGTTCACATTAAATTTGATCAAGATCGGCCTACTAGCTTCAGAAATATTCTTCTTTGAAATTATGGACGGACGACGGACGGACGACGACGGATGCCTGCCTATCCTATAAGCTCACCTGTGAGCCTTCGGCTCAGGTGAGCTAAAAACTTGGATAAAATGATCTCTGTCAGGAGAAATTTTGTAAGCAAAACACAAAAGGGGAAATCTGTTTTGTATAATTGGTTTTGGATGTTTCTGCATGTATTGATATTTCAATTTAGAGAACAAATCACAATTTTCAAGCTTGTACATAGCAGATTTCTATGGTTGTACAGCACAAGCTATTGTTCGACCAGGTTGGAAATCCCAAAGAGAAGCCTTATGTCATGATGTGGCTAATATGATAAAAAATGATGTTTTTGGCAATATGACACAGAGCAACCTGACCCATCCCGACCTGTTTATCATAAACATGGTTTTGTTGCCTTAACAAATCTTTTAGGTTCACTAAATGAACAAATTTCAAACACAGCATGCTTAATAGGATTCTGCTGATTTTGAACATATTTTATGATGGGTGCTTTGAAAATATGCTGTTTGAATAGGGACCCCCCCCACTCCCGAAAAAAGCCAAAAACCTATCTTGCTTTTGATACACCTCCCTCACTGTCTGTATTTTTTCTTTCATACCTGACGAGCCTGGTTTATGTCTGACCTGTTCAGAAACTCTTAAAGATTTTCTCATGACTTGTATCCTTACTACATTAATGAAATTTATGATATAAAAGAAAAATTTAATAGAGGGTTTATGGAAAATTGAAAATTATGAAAACTGATCGCATATTCATCTCCTTGTATAATTTTTTTAAAATTCAAAGACCAATTTGATAAAAATCATATGAGCCTGTGCTTGAGAAAACCAACAATTTGGGTTCCCCACCAGGTCTGACACAAACCAGCCTGTACAGTCACAGACGATGGCTAGAATCTTGAAATTTTGGATTTAGATAGTAGAGGAATTGTACTATCTGAGCAGCGAAAACAAATGCGCTGATCAGCTAAACACTTTAACCTATCTAAAATGCCATTGATCAGACACATGTAGAAGCAAAATAAAAGGAGCCATGTCATCAGAAAACCAACAATGTGGTTTCTGAACAGGTGCGACACAAACCGAGCTGCGCAAGCACAGATGATGGCCACAGTAGAGGAATTGTACTATCCGTGTAGCGAAAACAAAGGTGTTGATCAGCTTCGCAGTTTGTTTTCACATATGCGCCTTTGTTTTCACATATGCAAAATGTTTATTTTCTCACAATGCGGCTCAGATGTGTAGCACCTACCTGCAATGATGAGTCCGAGCCCACACCCCTCTTTTTTGTGGAGGTCAACAATGGTGGTGCCTCTCTTCTCTCCCGAAACTGAAAATATATTGCATACGGTTACCTCTACTTACGCCCATTTATGATATGAGCCGCGACGCGAGAAAACCGGTCTTCGGGGTTTCTGACCATGTCTGATATTAACCGGTCTGTGTAGCTTCAGAAGATGGATAGACGCTTGAAATTTCTTATTTAAGAAGAAGAGGACTATCCGTGTAGCGAAAACAAAGGCGCTGATCAGGTTCGCAGTTACTGCGAAGCTGTTCTGGGCATTTGTTTTCGCATAGGCAAAAATCCGGTTTTCTCATATGATGAACGGACTTGCCTATTACTGTCATTTAGGTGAGTCCACTTTCATTTTTAGGGACACCAAGTATGTGTATGTTATTCATTGGACATCAGGTGTATTTTTCATCTCATTTTTAGATGAACTTCCTTAAAGCAAACAGAATAGCTTCCGATGGGACATAACATTCTGTGGTGTCATGGGCTATTCAGTTTGCCTGTCCCATAAATAGGATACCAGGCTTTTATGAGTTAACCTGATATATAGCTGTTTCTGGGTTTTACATCTGAAAAAAAAACAAGGGGAAAAATTTGGCTTCAATGGTGTCACTAATAACATTGTGCTTCGATTGCACTAACTCCTGATTTAGTTTTTTTCCATGAGTCTTTGATGTTTTTGAAAAACAGAAACTTTGCTATCTCATTAAAGCATATGGTGACCTAATTATACAAGATAAATGAATCAAACTTAAACTAGAAATCTGGAATGTCCATGACCTAGATAAATTGGGTTCAATACAAATCTGTTTTTCAAAAAAGTTTCAAGCAAAAACAAATGTGAGCTGGAGAACATGCAAATCAAAGTCATGGAACTCGTAAACATCTCCAGCTTTCTATCTGTTTTCACAAATTGTTTGTTTCCTTTTTACTTCCGAGTTTACACTTTTTTAGTCATGTCAGGACAAAGCTTCAGCTTCCTGGGTATAAGCCAGTACATTGTACTATGGGGAGTGAACCAAGGACCTCTTCATTTTGTGTCTGACAACTGTATTACTAGGCCACCACACATTCAGATTTGGTCAGTTCTCAGTTTTATTACTATACCCAGATTGAACAGTCTCAAAGTTTACAGCAATGTATCTGAGCTGAGACATGAGAAAACCAGTCTTCAGGGATAATGGGATTCCGACTCTTTCCGACACAAACTGGTCTGTGCAGTCACAGAAGAGGGCTAGAAGCTTGGGATTTCAGATTTAACAAGAAGAGGGATTGAACTAACAGAGAAGAAAGCAAAGGCTGATCTGTGCCTTTGTTTTCGCATAGGCCAAAATCCGGTTTTCTCATGACCCAGCTCAAATTATATTGCTCAACAAGTTCATCAATTATTCACAGAAATGTCAGACAGACCAATGGTTAGTGCCAGACATACCTAAGGTCAATTAGTACATTTGGGGACAATAAAGGTATCTGTAACAGAATCAATTATCTAAGTATGATCTGACTTAAACAATGAATGAATAATTAACAGCTCCAATGCATACATCTATTAAATTTAATATCTCCTGTATCTAATTCAAAACCTTTCTAACCATTCCCCACATTCTAGGGCTGTTTGAATCTGACCTTGTTGTTAATCCCATAAGGCTTAGCATGTTTTTTTGCAACATTGCTAATTATCAAACACAGAAAACATTACTAGAGTCTGCAGAAAATGTCAAATAGATAAAAACACAATGCAGTGCTGTGCAATAATCTGTGTTCTATGAGCTACTGCCCCTGAAAACCAACAATCGGCAAAAGCGAAAAGATGCAGATAAACTGTGCAGTGACTGCACAGCTGATCAGCGCCTTTGTTTTCGCTACAAGGCTAGTACAATCCCTCTTCTTCTTAAATCCAAAATTACAAGCTTCTAGCCTGCTTATGTGACTGTACAAGCCGGTTTGTGTCAGACCTGGTCGGAAACAGAGATTACTGGTTTCCTCATGCAAAGTACCAATTATACAAAATGTAGGTATATTTGATGCAAGCAAAAATTCCAGAGAATGTTTGTTTTAATGCTGTCAACATTTAGAATCATATATAATGGTCAGTTATCCTTACCACACAGGGCAAGCCTCAGAGAAGGGTAATTTTATTACTCGGCTGAGACACAATCAGGGTTGCCTTTTGTGTTGCACTTGAGGCAAAAATGTAACCTCTTTGTATTTTTATTTTTCTTGGTTTATAATAACATATGAGCTATCAGGTTTATATTCCAGTAATAATTCTTTTGGCTCTCGCGTTTTTCAAATTTCACCATAGTGGGTAATGGGAATAGTTCAGAAAAGGAGCTTCAAACCAGTGTTTTGGGCTGCTTAAATAAGATCATATGCAGCCTACATAAGCCATTGTTCCATGGTGCAGTTAATTTAATACAATGTAACATGTGTGGTTGCATATGAAAAATTGAAGGAAACCTTGACTGCAACACACATTTTATTTCTAGGGTGTCTCTTAACATGGGGCTACGGACTATACAGGCCATAGAAAAAAATAATTGTGCTATATCTTCTGTCCTTAATAATTTCTGGAGATATCATTTTGATGGGTTGTACTAGACCACAGTCTGAAAAACAATCAGGCCATATCAACTCATTTAATCGGAACCTGATCTTTTAATCTCATTTCAAACCTAGGGGCTACGGACTCTACATAAAAATGACTATTTTTTGAAAATCATTGCTCTTCTCTGAGAAGTTAATTTCAATTTTTGTTGATTCTAATCAGTCATTTGGCTTCATCAAGAAAGACTAAATACAAAATAAAACTACTTAAAGCATTTGTCCAATTATTTCAGCATGTGAACTGTAGACACCAAGAAAATCTTAAAATACTACAAATGAACAGTTTCACTTCATTCTCCATATTTTCATTAATTTTAGTCCAAATTCAAAGCCGTAAAAAGTATATTACAGGGGGCATATGTCTCCTTAGTTCTAGAGCCATATATGCAACATATTTCATTCATGAATACTTAAGCAAACATGTTTACAAAACACCCAAAATAAAAGTGCAACATCATAACATGTGAAAAACAGTGTTTTTTTAGCATCTAATCTCTCCCTGACGCAAAATATTGTACAAAATATGGTATCATTATATATCGCCAGAAAGCTTATTATCCCAGTGTTATAATGGAATAAAAACATTAGGTATTGGATAATATCACACTGAATTACAGATGCATAACATGACCAAGGTAGTAAAGGCAACCCTGATCGTGTCTCAGCCGTACTATGAAGTGCACATTTCTTCACCACTAACTGACAAATGCTCTTTTTGAATCAGCAGGAAGAATGGCCACAGAGAATATTTTCACGACCAAATCTTCATAAAAGAAGCCTGATCACTGATCAACATGAGGACTGACAGCAAGTAAACTACATGTATGTCAAAAATCGGACATGCTATCCATCTAGCTATCATGCCTTGAATTGATGCATCGGAACTGTAATGGGCAAAATATCTGAAGCTGGAAGATGGACCAAGAGCTATGAGTTCAAATGTTCTCAGTGGCAAACACAGCTATCATAGGCTCAGAGGAAGAAGTGTGATACTTTTAACATTATCAGTACCCCCCACACTTTCATCTAGAAGGGTAGAGATACAGGGGGAATTAGACAACCAGAGGACCAATGGTCCTGTAAACGCTCACCTGAGACCCGAGATATATACCAATAAACTTGTTTGACTAGAATGGTAATATACATGTATATAACCCCAGGGCAGGGTCAGAGCAACCTCTGCAGTCAATTTCTTTTTTAAATCATAAAGATTCAGTCCATTTGCCAATTTACTACAAGTTTTGCCCTTCAAATGACATTGTAACAATTTTCCCCATTCAAATGCGTGGGCAACCTAAGTTGACCTTGCCGTAAAAAAGGTCAAGGTCATCCTAGGGTCATGATTTATATGAACTTTGTAGAGCTTCATTGCCTGATGTTTCATGCCAAGTTTCAAAATCATAGGCCTTCTGGTTCTGAAGAAGAAGATTTTCAAAGGTTTTTGCTATTTATAGCCATTGCAGCCATCTTGGTCATGTGACCTTGACCATTTATATAAACTTTCATTCACTCTTCCTAAGAATGCTCCACATAAAGTTTGGATTGACCAAGAGGTTTCAGAGAAGAAGATGTTTGAATATTATGGTCATACACATGTATATAGCCCCGGGGCAGGGGCAGACAACCCTCTGCCAAAATATTTTCATAAACATAAATCTTCTGTCCATTTGCTCATTCTTAGCAAGTTTTTTGCCATTAAATGACATTTTCCTATTTTTTCCCATTCAAATGCATGGACGGCCTATGTTGACCTTGCTGTAAAAAAGGTCAAGGTCATCCCAGGGTCATGATTTATATAAACTTTGTAGAGCTCCATTGCCTGATGCTTCATGCCAAGTTTCAAAATCATAGGCCTTCTGGTTCTTGAGAAGAAGATTTTTAAAGGTTTTATCTATTTATAGCCATGGCGGCCATCTTAATCAAGTGACCTTGACCATTTATATAAACTTTCTTTCCCCCTTCCCAAGGATGCTCCATATGCAGTTTGGCTTTGATTGGCCAAGCGGTTTCAGGGGAGAAGATGTTTCATTAATATGGAAATATACATGTATATAGCCCCGGGGCAGGGGCAGACAACCCCCCAGGGGCTAAAATTTTCCATTAACATTAATCTTCTGTCCATTTGCCTATTCCCAGTAAGTTTTACCCATTAAATAGCATTTTACCATTTTTTCCCATTCAAATGCATTGGCGACCTAACTTGACCTTGCCGTAAAATAGGTCAAGGTCATCCTAGAGTCATGATTTATATAAACTATGATGGGCCCGCGTCCCCGATGCTACATACCAAGTTTCGTGGAAATCGGCCCACTGGTTCTGGAGAAGAAGATTTTTAAAGGTTTTTGCTATTTATAGCCATGGCGGCCATCTTGGTCATGTGACCTGGACCATTTATATAAACTTTCGTTCCCTCTTCCTAAGGATGCTCCACATGAAGTTTGGCTTTGATTGGCCAAGCGGTTTCAGAGGAGAAGATCTTTGAAATTGTGGACGACGGACGACGACGGACGACGGACGGACGACGGAGCATGGGTATACTATAAGCTCACCTGTGAGCCTTCGGCTCAGGTGAGCTAATAAAGAAATCTCTATCCCCCACACTCTCAGGAATAAGCTGGATTTGGTTTGGATAATGCTTTATGTCACAGTCAACAACTTTTCAGGCATGCTGGGATGTAGCCACTGCTTCATGTATCTTAACCAGTACTGAGGGATGCTTATAGTGTCTTGCTCAAGGACACTATAAGGCGGTGTGATATGTACGAAACCCAGGTTCTCTCTCTCCTACCATTATGCCACCACTTTCCCCCTCAGGAATTAAAGTGCAAAAATGGTCACTAACTTACCATCGTCTGAGGGTAGGGGATAGCCATTGGTGGCTGGTCTATACTGGATAGCCTCTGAAACAAAATGAGGCGCATCATGAGAAAACAAACAATCTGCATATGCCAAAACAGAACCTCAGATCAGCTTCATGGTTACTGCGAAGCTGATCAGCGCCTTTGTTATCCCTACATGGATAGTACAATTCATCTACTTTCTAAATCCAAAATTTCTAGCTTCAGCCATCTTCTTTGACTGTACAGGCCAGTTTGTGTCGGACCTGGTCGGAAACCACATTGTTTGCTTTCTCATGACATGGCTCAAATACTGAGCACTACAAAACAAGCCTACGTAATATATACAGTGATTTTATTCTGTTGCAAAAATGGAAATTTTAATCTTAAAATTTTCCATAATTTTGCTAAGACATTTACTATCGATAGTATACAAAGTCATGATAGATGCTGAGGCGGTTCTAGCGAGAACCCGCAATCTATGTTTTAGATCAAAAATATGAAAGATTGCATACCCCTGTACAAACACTACATAAAAATGGGGTAAAATGGGGGTATTTATTTCACAGACATGTTTTCCTGATGAAAGGTCTTGAACATGAATCTATCAAAACTAGGTATGGATTTAGACATTACCAAAATATGTACAGACTTTTATCATTAAATTTCATTGAAAGTGTAGTCATATGTTTATTTATCTATATAATATATTATATATTTCTATAAGCGAATGAAATTTCTACAAGACTATTCCACCCTGACAAAGCTAGTGGAATTTCTTGCTATACTTTAGTGTTCAAATCTTTTATCAAAAAAAAAAAAATAAAAAATAAAAAAATCAAAAAAAAAAAAAAATTATTTACTTTTGAGCAACATTTTCCAGTCCATGTCTTTCTACACTTGGCAGATGATAAATTAAAAATGCATGTTTGAAAATGCATGGAAATATTTTCAATGGAAAGAGTAATTTGAATGTGGTTAAATGGAGTAAACCATCCAGTTTAGCAAGTTAAAAATAGTGCCCCTTACTAATTGAGCCGCATCATAAGAAAACCGGTCTTCGGGGTTTCTGGCCTGGTCTGACACAAACCGGCCTGTGCAGCTACAGGAGATGCCTTGAAAGTTGACATTTCCGATTTAGGAAGAAGAGGAATTGTACGCTATCTGTGTAGCGAAAACAAAGGCGATGATCAACTTCGCAGTTACTGCGAAGCTGATCTGCGCCATTGTTTTCGCCAAGGCAGAAATCCGGTTTTCTCATGATGCCCCTTACTAATTTTAGCAAGTTGCTGCTGCAAACGAGTAAATAAATACATGTAAATCCAACAATATCTTCGCTGGACTGGTTGGTCATAGTTTTCGTAGGGAGCAATCATTTTTAAAGGGGGGGGGGGATAGGGGTCTGGAAGAAAAACATTCCAGGTCTGAATTTTGTCCAAAACCATTATCAAGGACAGGGAAAATTCTGTTCCCCCCCCCCCCCCCATCAAAATCAAATGGTTGCTCCCTTAAAACTGAAAAGAAATTTCAAAGACTAAAGTGCACATACGAGGAATAATATACTGTAAACTGTTGTACAAAAATCAGTTTAATGTGTGCTACAAGTTTAATCGATATATAATACACCGAGTAACTGGATTCATATTTTTGAATTAGGTTGCTCACAGTAATCTATTAAATTTAATTCCTGCACATTAAACTGACTGTTGTATCACAGTTTAGAGTGCTGCTTAACCTGGTATGTGCACTTTCACGGGTGGTAAAGTTTGGAACGACCTCCAAAAAGAGGTAGTGAATTTCTGTTCCAATCGCACATCCGGGAACTCGCGAGGTTGGTCCAAAGGCTAGAAACGGATAAACAAAGGTAGGTGTCGGTGGTTCTTATGATTTTTTTCTCAGTTTCTAGCGAAAAATGGATAATTATGGCAATGCTATGTCGTGTAAAGATGACTTCTCGATGCATACGGCCCATACTGCGGTTGAAACCGAAATAATTTCCGCCGGGTCGTTTTTAAAAGTTCGAACACGATGTAGCTTTTTCACAACAGTTTGTCAACAACTGACACCTTGCAAAATTTGTTGTTTTCCACGAAGCAGACAGCCCCGGTAAGCTCGCCCTGGGGAAACGAGCACTCTGTATTACATATCCTGTTTAAAATGGCAACGGGGCGCATTATTTAAACAAATGATTGAGAAAATTCCAGTAGAGGTCGTTCCAATAAGTTGGAGCTTGTTCCAATTTGAATGAGATCGTTCCCAGTGCTCTCCTGCTTTATACAATGAAATTAATATCTGTGATAGCCAAACTCAGACAAAAATGATGGCGTTTGAAATAGTGTAATATTTTGGGGTTTGAAAGCGATTCTCCTACGACTGATAGCTTGCTAATGACCATTTGTAAGCGGTTTCTGGCTTGTGATTTAAACTTGAATTGTTCTTTGCAGAGAACAAATTGTTCTTTGCAGAGATAGTTTTTTATTCCTACTTTTATGTGTAAACCGATTTTCATGTTTTCTTGCTCTTTTCAAGACTTTTGGAACGCAAAAGGATTGTGACACGATCATATTTTTATGTATTTCAGGAAAGGTTGATTTTGAAAAAAAAAGTATCAAAAAACTATTGCAAAGACAGTGCATGCGATTCTTGCTTTGTCGGGTTTTCGTGTCGTAAATTGTTTCGCTCTTTCTGTTGTTAAATGTATTAAACAAAAATGAAAAAGCTACACATACACTCCAACAAAAAGCCATCTGAAATACACAAAAATGCAATTGAAGGGATCCAAGCATAGAGATGTCTAGTAAAATAAAATAAAACAAATAAAGATACATGTAAGAAGTATCAAAGAAGGGTGTAGTCTACAATTTCATGTAGAAAAATATAATCTGCACTATGGATGATGTACGGGGAGACTTTTTTATCGAAATAAATCTTTAACGGCCAAACTTCTCCAACAGGGCTATCGGTATCATAAACTTCGAAAAACCTTTTCTAAATTTTATCGTAGACACTATGAATTGATTTCCAAATATAATGTTGGGTTAAAGACGCTTTTAAGTGAGGGTCTTTCGGAACCAGAATTTTATGGTGACTTGGTTTACAAATTTAAGAAACTTATAGGAAGTAATGATTTTTCTTTTCAGTTTAGAAAAATCATAACACGTTACAGACGTATAGGTTATAACTTGAATGTTATGCGACAGTCTGCATGCTTAGTTTTTAACCCAATCACGGTTGATAACTATGCTGCCTTCTTTAATTGCACGCCGGTGGGTCGGGCGTCAGACTCTATGATGGCCCCGGTTGGTTGGGGCCGGAGCTTCTTGTCTGTTGCTTGGCCCACCGGGGTCCAACTGATGTTTTTCTTTAGCTCCGGAGTTAGTAAGTTATTTGGGATCTCCATCGTCGGGCAGCTTACTGAATCTGTGAGTCCTGGTTTTTGATTCATCAGGATGTTTATCATGATTTATTTGTTTGTTCTTGATGATTCATTTACTAGTTAGAGATTCACCACGAGGACCGAAGAACTAACTAAATGTTATGAACCACTGCAGAAGCTGAGGATGAGGTTACGGCCGTGTAAAATCGATTTAAACCCGCCAGTAACTTTGTGTTACTGATCGTTCCAAGTCGATACTTCTGTGGTGGTACTTTTTGTTTTATGTCTTGGTGTTTAAAATATTTTTGTGCTGTTGGCGCCTTATGTATGTTTGCATATTTTTAGTTAAGTTAAGGTAACTGAGTGGCCACCTATTGGGAAAATAGCTGCTCATTCGGCTTACGAAATGTTTTCATGGTATAAGTACCTGATTGTTAGTTTATTTGGACCATGATGGTCCAAATATGAATGGTTTGTGATGGTTGATTAATGAGATATACACAACTAGTGAAACTTTGACCAAAAAAGTACACATTTTCACATTTTCATGTCAGTTTCTGGCATTCAAGGGCACATAACTCATTAATTAACAAAGCTACACAAAAATCCCCATAATTCTGCAATAACCAAGCATTGGCCAATATTTCCTCAAAATATGGTTTGATTTTGTAG
The DNA here is from genome assembly GCA_964017185.1 of Rugalucina vietnamica. NCBI lineage: Eukaryota > Metazoa > Mollusca > Bivalvia > Lucinida > Lucinidae > Rugalucina > Rugalucina vietnamica. Next base: position 59,080,474 of record OZ024875.1, on the reverse strand, counting down.
CTTTGTAGAGACGTGTTCATGTTTTTGGCAAAGTTGGTCGATTACAAATACTCAAAATTCAAGACCTGGTATCAATGTAATATTTCTCTGTACTTTTTAGGGGCACATAATTAATCCTCATACCAATATACTATGTGACTAATGCCCTTTCATTGTAGGATAAAACTTTTTGCCTGCACTTTATAAAAATAGTAAAAAGTGATGATTTTCTCCTCCAGTTAAAACAGGTATGAAATTACCCTACCCACTTTAATTTTCCATAACCCCGTTCAACTCAAACATTCCACCAGTGCATGTCCCCTTTATGTGGCTATATGCTACCAAAATATTATTAAACTATTCAGGTACCACCAAAACCCCCTTATGGAGACTGGTCCTTTGACAATCTTGTTTAATACAAATACTTTTCTATGTAACATTTGCTACTTATCAATCATCACTGGCAAATTATACAATAGAATTATAAAATTCTGGATCGCCAATTTCAGCCTATGCGGCTTGCCAGCTTTACCCGATCCGGGATATGCCTACCATGTTGCTGACACAATGTTTATCCGGATTCAATATGTCAACCGCCCATTTTTGTCTGAGTTTGGTTGGTCTGATATCACAGATATTATTTTGATTGTATAAAACAGGAGAGCACTGGGAACGATCTCATTCAAATTGGAACAAGCTCCAACTTATTGGAACGACCTCTGCTTGAATTTTCTCAATCATTTGTTTAAATAATGCACCCCGTTGCCATTTTTAACAGGATATGTAATATAGAGTGCTCGTTTCCCCAGGGCGTGCGTACCGGGGCTGTATTCATCGTGGAAAACCTCAAATTTTGCAAAAAGGTGTCAGTCGTTGACAAACTGTTGTGAAAAAGCTACATCGTGTTCGAACTTTTAAAAACGACCCGGCGGAAATTATTTCGGTTTCAACCGCAGTTTTGGGCCGTATGCATCGAGAAGTCATCTTTACACGACATAGCATTGCCATAATTATCCATTTTTCGCTAGAAACTGAGAAAAAATCATAAGAACCACCGACACCTACCTTTGTTTATCCGTTGCTAGCCTTTGGACCAACCTCGCGAGTTCCCGGATGTGCGATTGGAACAGAAATTCACTACCTCTTTTTGGAGGTCGTTCCAAACTTTACCACCCGTGACTTTACCCCATAAAATTTTGTTCCGTTTTATGAAAACTGTTACTAATTTGCTTAATTTCCATAATTTTAATATAAATGCGAGACATGCACAATTTTCTTACCTACCTTATATTTATGAAGTACATTTTGAATGTCATGACATCCTAATGTTGGGTAAAAGTCCCATAAAATGGAGACAACTTCCAGTTTTTGCTAAAAGTGGACAAAACCTGCAAAATTTCATTATGTCCAGCAGAAAATTTCTTCCTGTCAGACAAACGTCTGGCAAAATTTACAAGATTACAATGCTACTATTTATAAGGGCAGTTTAAGGCACTGTCCTGCAAAATAAGCTTTTGTCCAGCACAAAAATAAATCTGCCAGACAGCTGTCCAGCAGCAGAAAAACGATTTCGCAAAGACTGGCAACGTCCCGACATGACCATTGCTGTTGACTGTTGACTGGGACGTTATTCAAGCATCAATTCAAACAAACAAACAAAACATTTTGTGTTTCTTTCTATCACATTTAATGTATATTATTCAGTTGGAAATTAATTTTTTTTTTCATGACCTAGACTAAGGCTCAGGATAATAATATTGGGCTATATTTTGATGTTTGTTTGATGTATGCGTCAAATTCTGGACATACTGAGCAGATTTATGGAGTTTTTCATTTTTGATTAATAAAGACGCATCCCATCTTCAGTTTATCAGCTGTTCAATTAAGGTAATGTTGGTTTTCTTGAGAATAAGAGCTGTCGCAGGACAGCATAGCTCGCCTGACTTGTGCTTTGCCACTAAATCTATTAAAATCTATGACCCAAGACACTGACCTCAATTGATGTCACTCAGGTGGGTCATGATGGTAAAGCATAAAACTTCAGAACAATATCTACCAACATGCAAAGTTCAACTTGATCCATAGATCTACATATTTTTATTTTTTTTTTTCAATTTTACGTCCCTTTCAAGCTTTTTCACTCATATCGAGATGAATCAATCGGTAGGTGGGGCGAAAACCGGAGTACCCGGGGAAAAACCACCTGACACACCCGCAAGCAGAACTTGGCTTGTCCCACATGTGACTCGAGCCCCGAGCGAGGCGCGAACCCACAGCGGTGAGATGATCGAGATCTACATATTTGAAATAGACTTATAACATAAAATTTCTAAGTCTGTGACCTTGACCACAGGTGCGTTAAGATGCTACTGCATAAAACTTAACAATAATATCTAACAGCTGAGTATCAACTAGATCCATCCATCTGTTCCAGCAATGTACAGTTCAAAACACTTTAAGCAAAAGCTTTAACATAAAATTTCAAAGTCTGTGACATTGAACTCAAGGTTACTCTGGTGGGTCATGATGGTATAGCATAAAACTTCAGACCAATATCTACCAACATGCAAAGTATCAATTTGATCCATCTACATATCCAAGAGATATAGACTTATAAAAACTTAAACGAAAAACTTTAACACAAAATTTCTAAGTACCTCAAGGTCACCCAGGTGGGTCATGATGGCACAGCATAAAACTTCAGACCAATATCTACCAACATGCAAAGTATTTACTTGATCCATCAACAACTTCAAGAGATAACGACTCATAAAACTTATGTTAATGCTGACGCCGACGCTAACGCCGACGTGACTGCAATAGCTCTTCCTGTACATTCGCACAGGCCAGCTAAAAACAGCTTGAATTTGCAGGCTTTGTAAACACATTTTCTAGTGGAAATAATATTACATGATGAAGTTTTGTAAGAGAAAAATCTGATGCCCTGCGCTGGGATCAAACCAGGATCGCTGGCGCAACTAGCCTGGGTTCCAGTCTGATCATTTTTTGTCTTTTTTATTTTTTCGTTTCTTGGTCAAAAATGACAGCCTGGGGAACTTTGATTTCGTTTGGCTGCTTGGCAGCACCACCTGAATTAACCCTCAGATTCTGAGGGGTTATACCAAGAACGACAACTCGTTCAAATAACTAATGTACTACAAATAGTAACCGGAGTCCCAACAGGCACGTTTCCCCAACTTTCGATATACCAATTCAGTTGCCGTTTGCAACTTGTTTTTCATTTACTGTATTTTGATATAATATAAATTTACAAAGGATTTCACATTAGCTTTGTGAATACTGGAGATGACACATTCTTAGGACATATGGAGCTAAATGCATTCCAGCCTCCATGCTGATAATACAGCATCATTATAGCGCCTCGTTATCAAGTTCATTACGCCGCAGTAGGCTACAATTAGATCATCAGCTAATTAGAATTATCAACTTAGGAAAACACTGTCAGAGTCCCCAATAGGCCGACACGGGAGTAATTATCATGTCAAACAAGGGGTCAGGGCATTGAAGGCCACCAGGCAATATACGCCGTCATTCAAAACTAGAAAAAGTGCCTTGAGAGGCACGTATACCCCCGGCTGGTAGCCACCAAGCCCCCTTCCCTACCGCGTACCTAAACAACCCGGTACATGCTCACCCCTGACATTGAACATCACATCACCAACGAAAAACAGTACCCTTATCAAGTACATTTTAGAAACCATTAAGCCCCCTTCCCCACCCCCTACCTAAACAACCCGGCACATGCTCACCCCTGACATTGAACCTCACATCACCAATGAAAGACAGTAACCTAATCAAGTACATTTTAGAAATAAGCAGTGTAAAGTACTTTACATACAAACATGGGGAAGTGTAGTTTTAGAATGACATGTCTATTTTAGAGTGGTATACAGAGCTGACGTGTATACCCAATCTAGGACATAAGCGCGGACATTTTGGGTCAGGTCCCCAGTCCTAGATTGAAATGAAAGTAGAATGTCATTCTTAAAAAAAAAAAAAAAAAAAAAAAATGTTAGATCTTGACCTCAGGTCCCACCCCCACCCCATGCATGGACCAGTGGGCCTAGCCCTGATGTGGTACCTATGTTGTGTTGTAAGCATGAACACTTTCTAATGCATGGTTGTCAAGATATAGACACACAGAATATTAATCTTGGTAACTACTGTATTTTATGTGTCCTAGATTTTGACCTCAAGCCCCACCCCTAGAGTTTGGTGCCATGGAATTTAATTCAACCCTAAAGGGTATCTATGATCCAAATAGGAATGTATTCCTATAAGTATTTGTAAAGATATGAACTTAGAGATGAAAAAACACTATGTAAATAGCACATTTTTAAGGTGACCTCGATTTTGACCTCTAGCCCCACCCCTGGGCATGGACCCAAGGTCCGAACTGACAGAAACAAAGCAAACCCTATAGGGTACCTATGGTTAAAATATGAATGGTTTCTGATCATTGGTTCATGAGATATACACCACCAGTGAAACTTAAACCAAAACTTTGACCCAAAGTAAAGGTGACTTAGATTTTGACCTCTAGCCCCACCCTTGGGCATGGACCCAGGGTCCAAACTCACAGAAACAAAGCAAACCCTATAGGGTACCTATGGTTAAAATATGAATGGTTTCTGATCATTAGTTCATGAGATATACACCACCAGAGAAACTTTAACAAACACTTTGACATAAATTCCACGAATGTTCCGGAATAACGAACGAACTAACAAACTAACCAACGAACATACGAACGGAAAAGCGAAAACTATATACCCGTCGGCATAAATGCCGGGGGGATAATGATGATGGCACCTTCGAAATTCAGTGTAGTTAATGTTTAGTTGCAAAGTACAGCTCTCTCACAGGTTCAAAACAATTCTTGCACATGAGCACTGACATATGCTGTACTAATTTATAATTGAGAAATGGAACATTTTCATGTGTCAACATAAGTATCCTTGAATACAATTGCTCAGGTAGGATTTTCAGCCTGACCAAAAGTCCTTTCTAAATTCGGTGTAGAAGTAAAGCTAGTATCTCACTGGCATGCAAATTTCTCGCGACTGTTTTGCAAATTTTGTTGCGGACTTTCGCACGACATTCGTGCGAGTGTCGCACGAGTGTCGTGAGAATTTTCATGTGTTGCGAACTCGTCGCCAACTGGTCGCGAAGGTTTAAACATGTTTAAAAATTTTATGCGAATTTTTTCGCCAAAATATTTCGCAAGACTCGTGCAACTGTCGTGCGAGTGACGGTGCGAGTGACGCGAAACTGTCGCCGCGAAATTTTGGCGAATTTACAGGCGCTCGTACGAATGTCGTGCGAGTGTTGCACGACGGTCGCGCGACAGTCTTGAGAAAACATGCAAAAACCTCGCGACTATCTGGCGAGAAAATGAAACTAAGCGACAACTGCAAAAATGTCGCGCAACTGTCATACGAATTAAAATGAAAATAAGCTATATTCGCAGGAAAATCGTGAGACATTCTCACCAATGTCGTGCGACAGTCGCGAGATATTTTTTCAAAATTAGACCGAAATTCGCAAATTTGTCACATAAATGTCTATTCAATGAGACTGCAACGTGAAAGTTATGTTTAAATCGTCAATCTTTGTCGCGAACTACATGTAGTCTCCAGTTGACGCATTCCAGTGAGATAGGGGCTTAAACAAAGTTCAAATTAAAATTATCCAGTGGTGCCAGAACAGTCAGAGTTTCAGCATTTTGTAGAGCTGGACATCCCCAAAGTCCCCGTGGTACTTCGTGGTACTTGAAATTATCTATCCTGCTTGGTTTGTTCTTAAATTTATTATTAGGGACTATATTTTATTTTCACGTGCAGCCGAACCAAGCCACAGAAACCCCCGTCAATGGAAAAGCATGCTCATCCACCAAGGGTGGTTTACTGCCTATATACCCAACACTTAATTCAAAAAGTCTTGAGTTTGAATATTTCCCTTCACATTACTTCCCCCTCTGAGAAGACTCGTCCAGAGTCTTGGCCTGGGGACTACATGGGTAAGGCAACCCTGGTCTGGCGGTTGAAATCTGCAGAGTTTGAAATCTGCATATTTCCAAGGGAGGCTATCCCGTCAAATTATTAAGAATTTCCTTTTTTTCATTGTTGAAAAATGGGTGCTAGAATATAAATGCCTGAGTACTTGTACAACACTGTTGTTCAGATACAATTTTCATACCATTTTAAGGTGCAAACATCTAGCTATCACACTGTCATAGAATCGGCTAAACCTGACATCATATTGGGGAATGAGTCATGGTTAACCCCAGACATTAAAAACTCAGAGATTTTTCCAGATTCCTTTGATGCTATCCGGAAAGACAGAGCTAGTGATGCGCATGGTGGTGTCTTCATTGCTTTTAGGCGTGATCTTCTCTGTACTGAAGCTCCGGAATTGGACACCAAGTGCGAAATAATTTGGTGTAAGTTGAACATTATTGGATGTAGGACTTTGTACCTTGGATCATTCTATCGTCCCCCTAGGTTCCCAACTCAGGATCTTGAACTGAAATATCTTGAGGATTTTAATACTTCACTTTCTCGGATTATGTCAAATAAAAATGCCCATGTTCTTGTAGGCGGTGACTTCAATTGTGGTGATATTGAGTGGAGCACAATGCAGGTACCCGAGGGGGTCAAAAAGAGGCCAGTTCAGACTAAACTTGTGGACATAATACAGGATCACTGCCTCTCCCAAATGGTAAATATACACACCCGAGAAGACAAGACCCTTGATTTACTCTTCACTAACTCGCCATCCCCAATTAACCGTGTTAAAGGGATGCCCCCGATCGGCAAAGCAGATCATGACATTGTCTATATTGAATATGACATAAAGGCTAAACGGATTCAGCAGGCCCCGCGTAAGATTTTCCTATATAAACGAGCGGATATGGACGGTCTCCATGACCATCTAGCGCGCTATAGGGATTCGTTCCTTTCAACTGACCATAGTCAGGTGTCAGTCAATGACATGTGGGTCAGTTTTAAGTCGGAGGTTCTCTCGGCTATTGAAAGGTTTATTCCATCAAAAATGACCAAGACAAAATATAGCTTACCATGGATCGATAGCTCGATCAAACGCTTGATAAGGAAACGTGATAAACTTTACTTTCGTGCTCGCAAGTCAAGCAGCCCTGACATTAAGAACCATTACAAACGGTTCAGAGCACATGTTCAAAAGAGCATTAGAGATGCATATTGGAAGCATATTACCAATATCTTCTCCTTTGAAAATGATAATCCTGATCCCGATTGTCCCCGAAAAAATGAAAAGGCAAAAAAGTTTTGGTCATTTGTCAAGTCCCTTAAGAAAGACGCGTCTGGGATCAATACTCTTAGAGAAAATGGTATCTTGAAGACTGACACTTTGGATAAGGCTAATATTTGTAATAGGCAGTTTCAGTCAGCCTTCACTCGCGAATCAGATGATGAAATCCCCTCCAAAGGCACAAGTCCTTTCACCGCTATGGGTGAAATTACAGTTGACCCCAATGGGGTCATTAAACTGTTGAATAATTTGAATATACATAAGGCGCCTGGGCCAGATGGCCTGAGTGCTAGGGTGTTGAAGGAATGTAGTTCTGAAATTGCTCCTGTACTGACCTATATCTTCAATGAGTCGCTTGCTCAGGGTGCTGTACCAGACGATTGGCGACAGGCAAATGTAGCCCCGGTATTTAAGAAAGGTGAGAAATACGATGCAGCTAATTATCGACCGGTGTCGCTTACTTGTATCTGTTGCAAAACTCTAGAGCATATAATAGTCAGCAACATAAACAAACACTTGGCTCTTGAAAACATTCTTGCTGACTGTCAGCATGGGTTCCGAAGTCAAAGGTCTTGCGAAACCCAGTTAGTTCAGTTTTATCATGATTTGGTTAGTAATCTGGACCGAGCAGTGGGTCGTGGCCACAGGCAGACGGATGTGATTGTCATGGATTTCGCTAAGGCCTTTGACAAGGTCCCACATAAAAGGTTATTATACAAACTTGACTTCTACGGGATTAGAGGATCTACACATAAGTGGATCGACTCGTGGCTCTCTGAGCGCTCTCAAAAAGTGGTATTAGATGGCCGTGCCTCAGATCCAGTCCCGGTTCTTTCTGGTGTCCCACAAGGATCGGTCTTAGGACCGGTCCTATTTCTTATTTTCATTAATGATCTTCCTGACAACATCAGGTCATCTGTTCGGCTATTTGCTGATGATTGTGTTTTATACAGAAATGTCAAGTCACCATTGGATTGTCAAATTTTACAAGATGACCTGAATAGCTTGGCCAAATGGGAAATGGATTGGCAAATGAAATTCAATGTTAGCAAATGTCATTCAATGAGGGTGACGCGGCTACATCCAAGCAGGCATATAGATTTCAATTACACACTGCATCAGCAAACATTAGAACAGGTTCAGTCCGCTAAATACCTCGGTTTAACTATCACAGATGATCTTGATTGGGGTCAACACATTTCTGAAATTACATGCAAGGCAACTAAGACTCTGGGTTTTCTTCGGCGCAATTTGGCACTGGCACCTAGGCATACTAAGGAAGTTGCATACAAAACATTGGTTCGGCCTCAACTTGAGTATGCAGCTCCTATTTGGCATCCCTATCATGAAACTCAGATTGAGATGGTGGAGAAGGTGCAGAGGACTGCTGCCCGGTGGACCTGCAGGCGATGGAGGAACACCAGTAGCGTCGGTGAAATGCTAGACGAACTTGAGTGGCCATCCCTGGAGTCTCGCAGGGAGCGGTCCTCCTTAACCTTCTTCTACAAGATACACTCCGGTACAGTGTCTCTTGATAAAGACAAATACCTGACCCCGGCACCCAATCTAAGGCATACTCGGGCATCACATGAATCACAATACACAAGACCATTTGCCTATAGTGATGCCCTGAAAAATTCCTTTTTCCCCAGAACTATTTCGGTTTGGAATAGTCTCCCTTCCTCAGTGGTCCTATCTAAGACCATTGAGGAATTTAAGGCTTCTATTTAAATCATTAGCCCAGAGGCATGCGTTTTAGTATGCCTCTCATCTATATCTTGTAAATAGTTTTAATGGTCCACCCCAAATGTTTTATTTTCCCTTGACTAAATTCTAAATTTAGCCACCCACCCCACACCTGAGGTGATGATCAGAAATTGATCGACTCAGTATCAGAAGATAGATATAGATAGCTATGTTTCAACTGGGTTTAAAAACTTTTCAAAACATTTCCCATAGAAAGAGAAACTGTGAGAAACATAAATTACCCCGAATTTCGAATTGCCCCCAATTTCGAAGGTTCCGCCATAATAGTGATGATCAGAAATTGGTCGAATCAGTATCAGAATCTGCCAAGTACTCCAAACACCTCAAACAGAGTATTACATGGAGCTCCCATCATTGAATTTATCTTTTTGAGAGAAGAGAAGATAGATAAACAGAACGAAAGTTATCGAAAACATATGATTTTGTTGAATGCAAGAATGTTAATTAATGTTAATGATTTTATTTATTTATTTCTCTGATTTTTCAAAATTTCACTTCAGAAAAAAAAAAACATCTTCAAGATTTTTCATGCAAAATCTTCCTTACCCGGCTCACTGGATGAGCTCCTCAGACAGCCAGGTTTCCAAACTGGCATTTCTCTCCAACTTTATCACACGACACATCAGATCCTTCGAAATTATTCTGAAAATTCACACCATTCAGAAATTCAACACTTTTCAGAATCTGGCAGTCGGTGTAACTGATATTTTCACCTCAATGATTTTATCCTAGCAGTCATCCGTAAAAATCTATAACTCGTGAAATTATTCATATCCAAGTATACGCTTTCAACAAAATCTTTACAGCAGTGCCCCCACTTTATGTTTGTCCCTGAAGAAAGCTCAAAAGCTTATAATGGAATTTTACAAAATGAAAAAGAACAGAGTTTAACTGAGCAAAAATTCAAAGTTCATATGGGCCAGGTCTGAGGATTTTTAATTGGGACACTAGGTCTTGAAATACATGTGATACATCTGAAAAGCCAAATAGGAAGATTTACTTTTCGAAATAGGGAGAATGATTAAACAAAGAAGGAAATAGTTGATCTCAAATAGGGAGATCTGAAATTTGAAATAGGGAGATGTATAAGTTATATAGAGAAATTTTGAAATATCAAATAGGGAGATTTGCTCAGAAATAGGGAGATCCCTCAGAAATAGGGAGATATCACATGTATGTAAGACTTGACCCGAGCCTCATGACCTTTCAGCAATTTTGTTACTCTCCACCACTTTCGACATTAGGAGAAATGGGTTCATTTATCGACACAAGTCATGCTCAACTGACTGGAGGTCGGTTGAAATTGTTGTTAAATAGGTCAAGGTCAAATCAGTGTTAAATAGGTTAAAGTCATCACAGGGTCATGATTTATTTAAACATTGTAGTCATTCTCTAATGATACAAACCGATTATTTCAAGAACACATAACTTCATGTTCTGAAGATTTTTTTTTAATTTTATGGGCATTTTAGCCCAATGGCCAATGCCAGAAGCAGAAAATCCCCATGTGGCCCTTTTCTATTCCCCGCAAGTTTTCTCCAATTTAATTTCCTCATTCAAATGAATAACCTTGCAGAAAAACAGGTCATGGTCATCTCAGGGTCATAATTCAAAATTTAGCAGAGCTCGAGACCCTGATGCTACATGCCATGTTTCAAGATACTAAGACTTTGGGTTCTAGATAAGATTTTTAAAGGTTTTTACCATATATGGGTATGGCTAACAAATTTGGTCATATGACCATGACCTTTTGTATAAAATTTACTTCCAACAGAACAGGGAAGCTTCACATGGCTTTCATCATTGGTCATGCTGTTTCAGATGTTTGAAATGCATGGGCATATACAATTATTTAGCCCTGGGTTAGGGAGAGATAACCCCCTTGGCCCAAATGTTATCACAAGCATGAATATTCTGTCCATGTTCTTTGTCTGTAGGTTCTGGAGTAGAGGATTTTTAATTTTTTTTTACCATATATTGTATATGTGCTAGCAGCCATCTTGGTCATGTGACCTTGAGCATTTATATGAGATTTCTTTCTCTTCCCACTGGGCTCCCCCCCCCATAGAATTTAGTTTAGATTATGGATGATGATAGACATTGGTATACTACAAGCTCACCATGCAAGCCTTAGGCTTAGGTGAGCACAAACAACTGGTTATTAAATCACAGGGCAGGCTAAGGGTGAGAACTGGGGCCCCATAAAATTGATTCAAGTCCTCCAGTTATTTCTTTACTGACCGTTCGTTCACGATTCTATTGTTCTGGCTATCATTCTGTTGTACTTGTCATATGAGCCTGTGCGTGAGAAAAACCAACAATTAGGGTTCCGACCAGGTCTGACACAAACCGGCCTGTACAGTCACAGAAAAAGACTAGAAGCTTGAAATTTTGTATTTAAGAAGTGGGATAGTACTGTGTAGCGAAAACAAAGGCGCTGATCAGCTGTGCAGTTACTGCACTGCTGATCTGCACCTTTGTTTTTGCATAGACAAAAATCCAGTTTTCTCATGGCATGGCTCATTTGTTTTTGGTTGTTGGTAACCAGATGGATACCTTGCTGGGAAAGAGCTAGTCGTCGTCTTGATGTTTATGTATTGTTAAACTTTGTGATGTCTGAGTTGTCATTTCTTTCCCGCCTGGAGTCTGGGTTTGGACTTTGAATGTAATTGTACATGTAACAATAATTCCTGGTCCTTCTATTCTTACTTTCATATAATGCACAAAAGAAGAGCAGATTTCCGAAAGGGTGCATTTTTGTTTCGCGTAACATTGTAGATTTTTGTAACAGAATCTGCCTCCACCAATACATGTACCAGTATTTCGGGCACCAAGTTCACCTCAAACTGACAGGAAAATTCGGCTCTAGGATACGTAAACTGACTTTTGTTGTGAAATACTTTTTATTTTTTTTTTTTTTTGTAATTCAGTTTTACATCCCTTTCAAGACCATTCAGCTCATGAGACAGGCCAATCAGTAGGTGGGGCGAAAACGGGGAAACCCCGAGAAAAACCACCTGGCACACCCGCAAGCAGAACTTGGCTTGTCTCACATGTGGCCAGTGCGGGGCTCGAACCCACACCAGACACAGCAGTGGAAATACTTTTTAAAACTTCCAAGGATGATATACTCATACATGTATGCTAGTTGAATTGAGGTCTGGTGATCAAAACCGTTTGAACTACTTGTAGAATCTATGTAACTAAACAGATATTTGATTAACGGTAACTTTGTTTTTGCTGATTGGCTAGTTTTGCCATGATGAATCTCACATTTATACTAAGACAATTGCCAAAACTTTCTTTGGATGAAATGAAAACGAAAGAATTATTAATCAAATTAATTCAACTGACATGTTTATTACAATTTTTGCAACAATAAACTTAAATATACATTCCAACAAATTAAGCGCAAAGTTTAAGTCCAAAAAGTTGTTTGGTTGGTTGGTTGGTTGGCTGATTGGGGTTTAACATCCCACCAACAGCTAAGGTCATATGGAGATGGGACCTCGGTTTAGAGTCCCATCCGACGGACTGGAGAAGCCCAGGATCAATCCTGTGACCCCTGGTTTACAAGGCGAGTGACATAACCACTGCACTGCGGAGGCTTCTAAGTCCGAATTAACCTGTTGCTAAGGACATACATTTACAATGTCACATCAGCTTCTTATTGCTATCATTTTAAATGAGCCACCTTGTGGGAAAACCAACAATGTGGTTTCCAAACAGGTCTGACACAAACCGGCCTGTACAAGCACAGAAAAGAGCTAGAAGCTTGAAATTTTGGATTTAAGTAGAAGAGGAAGTGTACTATCCGAGTAGCGAAAACAAAGGCGCTGATCAGCTTCGCGGTTACCGCGAAGCTGATCTGCGTCTTTGTTTTCGCCTATGCAGATTGTTGGTTTTCCCACGTGGCGGCTCAAATATTACCTAAGCTTGTAGTGATATCAAAATTTGAGCTGTCTCAGCAGAAAAACAACATGCACTCCTGCAGATGTGAAACCAAAGGTGCAGATCAGTGACCAGCATCTTTGTTTTTGATACACAGATCGTACAATAATGCTTTTTTTTTAAAAAAAAATCTAAAATTTCAAGCTTCTTACTTTTTTCTGAGAGTGTATAGCCCGGTGTGTGTCAAACCTAGTCGGAAAACTAAATCTTGTATATACAGAGTGATCCAAAATATCTGATACCATTTCAACCTTCAATAATTTGAGCCGCAACGTGAGAAAAACAGTCTTCGGGGTTTCCGACCAGAAATGACACAAACCGACCTGTACAGTCACAGAAAAGAGCTAGAATCTTGAAATTTTGGTAATACATAGCGGAGAAATTGTAGTATCCGTGAAGCGAAGCTGATCTGCGCCTTTGTTTTCGCCTAGGCAAAAATCTGGTTTTCTCACAACGCGGCTCATTTTGTTTTGGCAGCACATACATTATTAAAATCTACATCAAAATAATCTACAACTAGAAATGCGTGTTTGTAAAACACTATGCCCCCAACTGTATGCTTGCCCCTAAACTGGCAGCTTGTATGATTCATTTCATTCAAATGAAGTGAAATTTAATTTCCTGAGGAAGCTGTTCGGTTGCCTCTGTTTTGACCTCGATCCAGAAACAGAATGTAAGCTTTTAACATACAAGTTAGAAATGGAGTGAAAATTTCAAAATCGAGTAATTTTGTCAAAGTTTGACGGAAAGTCCTCAAAAGTTAATCAGGTGATCAACTTCTCAGCCCCAACCAGTATACCAAATATGAAGGCTCTAGCTTTAATACTTGAGATATCTTGCACACAAGATTTTCAAATTTTGTTTTGAAAGGGGCATAACTCCAAACAGGGGCATAACTCGGACATGAAAAAAAATATGGGTCAACTATTTTTTCATGAGAAATCTGTATATGAAATTTCAAAACCCTAACATTCACCTTTCAAAAGTTTCAAATTTCACCGAAAAGTGGAAAAATCAATCAAAATTTCAAAATTCCGTATTTTTGTCAAAATTTGACGGAAAGTTCTCAAAACTTAATCAGGTCATCTACTCCTCAGCCCCAATCAGTATACCAAATATGAAGGCTCTAGCTCAAATACTTTTTGAGATATCTTGCACACAAGATTTTCAAATTTTGTTTTCAAAGGGACATAACTCAGAAAAGGGGCATAACTCGGACATGAAAAAAAATACGGGTCAACTATTTTTTCATGAGGAATTCACACATGAAATTTCAAAACCCTACCATTCACTGTTCAAAAGTTAACGGACGCACACACACACACAGACAGACAAGCCAAAAGCAATATGCCCTTCCAACTTTTTCAAAGTTGGGGGCATAATAATTAAAGTTTTGTTTGGTATACAACATAAGGTGTAAACCAATAACAAGTTAAATAGAATTGGTCAAGTTAAACAGAATTGGTCGAACAATTTAACATTTACATATACTGTAATACCACCAGCCATGTCTTACGTCTTATTAACATTTACAATTTGTGCGTTTTATGATGTCGATATTGGATTATAACGATGTCAAGCTTGTTTTTTTTTGTGAGGACACTTTAATGAAAATGCATATTCATTTAAACCATACCATTTTTGAAAGCTGAAACACTAGGTTTGAAAATAAACCCCACACATCTGTGCATCACTGGCACCATAATACGAGGATTGAACAAGACGAGCATTATGGTATAAGTTCTATGAAGGTATGTTTAGCAGTACAAAGTTATTTAAGCTAGAATGACATCATCCTGTACATGTAATAAGTATATGTCAGAGCAACATCAGTAGAAATTCTGCCTTTTGCATATGCAAATAAAACACACAGATCAGCTGTGCAGTCACTTCTCAGAGTGGATATTACAATCCCTCTTCTCCTTAGGTCTGAACTTTCAACCTTCTGGTTTGTGTTGGACCTGGTCTGAAACCCCTAAGACTAGTTTTCTAACACAGTGGCTCGTATTGTGTATGCTCGTGATCATTGATCCAAGTCTTAGTGGAAGAATCTAACCAAATTCTGTTTAAATTACATCACAGAGTTCCAATATTAGTAGACTGCAGGCTCCATGACTGAAGATCACAACCTCCATCAATTTACCATCTTTGAAATGATTTTGATTATAACAACCGTTAAGACAACAGGCAAGTATGATCCTAGAGTCTGACTCCATTCAACTGCTGTGTGCTGTTCTTCGAGGGATCCCTACACAAGAAGAGACAGCTGATCTATCCCTTGAACTTTTTCAAAACATCCTGAAATAAATGTGCTGTGTCAGAAGAAAAAGTTTTTTCAAAACATCCTGAAATAAATGTGCTGTGTCAGAAGAAAAGTTTGAAAACAAGAAAGCAATGGCACATCCATTACCTTACGAAAACACGTCTATGCAATATACAATGTATATAGATTTTTTTTAGCTGTAACAACTGAAAATGTCGTTAGAAAAATTTCAATATTTTTAAAGATCATTGTCTGGGCCATTTCACCACAATACAAACAATTAAATTCACATGGTACTACTATCCCTGTGAAGTATACAAATTTACATGGTACTATCCCTGTGAAGTATACCTTAGCAGCCAGTTTGACATGATGTTCCCTGATCACTGCAGTCTTATCCTCTCTTGCTTTCTCCACAGCTGCTGTTGACAGTGCCTTCAGAAACAACTGATAATTCAACCAGGCCTGCAATAAAGATGATATTCATATTGCCTTCAGAAATAGATGAACCCTGTATAGAATCAAATTAGTTCTCTTCCTTAAGCTTTTTTTTTTTTTTTTACAAAAGATGTAAAGATGTTTTTATGTCCCCCCTCCGAAGGGGTGGGGGACATATTGTTTTTGGTGTGGATCCCGTTGGCGTCGGCGTCAGCGTAGCTTTTTGTCTGCATGATATCTCCTGAACCACTGGATGGATTTAGACCAAACTGGCACAGAAACTTCATTGGGGCAGCCGAATGGAGTGATTAGATTTCTGTGACCTTGACCTAATTTTGAAGGTCACAAAGGTCAATGAACTGTTTGAAAATCCAGGTGTCTCCATTCGTTTCCGCTCTCTAACTTGAATAGTTTTTGACCGATTTTCTTCAAACTTTGCATATTAGTTGATACTGGCAAGGAGTGGTTTGGGATTGTAGATGGGTTAATTTCGTCAAATGACCTTAGAGTTATGGCCCTTGATTGAGGTTAAAAATTGCATTTTTTTCGTTTCTGCTCTCTAACTTGAGTAGTTTTTTACCGATTTTCTTCAAACTTTGCATATTAGTTGATACCGGCAAGGATTGGTTTGGGATTGTAGATGGGTAAATTTCGTGAAACTTCAAACTTTATAAATATGGAAAGCTGAAACATGTATGTGATATTTTAAAATGTCTGTTTGTATATATTGATTTTAATTTAAAATGTCTGTTGGTATATATTTTTCAGGGTTATATGTAAAAATTTACAAAATTAAAAGTGGGTTGGGGCAGAGAGGGGGGACATATGTTTTCCTCTGAAAACCCTTTCTAGTTAGAAATAGCCAAACACATAATTTATTTAATTGCAAATATCAATAGTTTAAGGCATACGTAATCTCGTACTCAGAGATTGTGCCGATAGCTACAGCACTGGCTATCCACACGCCACTTAAAGGCACAACCATTGGGCAGATAGCCTCAGCCAAGTTAACCTAAACCTGAATTGATCTGGATTCTTTAGCAGCTACCATGGTTAACTACATCAACATACACTTTCCAGAAACAGACTCCTTCCATTAACCCCTAGGCTGCAGTGGGGCTCCAGGAAGTTCAACATTGATCCGGTTGGCAAGCTACCCTTTCGTGAGAAAAAATCAATACTGGTCACCGGAACTGCTCCTTTCCCACCTTCTAGCTAATCAGGTTGTGGGTATAACTCTGTCAATATCGTTATGATTTAATCATTTTATCTATCCTGGTGTCATATGTTCTCGATAGCCTAAGAAAATCATTGGCCAATGTTCATAATGCGTTGAACTCACTTTAATCATACTCCTTGTGCTGACAGATACTCTTTCTCTAAATGATTTAGTGGCGATTCTATGCCGATCTCCATGCCGCGTGTTTATAGATATGACCTTCAACTATGGATGTTGAAATTGACCAATCAAATGACCCGACATATGATCTCGATAGTCATTTGCATATTGTATTGGTTACATGCAAGTTAAGTGATAAAACTTCAACTATACGGGAGCACATCATGGCGACATATGCCTTTAATATTAACTATGCAACAACGCAGAATAAAGGTAGCAATGGTCATAAAATGTGAATTCAAACAAGAAGTTCGAATTTTCACTGGACCACTAATGCACTGAGAAATGGCTTCGTGCCGTAAATAGGTAGCGTTCTGTCCAACATGTCCCGCAACCAAGTCATCGTAACTGCACCCTATCAAACTGCCATTTACACCAGAAAACCTTACTTATCACAACTGTATAAGCTCTTTCAAAAAACTTAGGGGTATATACCAACAAAATTTGCTTTTTGGAAACTTAGTTCATACTGCTTTTACAATTTCTGAAAGTTTTCCTATAAAATAAAACGTAAAGACCCATTACACGCTTTTGCTACCATATTTGAGCCGCCCCATGGGAAAACCAACAATCTGCACAGGCGAAAACTTAGGCGCAGATCAGCTTCGCAGTAACTGCGAAGCTGATCAGCGCCTTTGTTTTCGCTACTCGGATAGTTTAATTCTTCCTCTACTTAACTCCAAAATTTCAAGCTTCTAGCCTGCTTCTGTAGCTGTACAGGCCGGTTTGTGTCAGACCTGTTCGGAAACCAAGTTGTTGGTTTTCCCACGAGGTTGCTCATTTTTAAAATGCAAGGAACTTGAAGGAAGATATGCGCAATTTTCAACATCATGGTATAAATAGAACAGACGAAACGTGGATGGCTGTTCCAGCCTTCAGGAGTCAGTTTTCTTGATTCTTAGGGTTCAAATGCATAAGAAATTTGGAAATAGTGAAAAAGGCTAAATTGAATTTAATGTTGTAAAGTCATATTATAAGAACTTCCTTTTACTTTGTGCAGTCTGATTGATGAATTATGATAAAACTAGAAATTGGCTGCAAGCAAGGCTTTCAGTATACCCCCCGCAAAATTATCTGAAGCTGGCCAATAACTTCCTAAGTCAAACACGCAGAAAATTTGTCAAAGATATCTTCTTAGCATTATAATTCTTCATGTACATCCTCAGTATGCCAGTCACATCTATAAGATATTCAAAGAATGTATTGAAAGCTTGAGGTTGATTTCACTGTATACATGCACTATGATCATTATTGTTTATCATGAGAAATGGTAAAAAATTGACTAAGTTAAAGAAAAGCTGAAAATTTGTCAAAAATTATTTTTTCAGCATGAAAATTATTTATGCACATCTAAAATATATCTGGAACAAATCTACAAAGAATTTAAAAGAAACACTGAAAGCCCTAAGAGGAGTTGATTTCACAAAGTATGCACTACCAACCATTATTGTATATAAGAAATAGTCAAGAAATGGCTATGTTGAAAAATGATGTAAATTTGTCAAAATTAAATTTTTCAGTATTATAATTCTTCATGCACATCTTCAATATGTGTGGAACATGTCTGCAAAGTATTGAAAAGAAATACTGAAAGCCCTAGGAGGAGTTGATTTCACAAACTATGCACTACCAACCATTATTGTATTTAAGCAATGGTCAAAAAATGGCTATGTTAAAAATGCTGTAAATTTGTCAAAAATTATTTTTTCAGTATTATACTTCTTCATGCACATCTTCAATATGTATGAAACATGTCTGCAAAGTATTGAAAAGAAATACTGAAAGCCCTTGGAGGAGTTGATTTCACAAACTATGCACTACCAACCATTATTGTATATAAGCAATGGTCAAAAATGACTATGTTGAAAAATGCTGTAAATTTGTCAAAAATTATTTTTTCATCATTATAATTATTCATGCACATCTTCAATATGTGTGGAACATGTCTGCAAATTATTGAAAAGAAATACTGAAAGCCCTAGGAGGAGTTGATTTCACAAAATATGCACTACCAACCATTATTGTATAAGCAATGGTAAAAAAATGGCTATGTTAAAAAATGCTGTAAATTTGTCAAAAATTATTTTGTCAGCATTATAATTCTTCATGCACATCTTCAATATGTGTGGAACATGTCTGCAAAGTATTGAAAAGAAATACTGAAAGCCCTAGGAGAAGTTGATTTCACAAACTATGCTCTACCAACCATTATTGTATATAAGCAATGGTCAAAAAATGGCTATTTTAAAAAATGCTGTAAATTTGTCAAACATTATTTTTTCATCATTATAATTCTTCATGCACATCTTCAATATGTGTGGAACATGTCTGCAAAGTATTGAAAAGAAATACTGAAAGCCCTAGGAGGAGTTGATTTCACAAACTATGCACTACCAACCATTGTTGAATATGGCAATTATCGAAAATTGGCTAAGTTCAAAATGCTGTAAATTTGTCAAAATTTACTTTTTCAGCATAATACTTCTTCATGCACATCTTCAACATCTCTGGCACATATCTGCAAAGTATCAAAAGAGAATATTGAAAGCTGTAGGAGGAGTTGATTTCACAAAGTATGCACTATTAGCACTATGGCAAACATTCTATGTATAGGTTTAAAAAGTCCCATAACTCTGGCAAAACTGACCCTTTGGCCCCTAAATTCATATCACACATGTGTTGTCTAATAGTGCAGGTGTGTTGAAAATTTGAAGAGCATCGGGCAAAAACTACTTAAGTTATTCAGCAAAGATGTCAAAATGTTGACGGAATGACGGAATGACGGAATCACAGACAGGCTGAAAACAGTATACCCCCCTAAAACTTCGTTTTGCGGGGGGTATAATTATGAGGACTCTTATTGCCCTGTAAAACATGGGGTCAAGACAATACAATGTCAATCAAAGGGTAATCTTCGCGACAGAGTGGAAGCTATTGAGAACATATGGCTATCGAGAAAGTATTACGTGACGATATCTATCTTCCACTACTTCTTAACCTCCTCAGAGGTCTTCAGAAGGACACTTATAAAATCATAATTTGCTAGAAATAATTTATATAATGTGGTACACGCATTGAGTTGGAGAAATGATAACGATAAAGATACAGGCAAATCCGACCGGAACAATCAGATTCATACCTGCCACAAATGGGTCGTGAAAACATATGCACTCCTACATCCATCGCCAAAAAACAGCTCCAATGGAGCTGGCATGATTGGGCAATAAATCTTGGAAAATATCTTGTAGCTTTCAACTTTTATTATCATTATCAGTAAACTGTGAAAATAACAAGAGCAACAGTCTCCAGATGTCTGATATCAGATTTCTTCAGTTTTTTTCTTCTCACTTGGACCATGTTGAGTTAGAAATGTCATATTTCGAGCCTGTGGGTACGAATATATATGGGTACTCACAATTGTGGGGGTTCAAAATTTGGGAGCACTTTTGCTATGTTTTGGAACATTTTATACTTTTTTTCTAAAATTTTGGGCAGTTAAAATTTGTGGTCTTCAATTTTTTTGGTACTCAAAATGTGGGTATTCAAAGTGTGGATGATCAAAATTTGTAGGCACTCAAAATTGGTGGCAATCAGAAGATAGATATTTTAGTTAGATGTTATTCACATAAAGATGCGGCTCTCAAAATATTTATGAGTCTTCAAATTTGAGTGTATTTAAAATAAGTGGGTATTCAAAAGTGCATATAAATATTTTGGGGTATTGAAAATGTTGGAAATTATATTTTCTTGTTACACAAAGCATGGGCAAATTATGTTGGTCTTCACTATAAGAATGTTCACAAAATTCAATCACAAAATTGTGGGTATTCAAAATAAGCTGGTTCATAAAATTATGAGTCAAGACTGAAATTGTTTATATGAAACTGGTGTGGTCTTAGGGTACTCATGGAACAATTGTGTTCATGTTATTTGTATGTACAACATGTATTCATCAATTATAGAATTTCACTCAGTATTTGTGGGTACTCAACATGTGGGTACCTAAAATAGTTTGGTAAAAATGCGGAAAGTATGCACATTCATATGAACTGAAAGTCTTAGTATGGAAAATTGCCACCTTAATGTTTTATAGACTCAGATCAGTGTATCATTTAGTTTGATCAGACACTGTATCCATAGTCTAACACGCCTACCAAACGTTCCGGTGCTCAACCGTTGGTTGAGACAGAAAATCGATAGGAGTAGTTTCCGGTTGAGCATCGAAGTAGCCAGAAAGGTAAACAATTAGTGCATGCTCTTTGTTGTTTGATTAATAACTTTTCTTCCAGGACGAAAATAAAAAATCTGGGAATTGTGTACAGTGGCTCACATATTCATACATCTGTGGTGTAAACATGAGGTCGAGGAATTATCGCGTTTTGACTGAATCCATTTCAGCGTGATGAAGGTGTACTAGAAACCCACAGGATTGTGTAGAAAACGGGTGTGTTTTAGGCTGTATTTACACTTTTGTGTCGTGTTTCAGGGTAATTTATATACCGCTGATCAAGACACAGTCATACAAATGTCACTTAAATTTGCAAGTCCATTCAGCCGAAGCAATGGGCACAATATCTTAGAAAACAACTCTGAGAATTTTGGTTGAGCATCGGATAATTAAAAATGATAGGGAAATTGAGTTGTGTCATTTGACCATTGTTTACATTCATTGCTCAAAAATATGTTTCAGGAATGCCACATGAGTGCACACAGAGTACTTATTCCCACATTTGCCACTCTAAACTCTGATTTTTCCTAAATATCCAAAAATAGAAGCTGCAGAGTAACAAATACATGTAAAACGGTGTATTTTGTGAACGACAGCCCACAGGCTGGTTCGCATAACTTAAACGGTAGTAAAAATACTAAAACAATCCCTTTTCCCCGAAAGAAAATGTCAGTTTTTTATTTTTTGTGTGGTTGCGCACCGGAGTATTCGGCTGAGCATCGGAAGATCTGAGCATATTTGCCAGTCTTTATGTGATTTTGGGATGTGAAAACATGCAATAATGGCCTTTATGCGCTACTGTATAGATTGTTGGTGAGATTTTAAATGACTTGAGAAGTTGACATATTGCTGTGTATCACTTAAGGTATATTGGTGGTAGCAACTTGAATATAAGCAATGGATTGAAACATGGTTGCATTTTGCATCAAAATATTATACAAAACGACACAAAGGACAGAATGCACAATTTCGTATATGTTACAAAGGCGTATCGCTCCACGCATACAGTTGTGGTCACGCATCGGAATATCCGGTTGAGCATTTGACCATCTCTTTCTGTGCTGTCATAGCTTGAACGTTAAAACATTGATGTATATCAGACATTCCCACCTATATTTCCTACCTCAAACCTTTAATCGCCTGATGAAATGAACGTGCAGTAGTAAGAGTTTCGATACATTCATTCAAAATGTCTTCGCTTTAATAACATTTATCTTCTGGTCTCTGTCTTATTTTGTGTTCATTTCCTTTTCATTTCAGGTGATAAACGGTGTTAGTTATGGGGATATATAAAGGAAAAAGAAAACGAGGCCTCACATTAACCGTTAAAAAGAAAACCAGGTATAGTAAATGTAGAAGCAGACCCTGTTATTCGAATTCAGCTTCCCCGTTTCCAAAACGATGCAAAACATCACCAACAGTTCGAACTTCTACTCCATGTAAGAAAGTGTCCCCATCTAAAGACCGGAAATCACGCAAATAACTTTTTGACACTAGCTATAACATAGACGATATTCAAAGCTTAACTCAAGAATTCAGTGTTTTAGAAAAGTTTTTCTCTCAAGTTTCCTGAAGTAGATTTCCACTTAATAACACCGCGTTTCAATTACTGTGTGATGTTGTAGATTGGTTCGATAAAACTTCTGTAGAACATTTTCTTTTCCCACCTTTGCCAGTTCGTTTAAAACTGATGGAATGAGTTTAATTATTTCATCACTAACAGAACTTAACTGCCCCCTTGACTGATTCTCAGAAGTTGGAAACGTATCCGTAGAAATACATGTATTGAACTCATTATTGTCGGCATTACTGGAAATGTCTAAAACACTAAACACATCAGTTAAATTGTGTATGTCGTCGATGTCATCGCTTTCTAAAACACTGAACTCTTGAGTTAAGCTTTGAATATCGTCTAAGTTATAGCTAGTGTCAAAAAGTTGAAAAGTTGTTTGCGTGATTTCCGGTCTTTAGATGGGGACACTTTCTTATATGGCGTAGAAGTTCGAACTGATGGTGTTGTTTTGCATCGTTTTGGAAACGGGGAAGCTAAATTCGAATATCAGGGTCTGCTTCTACATTTACTATATGTGGTTTTCTTTCTAACCGTTAATGTGAGGCCTCGTTTTCTTTTTCCTTTATATATCCCCATAACTAACACCGTTTATCACCTGAAATGAAAAGGAAATGAACACAAAATAAGACAGAGAACAGAATATAAATGTTATTAAAGCGAAGACATTTTGAATGAATGTATCGAAACTCTTACTACTGCACGTTCATTTCATCAGGCGTTTAAAGGTTTGAGGTAGGAAATATAGCCTAGGTGGGAATGTCTGATATACATCAATGTTTTAACGTTCAAGCTATGACAGCACAGAAAGAGATGGTCAAATGCTCAACCGGATACTCCGATGCATGACCACAACTGTATGCGTGGAGCGATACGCCTTTGTAACATATACGAAATTGTGCATTCTGTCCTTTGTGTCGTTTTGTATAATATTTTGATGCAAAATGCAGCCATGTTTCAATCCATCGATTATATTCAAGTTGCTACCACCAATATACCTTAAGTGATACACAGCAATATGTCAACTTCTCAAGTCATTTAAAATCTCACCAACAATATATACAGTAGCGCATAAAGGCCATTATTGCATGTTTTCACATCCCAAAATCACATAAAGACTGGCAAATATGCTCAGATCTTCCGATGCTCAACCGAATACTCCGGTGCGCAACCACACAAAAAATAAAAAACTGACATTTTCTTTCGGGAAAAAAGGGATTTTTTTAGTATTTTTAGTACCGTTTAGTTATGCGAACCAGCCTGTGGGCTGTCGTTCACAAAATACACCGTTTTACATGTATTTGTTACTCTGCAGCTTCTATTTTTGGATATTTAGGAAAAATCAGAGTTTAGAGTGGCAAATGTGGGAATAAGTACTCTGTGTGCACTCATGTGGCATTCCTGAAACATATTTTTGAGCGATGAATGTAAACAATGGTCAAATGACACAACTCAATTTCCCTATCATTTTTAATTATCCGATGCTCAACCAAAATTCTCAGAGTTGTTTTCTAAGATATTGTGCCCATTGCTTCGGCTGAATGGACTTGCAAATTTAAGTGACATTTGTATGACTGTGTCTTGATCAGCGGTATATAAATTACCCTGAAACACGACACAAAAGTGTAAATACAGCCTAAAACACACCCGTTTTCTACACAATCCTGTGGGTTTCTAGTACACCTTCATCACGCTGAAATGGATTCAGTCAAAACGCGATAATTCCTCGACCTCATGTTTACACCACAGATGTATGAATATGTGAGCCACTGTACACAATTCCCAGATTTTTTATTTTCGTCCTGGAAGAAAAGTTATTAATCAAACAACAAAGAGCATGCACCAATTGTTTACCTTTCTGGCTACTTCGATGCTCAACCGGAAACTACTCCTATCGATTTTCTGTCTCAACCAACGGTTGAGCACCGGAACGTTTGGTAGGCGTGGTCTAATATTGAGACAAAGAGTAAATTGGAAGTTAATGGCATATTTCATCTAATTCTTTAAATAAACAGGTGGCCAGAGTCAAGAACTCATTATCTTTATCTCACTGCTGTGAAAAAATTATCTTCTTGTAAGAATTTATTGTGACAGCCTTAATGATTAGAAAAACCAGCAAAAACTCTGAAAACTGGCGATAGATGTAGGAGTGTCCCGGGAGGAGTGTATGACTTCTATAAGAACGAGAAGGAACAGTTTGGTTTTATTAAAATTACCACTACGGTAGTCTGTGAAATAGAAGTTGTATCTAATCTTGATTTCATGTTCGAGTTTAACTTTCTTTTTGGTAATTGGTTTGTCATTTTTAATAAATTAAATTTTAATCTTCCCGCAACAAAACAAAACAGATGCACTTGTTTGGTTTGGAAGCGGGTCAACTCGGCCTGATACCAACTCGGCCCGTGAGTCAACTCGGCCTCGGGTCAACTCGGCCGGGTCAACTCGGCCTCTTAGTTTTCTGTTATAGGAGGGTTATTTTATAAGTACAGTATATGCTTTTAGATATGAATAATAATTATTATGATGCTATATTCCATATACGTACACAGAAAATATAGGATGATATTAGTTTTAATGTTAGAAACAAATCGTTGTTTTCAATCTCCTTATTGAACAAAGGCAAACGTCTCATAGGAAATAAACAGCAAATAGGGTGACGAGCATACCAGTTAATCAGTTTTAATTAGAGGCATTGAATTTTCTGTATTGTATATTAAAGTTTTCATGTCTAAAATAGTACCACGATCCCAGGGGGGGTACTCTGAAATTTTCTGTATACATAGGCGAGGCTGACTTTTTTGGGGTCAAAATTTTGAATTTCCGTATTTTTTTGGGTTTTCAGAAAAACTAGTTATTTTTTAGGGTAGTGAGCTTTTTATGGATATTTTTTTGGGGTCATGCCTTTTCTGAATTATTTTTTTGGGGTCATCTATAATTCTAAGTAATTTTTTGGGTTTTGCACTGTGCCACATTTCTTGGGAAATCTCTTTATTTCTATAAAGATAAGAGTGGCTTACACTTATGTCTTACAAGGCCTTAAGATTCAATTTTGTTTGCGACCATCCCTTATGGCTGGTCTCGGTGAAATTTTGGAAGCTTGATCATGATGATGTTGTTTGGATTGCAAATCAAATGGAATCAAAACCATCATAAGACTTACACTTTGAGAATAAATAAAATCTTTAAATTTTATCCAACTTGGTATTTACTTCCTAGTTCCTACATATACTAACTGTATTGTGAGGTGTTCTGTTGGTTGGTTGAATTGGGATTTAACGTCCCACCAACAGCTTAGATCATATGGATGTGATAAAATGTCATCAATAGGCATAAAAAGATGAATACATGTAATTTTTTGGGGTAAGCTAAAAGTCCAAGTATTTTTTGGGTATGCCTGATAGGACTGGTATTTTTTTGGGATGGTCAGTAAATCTCAGTAATTTTTTGGGTTTGGGGGTAGAAGCTGGGGCCTCGCCTATGTATCCACAAAAAATGAGAGTACCCCCCCCCCCCCCCCGGGACCACGATTAAAGAAAGTGTGTTTGCTTTTTGGTTACACTCTACTGCAGCGGTAGGCCTATATTCAATGTTATGATTAACATAGTTTAATTCTTACGTATATTGAGGAAGAGGTGAGCGAAAATAAAGTACTACAATGAGAATAATATACAAGCATTAATACCCCCTACCTGTTCCTTTCTATAGAAACAACTTGCTAAACATAACTATATATACTAATATATAAGGCCGAGTTGACCCGGCCGAGCTGACCCGGGCCGACTTGACCCGAGCCGACTTGACCCGAGGCCGACTTGACCCGGATTCGTTTGGTTTATTGTTATTCTTCTTTCTTCTTTCTTTGTTGTGTATTCTCCGCCTATCTGAAGGTGGACTTGACGAAATGGGTTATGTGAACAATAGAATAGGATATTATTCTGTAGCCGCGAGGTCTTGCCCTTAGTTGTTGCCCTGAGATAAACCTATGCGTCTCAAGTGCTGAACTATAAATGCTGCCTCGTAAATGTAATGTTAATAGTATAAAGTTGAGAAAACTCAAGAAGATACGTACATACTACGGTGACCCTATCAAGGTTGGAACCCCTTTATACAGATACAGATGTGTATCACTAATCTGAAGTTACCGAATGGGAGGTGGTTCAGCAACCATATCGATACTGGAAAGGAAGTGATCAAATTATTTGTACTTTTTACTAATTACAACCAAGAAACTGGTAAGAAAAATGTAGTGCCGGACACGGAGCCATACCAGTGAGGATAGGCTCGGCGTCCGGCATTGCCGGACGCGGAGACTCTAGCCTGATTCTTCCGTTACCGGACGCCGAGACACTTCCTACTGGAAATCCCTTCTGAATGGTTTACTGGTGATACGCCAAATTGACAATACTTCACCAAGTGGGGTGCGCCAGGAGGGAAGTTAATCCCTGGCTCTCACAAGAGATGCGAACTTGGACACACCCTTTGTTGATTTTACAAAAGTATAACCTTTTTAGGTGTAAATAACATATATGTCTGGTTTTGGCTTCAATAACGTCCAGGAACTTCGGGGGAATGTCTGGAGCCAATTTCCGGCAATCTACAATAAGCTGCACCAATATCTCGGAGTCCTTGCCCATTCACCTGAGCCCAGAGTTGAATTGATACACTGCTTGAGTTCATTCATATACGAGGGTGGTCCCAAAGGTTCCCGGTTACACTCACTGTTTTGCCACAATAACAGTTCGTCAGAGCTTACAACACTTATGGTCACCAAGTACTATATCTTCAAACCTCAACTGCGTTTTAACAAATGCACGTAGCAGTACGAAAATTTGCAACCAAAACCCTCACATTTGTACCCCTACTGCGGAGCAGGTCTAATGACGTTGCCGTTAATTGTGATTTTTAAATATGTTGCCGTTTGGATGAATATATTACAAACAAGAAATCTATTTCAAAATTACATTTATATTTAGTTAAATGATACTGCAGCATATATTTGGAAATATAAGTAAAATATTTAATTTAGTAAACTGTCAAAATAATGCTTTAAATATCAGTCATGCAACATGAGAATAATTAACTAAGTGCTATCCACTGTTAACCAATTCCCATGTTTCAGTAGGTCATGTAATATCACTGTTTGCTGAAATATCGTTTTAAAAATAGGTGTTGTGTAATAGTAATGAAGTCCCCAACTAATATGAAGTTAATCAATTGCTTGGTTTCCTTTTAGATGTTTAAACATAACGATCATGTATTTTTGCTCCACGTGTTTTTGCCGACGTCATAATTTTGTCTTTGAATTTTCTTTATTTTTCTCCCAAACTATCAACTCGTTCTTAAATTTCATAACTTTATCACTAAATGCTCATAGAATGGGAGTTAGGCTGGTATATTGTTCTAAATGATCACATTATACCTATGTTGATTTAGCAGTTTGCGAAAAATGGAAGCTCTGAAAACATTGTGTTTAATTTGACCTGCTCTGGTCATCATCAGTGCCTACTCATGGTTACCAAGGTAACTGTAGCAGTGAGGCAATTGAAGTGAGCGCCATGTTGTTCAGTACAACAAGTTCCAATATGGTCAATTATTCTGCATGAGTAACTTTGGTTGGATGCTGCTATGACATTGTGTTCAGAAAAAATGTATGTGTATCGGGACTTTTGGGACAAGCCACGTATGTAGTCCTGCAAAAACTGCAAACAGCACAACAATTCAACACCAAAGCATAAAACAATTAAAACCACGACAGAAGTATCGCCTTGGAACGACCAGTAATATAAAATTACTGGGGGGGGGGGGAAGCGGGGTTAAACCAGTTTTCTAATCTGCATGTTACTAGCAC
Organism: Rugalucina vietnamica; assembly: GCA_964017185.1. Lineage (NCBI taxonomy): Eukaryota > Metazoa > Mollusca > Bivalvia > Lucinida > Lucinidae > Rugalucina > Rugalucina vietnamica. Next base: position 59,051,720 of record OZ024875.1, on the reverse strand, counting down.
TCGTGATGCCGCTAATACATGTATGTTGTACCAACGTATTCTACCAAGGTAGGCTGTCCCGTCACAGTGTAATTATTTTTCTAAACTGAAAAGAAAAATCATTCCTTCCTATAAACTTCTCAAATTTTTAAACCAAGTCACCATAAATTCTAGTTCCGAAAGGCTATCACGTAAAAAGGTACAAGTAGGCAACGATCAGGAAAAGGCGCAATCAGAAAAAGATTCCCTCTCCAAAAACCGAGATGGGGAAAATAAATTAAAAATCAGGAACTTATACCATGAAAACATATCGTAAGCCGAATGAGCAGCTATTTTCCCAATGCAATAGGTGACCATATGAAAACATACATAAGGCGCCAACAGCACAAAAAATTTTAAACACCAATACATAAAACAATAAGAACCACCACAGAAGTATCGCCTTGGAACGATCAGTAATATATAATATAAAATTACTGGCTGGCTTAAATCGATTTAACAGGTACCTAACCTCACCCTCAGCTTCTGCAGTGGTTCAGTGATACACAAGAAATAAGAAAATTCATATTAAGAAAATACTAACCATACGTTTAAATATCATTCAAAAAGTAATGCAATATGTAGCGTATGTTTGTGTATTTTTATCTGACATAGGTAATGTTTGTAATTTCTGAAAGTTTGATGCAATCTGCATTCAGGTAAATAAACATCAACTAAATCGGACCATACACTTTATGTTGCTTAGCAACCATAGAATGGCAGCTAAGGTGTCGTGGCCGCGAAAACCGCTTTTCAAAAATCAAATAAATAAACATAAAGCTTTGGTATTTGTTTGATGGTGTTTTAAATAGCTATCTATTGACATGTTTGTGTAATGTCACCTTAGCCAGAACTTTCTAGGCAACCGCAATGTTCATACAGCCCCGCACGTGTCAACTGTTGCTTAGCAACACCAGAATGTATGCTATTTCGGTTTAATGCACTTTCCATAGATTTTGGTTGCTAGGCAACGAAATATGTTATCTGAGAATTGCATTTTATAGCAAGTAGTTTACAAAGTGCCAGTGGCAGAAACAAACAGGCGTATAAATGTTCGATTAAACAAACAAGGTGCCAACTTGTAGCAGAAATTGTATCTCTACCCCCATTTTTCACCCTTCCATCGAGAAATTTTAGTCATTTTTTCAACTTTGACTGGGTGTCATTTAAAATATATCAATCAGATTACATTATATTGAACACTAATTGCAACTATTTTGAGTTCGGTGTAAGAAAATAAAGTGAATACGTTTAATTTGGTTTTCCTGTCACCATGGCAACGGTTTTAAGAGTCGTGGCCAAGTGCCTTTTCCAAGTGTTCTATTGTTGCTAGGCAACAGGAAGTCGAGCATGTGACTAGGTGTTGAACTGTCTCGCAGAGAGTGAACTGAATTTATGTTTCAAGGAAGCTAACTCAAACTTTAATAACGTGTTCATACAAAAAATATGGTTAATATTGCATTACTTATTGAATGACCCTCGTAGATACCAACGTTTAACATGAATAACGGAAAGCAGGATGAGCAGCTATTGAAGGTAAGGTGGTCACAGTGCTAGCTTGGACAGAACAAGTAAAATGCAGATGGCTAAGAGAACAGCCAAATTATACTCGGGTGGCCACAAAGCCATGCAACATGAAACTCGTAATTGGAATAACTAAGATAAGCGTGAACCACAACAGGTCAGTTATAAATAACTCGGGGGCTTAAATCGTTTTTACAGGTACCTAACCTCACCCTCAGCTTCTGCAGTGGTTCACAACATTTAGTTTGTTGTTCGGTCCTCGTGGTGAATCTCTAACTAGTCAATGAATCATCATGGACAAACAAATAAATCATATAAACTCCATGATGAATCAAAAACGGGGGCTCACAGATTGAGTAAGCTACCCGACGATGGAGATCCCTAGGCGCCAAATAACTTACTAACTCCGGAGCAAAAGAACCCCAGTTGAACCCCGATGGACCAAGCAACAGACAAGGAGCTCCGGTCCCAACCAACTAAAATGAATAGCTTTATGTCGGGGCCATCACAGAGTCTGACGCCCGACCCACCGGCGTGCAATCAATGAAGGCAGCATAGTCATCAACCATGATTGGGTTAAAAACTAAGCATGCATACTGTCGCATAACATTTAAGTTATATCTTATATGTCTGTAACGTGTAATATTTTTTCTGAATTGAAAAGAAAAATCATTCCTTCCTATAAGTTTCTTAAATTTGTAAACCAAGTCACCATAAAATTCGGGTTCCGAAAGGCACACGCGTAAAAGAGTCTTTAGCACAACATTAAATTTGGAAATCAATTCATACAGTCTGTGATAAAATTTAGAAAATGTTTTTCGAAGTTTATGATACCGATAACCCTGCTAGAGAATAAAAATAATTGTTAGATCCTTTGGAAGCAATAAAAATACAAAGCTAGAAAATGGGCCATATTGTACAATTTCGGGTAATGAACCTTCATCAGTGACCCTTTAGAAAACTGGCAGCGAAAGCCAGACATTTTGCTGCAATTTCAAGAATTTATATCTGTGTAGTCTAAATCAGAGACTCAAATTCCCAAAGGGGCCAAATAATCAAAATACTGTTAAGAAGATGATCCTGCTAGAGAAGTTTGGCTGTTAAACATTTATTTCGCGCATTGAAGTCCGCAACATGATTGCAGACTCTAGCAAACCTAATAAGTTGCGAAATGTATACACCATAAGATGCACGGCGAGGAACGTCACCATCCAAAAAACGTAAAGTTTACTATATCAAACTCAAAGTCATCGCGTTTATCATAAATTTTAGTAGAAACGAATCCATTTGCAATAGAAAGATGTAAGTCTAAAAAGGGGGCTTCCGTATCTGTGTTGTTTGCTTTATTCAATTGTAGGTCAGGGAGGATAAATTTGTTTGACCATGCCTTCAAAATAAGGATTGTCAATGTTCAAAAGGTCATCGAGGTACCTAGAAGTCGAATTAATGTCGATGGAGATCCCTGGGCGCCGAATTACTTACTAACTCCGGAGCAAAGCCTACAAACAACAACAACATTGTTTGCGGCCTTGTCTGCTGGAACCAAGACATACTTTCTAAGGAATTCTTGGATACCTGAAGGACGATTTGGGTTAAGGCGGTAAAATATTAGTATTTTGTGAATAAAACTTCATACGTTTATCCACAATAGTGAAGATACTTCTTTTACAAGCTTTAAGAGCACCATCCTAAACGCACTCTCGTTTACAACATCGATTTCCGAAATCATTCAATGCAGATGCAATCTCCTCTCTACATTTGTCGAAATTAATGTAGGAAGGGAATCTATATTTCGGACCTTTAGAAACAATTTTGCGAATTCTAGAATCCGAAATTATTTTTAAATTTCCATTTACAATATGTCCGGCGGGTTGAATCTTTACAATCTCAAGACTTAGGAGTATTATCATGAATATCGAGATCAGAAACAAGTTTATTGAAATTAAAAAAAGTGTTTCTGATTGGTTTATTATATTTGTAACAAATAATAGGAGGTTCTGAGTTTTGGAAGTACGTAGCTATATACTGTGACACTGATTTATCCTGGAATATACTTGGTAAATCAATAAAGTCAATTTCTTTATCAATGAACGGAATTTTAATGAAATGTCGTATTTGATTAGATTCGGAATGATAAATGGACGAAGAGCATGTTGAGTATAACATTTTGTCAGCAGTGCAGCATCGTACATTTGATGATTTCTATCGTAAAATCTGTTAGCCTCTGTGACCAAGGAACGTAATACAGCAATTGATAGTGAACTAAGACAAGAAAACATATAATGTCGACCGTGTTCCCTTAGTTTAATCGCTAAATCATTTAGGGAAGTGTTCAATTTCATTGCAGTGCACACCGTCTTCGCTTGCCATTACCCCTTTTCCTTATACCATGAGATCTATATTTACGTTTACAAGACTCTAAAAGTGTAAGAACATCAAATAATTTTATCTATTTAAGTTCAGTTTCAAATCGTTTGATGTTTTTGAATCTAGTGGAAGAATTTAAATCATATTAAATTTTCTTCACTGGTTGAACTGTAACATTATAGGGAGAATGGCCCGAGGAATGAACGGTGCGTTTAAAATGCTGGTAAAGAAAGGTATCAATATTTTAAGGTTTTTTGAATTTACGATAGTGTTCACCGAATCGTTTTTACAAAGTTCGACAAGTTTGTCCAACATATTGCATATTACAATTTTTAGTATTTCAAGTTAAAACATATACAAGACCCATTGATTTTTCAATCTAAATCGGAATCATTAACCACTGAAAAATGCCCTACCATTCACAGATGAAGTGATAGTAGTCTTAGAGCATAAATGATTGCAACAGTTGCAATTAATACTAGGGTACAGTCCAGGACTCTTGAACGGATTAGCATATTTACGTAAAATTGGCGATTTGAGTGGCGATCATCTTATCTGAAGATTATTACAAACACATTAGAATTAGAAGCTCCGTGTAGATTAACAGTAGATACCGAAAATAAATTTAGAGGTGGCACCCTAACAGTAAGTAATAAATTTTAAAAATTGTTAGTTGAATCAGGAATCCGTTCAGTAGACGCGGCATGCAACCTGAGGGGAGTTAATGTAATACCTAATCTTTTTGTGTTAGTCATTGTTGCGGGTTCTGTGTCGATACTGCCAAAAGAAGCGAGACACTCATACCGGTTATAGAATAAATAATGCACCTAATCGTAATGCAAAATCTTTCGAATGAAAGAGAAAGGTATAACAGAAGCCCCGTCTGGGACAATGAAATTTTCTCCAGGTAAGGCGCTGCTAAGAGACATAATCCAATTTTCTCACCTAGCCGCTAAGCGCATAGAGTTATCCTGCCTGGTTGATTTTTATCACTGGTAGAATCCATTAAGCCGCATAACATTGTGCCCACGGGCAAAGATTAAGGATTAATGTTAGTTCGAGTGTTGCCAGAAGGATTTATCGTGTTTGTTTGCGCGTATATTTTTGCAAAATCTGATCTATGTGATCTGGCAAATGGGCTTTGTATAAGAATTTTGCGCAGTTGTTTTGATATGGGAAGCGTCTTTGGGAAAAAAACGTTGATTTATTTATTTTATTCTCTCTCTCTCTTTATAGCAAAGATTTTTTTCTGTTTGTTTCTTTGATAGCCAAAAAAAAAAAAAAAAAAAAAAAAAAAAAAGTGCGAACACAATGTTGATAAACACATTACAAATAGAAGTCTGCGGTTATTGCATGTACTGTAAATTTACATGAAATCTGAGATAAATATGAACTGTATCTGTATATGTCTCTGATGAAATCAAGCTCTCAGTTTATCCGGAGATAAAGATGAATATGTATATGTCTCTGGTTTATCAAAATGCGCACACTCACCTCCTTTGGACTGTTAAGATTCGTTTAGCATAACTTTGAAATTTCAAACCACCGACTAGCCAACATCATTGGATTCAAAGTATTGTTTGTGTTAAACATGATCAGAATCTTGAAAGACAGATTTTCTTACGTCACGGCCTAAAGTTTGATTCTCATATGTCCAAACTGTCAAAGCAAGTAAAGAACAATGTTTTATCACCACCAGAGGTGTTAAACAGATTATATAGTTTCGTACTTTAATCTCCACATACAAGCCTGACGGAGATTTCTCTTTCCATTATGAAAACTTGCCCATATACAGAGATATTTTTACCTTTAAAATCGAAAAATTTCATCAGAATTTTTATATATATATTTTTTTTCATATTTTTGCTCAAAACATAGATTGTGGGTACTCGCCGAGGCGGTTCTAACGAGTACACACAAGCTATGTTTTGGAGCAAAAATAAGAATTTACTATATAATAGTGGGGTTTAAGGGGGTACTCATTGCATAGACTTGTTATCCTGACGTTTTTCTATAAAGTTTTTTTTTTCTATTTTAGGTATTGTCATTGAAGCGTGTCATCAGCAAACAATTCATGTTCAGGAAAATTGATGATATGCATTGCATGATGTATAAGTACATTTTCAAAGAATTTTACATTCATCTAATACAGAATCATGTAACACTAATCTGCTTCTAATTGTATCTGCAAAATTGATATTTTATGTTGTCAACAGAAATCACAACAGTCATAAATCATTGATCTGCCCGAAGGGACAAACTTTGTGCAAATCCAGGTGCGTGTTAATCTGTTTACCTTAGACTGGTTTAGTAAATTGTAGAATAAGAAAATTATAGGAAAAATACACCACAAGTGTTACAAAAACGGCATTTGGGAGTAGTAAATATAAATTTATTTCAATAAAAGAAATATCAGATAACTCATAAATACCCCCGCATTTCGTTGCCACCAGCAAAAATATTCTAGTTTTACTAAAAATATGTATTTTTTGTGTTTAAATATGCATGTTCATTGAAAAGATGGTACTTTTCCCTATATGTTTAATCATTTTCAACATGGTCATACAAAATCCTAATTGGGGAGTAGTAATTTTAATACTAGAAATATGAAAAATATACCATATTGTTTGTAAAAGAATGGAGATTGTAAAGCTACCACCAAAAATATTGTAAGTTAATTCAAGTTTCTTTAATTAGACGAAAATTAATACGTCCCTATTAAGTTCTATACAAGTCGCAATGAAGTACAGGTACAGGTAAGAGAGATTGACTATCGCTCATAGTTGGCTACGCACATCTCATGTTCATGTCTAATACAAGTCCATGGTTAGAAACGTAAGAATCGCTTATACAACGAGATACGAGTGACGGTCAACCAATGACCTTCAATACAGTATCAAAGAGATGTGGTAATTAGAGATACGAAAATACAAACTGATTGCAAGCAATTCCTGAGCATGCAAGCAATCAAAATCACCTTTAAGCCAACATTAAATTTGGAAATCAATTCATAGTGTCTACGATAAAATTTAGAAAATATTTTTCGAAGTTTATGATACTGATAGCCCTGTTGGAGAAGTTTGGCTGTTAAACATTTATTTCGAGCGTTGAAGCCCTTCTCGAAATGTATACACCATAAAAGACACGGCGAGGAATGTCACCATCCAAGAACGGACAGTTTACTATATCAAAATCAGTCATCGCGCATATCGTACATTTTAGATTCTTTTATGGCATATCGTGTGATCCGGTCTGTCCTGGCACAGCTTCTCGACCGAATCAGACCCATCAGATCAATGTACTGATGTAACGATGTGTATGCATTTAGTTGTGATGTCGAAAAAAAAGCTAAAAGTAAGCGATGAGCAGGCATTAATTTTGTTAACAAAAAGCGCAGGTTAAAACCAGTTGGCAGGACAACAGTCCACCAAGAACTAAATTAAATCCGTTGCATCAAGAAAATTCACCGTTGCGATTAGTACAGAGATGTGGGACAGACCCTGGTATTGTCTCTAGATTTAAAACTTGCAAGACTTGTTTATTTCTTGGTGATTTTGTCGTTAAGCATGGTCACTTTTACGATAAATGTTTTCAAGCGGAAGATACGAAAAAAAAGTACAAGTAGGCAAAGATCAGGAAAAGGCGCAACCAGAAAAAGACTCCCACTCCAAAAACCAAGGTGGGAAAAAACCAAACTAACAATCAGGTACTTATACCATGAAAACATTTCGTAAGCCGAATGAGCAGCTATTTTCCCAATAGGTGGCCACTCAGTTACCTTAACTTAAATAAAAATATGCAAACATACATAAGGCGCCAACAGCACAAAAATATTTTAAACACCAAGACATGAAACAAAAAGAACCACCACAGAAGTATCGACTTGGAACGATCAGTAACACAAAGTTACTGGCGGGTTTAAATCGATTTTACACGGCCGTAACCTTACCCTCAGCTTCTGCAGTGGTTCATAACATTTAGTTAGTTCTTCGGTCCTCGTGGTGAATCTCTAACTAGTAAATGAATCATCAAGAACAAACAAATAAATCATGATAAGCATCCTGATGAATCAAAAACCAGGACTCACAGATTCAGTAAGCTGCCCGACGATGGAGATCCCTGGGCGCCAAATAACTTACTAACTCCGGAGCTAAAGAAAAACATCAGTTGGACCCCGGTGGGCCAAGCAACAGACAAGAAGCTCCGGCCCCAACCAACTAAAATGAATAGCTTTAAGTCGGGGCCATCATAGAGTCTGACGCCCGACCCACCGGCGTGCAATTAAAGAAGGCAGCATAGTTATCAACCGTGATTGGGTTAAAAACTAAGCATGCAGACTGTCGCATAACATTCAAGTTATAACCTATACGTCTGTAACGTGTTATGATTTTTCTAAACTGAAAAGAAAAATCATTACTTCCTATAAGTTTCTTAAATCTGTAAACCAAGTCACCATAAAATTCTGGTTCCGAAAGACCCTCACTTAAAAACGTCTTTAACCCAACATTATATTTGGAAATCAATTCATAGTGTCTACGATAAAACTTAGAAAAGGTTTTTCGAAGTTTATGATACCGATAGCCCTGTTGGAGAAGTTTGGCCGTTAAAGATTTATTTCGAGCGTTGAAGTCTGTAACATGATTGCAGACTCTAGCAAACCTAATAAGTTGCGAATTGTATACACCATAAGAAGCACGACGAGGAACGTCACCATCCAAAAACGGAAAATTTACAATATCAAAATCAAAGTCATCGCGCTTATCATAAATTTTAGAAGAAACAAATCCATTTGCAACAGAAAGATGTAGATCTAAAAAGGAGGCTTCGGTATCCGAGATATTGGCTTTGTTCAACTGTAGTTCAGATGGATAAATTTGATTGACCATGCCTTCAAAATAAGGGTTGTCAATGTTCAAAAGGTCATCGAGGTACCTAGAAGTGGAATTAAAAGCCTCGATAACATCAGCTTGATTATCATGGTTAAGAGAATCCATGAAATCTCTTTCGTAGCAGTATAAAAATAAATCAGCTACGAGAGGTGCGCAATTTGTACCCATCGGAATTCCAACAATTTGTCTGTATAACTTGGTCCCAAATCTAATATAAATATTATCCAGGAGATAGGATAAGGCGTCGCACACATTCTGACATGACCAAAGTGTATACCGACTTTGGTCAGAGGATGTGAAAAGAAGTCGAATCTGAAGCTTTTTATTTAGGTCATTTCCTGTATCCCGATCGGGGGACAAAGTTTTAACACATTGAATAAAAATTGATCAAATGCATTAAACTTTATGGCAATGTCTCCCGATCGAGAGAATGTCTCCATTTTTTGAGAATTATTCCCAGCTATACAAGAAGCTTATGAATGACTATTTATGTTCATGTATAAGATATAACGGTAAGCATCTGCCAGATCAAACAAAAGACCACTATTAATTTCCACCCTGTTTTAATCTGCTTTAAATTTCATTCTGCACCAACACTATTAACTTCTAATCATTCTCGTTATTTTAGTTTCACATTTGCTAGCTTTTATTCATACGCCGACCGCGCAACTGTACGTAACACTCGTTAGAGGGTGCTGCAGTATCAAAAAAGATAGATAGATATTCATGGTCGGATAAACTACAAAACTTATGCTTTTCTTAACGTTACAATTCATTTTCTTTGCATTGTCAGTGTTTTTTGCTTAAGCATGAGTTGCATATTTTCTGTGCATTATTGGACCAAAATGACCTGAATCATGGTGGAGGAGCCAGCCCTGAGAACGGCGGATATAATATTATACAAACGACATCTCTGTACACATTTCCTGTTTCCTGTCAAAATCGTGGTTTGTGAACCATTTAGAAGATTTGTTTACATATTTTATATTCTTGTTATCGTCGTTCTAAGCCAAGATGGTGAAACCACAGCCAAAGAAGAGGAAGATTCGGGCGGGAATCAACAAGGCAAATCATAGCATGAACATGGGTATGAAATTTAATTGTAATTAGTTTTCGCGATATTTTAAGGCCCATAAATATGAGGGAATTTCGATCCTAGACCATAGTCTTGTCCCGGAAGATGACATGAACACAGTGTGCCATCCTTCAGATCAGGACATTAACCGGAAATGCCAAGTGCATGGAGAGTCATCCCCTGTGCCTATACAGGTTCTATCCTTATCTACTTCTACTTCTTCCTCCCAACATTGGCAACACTCAATTGCTGATTATTACTGGGAGGCATGTAGGCTCATCCTGCAAACACACCAGAGTGTACAATGTATACCTCCCAAGAATCATCCGAAATTGATTGTTGGGAGTAACAAGAAAACAAAACAAAACAATAAACAAAAAAAAATAAAAATAAAAAAAAAAATAAAAAAAAAATAAAATAAAAAAAAAAAAAAAATAAAAAAAATAAACTAAACAAATGAGGTTTATTTCCTGTTGAATGTCCACAACTCCTGGGGACAAGTAAAGAATAACATCTCACTAGGGATGAGATGACTGGGAAGATTGTCTCCTACACATTTGTCTACCACAAAAAAGTAAAAAATATTGAAACATGAATGAATGCCGAACACTTACATAATACCACTGTTAAACCAATTTAGTTTCTCTCAAGATTAATTCTTTCAATATTCTCAAGGATCGAAGAAGTGTGAAAATAGATTGCCTTGAACATGTCTTGTTCCTTGGTCAGTTGAACTTTTTTACACTTTGTGGTATTACAGACTCAGTCTGGTGGGTAAATGGCAGTGTTCATTCTCGGAAGTTCGGAACCTTTTAGGTGGAGCCATAGGGCCCATGTCTCAGAAAAAAATGGGGCCATAGATAAAAACAGATGGGCCTATTACATTCTTGAGCAAAGAAAAATTAAGTGTTTGGGGTGATGAGAAGATTAACATTATCACAGAACATTTTGGACAAGACCAGGAACACAAAGTTGGTTCAGATCAAAGCACTTCAGCTGAGGCAGGTATCAACATAGAATCAACCAAGCAGGAGTGGAAGATTATTAAGCCTCTAGTTGTCACATATGCAGATTGTTGGTTTTTTAGTTTAGGTCTGCACAGTCATGCACAAGAAGAATAAAGAGCTTGAAACTTTATATTGTAAAAAAAAATCATAGACATTATACTATTCATGAAGCAGAAACAGTTACTGCACTGCTAATCTGCATCTTTGTTTTCTCATAGGCAAATACTCCAAATAGCTGACTTTAACATGATGTCGCTCATTTAATCTTACAGATAGAGCTAAAGGTGCAGGTGGCAGCAATATGAGGGACAAGGCAACCATTAAGCGCCTCAAGATGTACAAGAATTTCAAGGCAAAAAGGTATTAGGTATCAAATGCTTGAGCTTGTAATGGTCATGAAATTTCCCATTGAAGAATTTTATATGTCATTGAATAATCCAGATGCTACTAATCTGTTTGTTCTTAACATTTGGTCCATGTCATGAGAAAGTCAACAATGTGGTTTCTGAACAGGTCCGACACAAACCGGTCTGTGCAGTCACAAAAGATGGCTAGAAGCTTAAAAGTTTGGATTTAGAAAGTAGAGGAATTGTACTATCCATTTAGCATAAACAAAGGCACTGATCAGCTTCACAGTTACTGTGAAGCTGGTCTGCATCTTTGTTTTCGCATATGCAGATTTGTTAGTTTTCTCATGACGCAGCACATTTGCTCATCTCGGCAGGTTTCTCATAGCATGGCTCAGACTCTATCTTTGATACAGCTAGAGACTTGATATTATGTCCTCTGGTTTAACATCCCAGTCACAATTTAACAGTCATGTTGGGACTGATCCACATTTTTCCAAGCTTGTGACAGTGTTTTATTAGAAGGATGAAATATTATTTTCCACTCATTAGCATTTGAGCCACCTCATGAAAAAAACAACAATGTGGTTTGCGAACAGGTCTGCTCAAAGCAGTCTGTACCGTCACAGAATATGGCTAGAAGCTTGAAATTTGGGATTTAAGAAGAAGAGGAAGTGTACTATCTGTGTAGAGGAAACAAAGGCGCTGATAGCTTCATGGTTACCGCGATGCTGATCTGCGTCTTTGTTTTCACATGTGCAGATTCTTGGTTTTTACTCATGAGGCTGCTCATTTGTTAGGTTGAAATACAAAGTCAAAAAATTTTTTAAAAAATAATAATAATAAAACAATAAAAATTAAAAAAAAAGAGAAGAAACCGAATTAAAAGGCACATTTAATGTAATGGCAAATGGATTGAAAACAAAGATGCTGAATAGATAAGCTGTTTTTGTTTTCCTTTCTGCATGAATAAGGTTTTCTCAATGATGATGTCCATATTATTTCGAGGATTCCATCACGATAACATGTCTGTGAAATATACCCCTTAAACCCCGCCTTTATGTAGAAAAACTGGGGTTTGCAGGGGTATACCTAATTTTCTTATTTTTGATCCAAAACATGCATTGTTGGTACTTGTTAGAACTACCTCAGTTCTTACTTGTATCCACAATGTATGTTTTGAGCAAAAATATTTAAAATATAAAAAATTTTCCAATGAACTTTTTTTTTTTCTCTTGAGAAAATGTGTTTTTGGCATGGGCATGTTTTTGTAATGTCTAAACTTCCATACTTTCAGGGATTCTGCTGGTAAGATACTGCGACCGGCTCCCTTCCAGTCCTGGTTGGCCTCAGGGACCGTGGCGAGAGTGGAACCAAACAGGAAGTGGTTTGGTAAGTGACTAATACTTAGGGTTTTTGTTCAAATGGATCTAAAACCATGGATCTAAAACCATGGATCTCAGAAGTGAGTACTATGGAGGTATTGGATTTTGACCTCAGACACATCGAAAGATCGACAAGTCTACATAGCAGCATGTGAAAGGATATTCAGATTGTAACAGTACAAAAACTTGCTGTGTGTGCGACGGAAGTGTTATGGAAAACATGCAGAATTTCTTATTTATTTACCTTTCATGTGCTATTTCATGGACTTCTCAAAATTTTACGCGTCTGAGGTCAAAATCAAGCTATAGTTAGGCTGTTATGTCTCTTTGCAATGTCATGGGCTTTTTGGGTTTGATGCTTTGTCGATTATAATTATATTCAAAAAGTTGTTTTGTTTTTTTGTTGACACCATATGAGCTGTGACAGGAGAAAACCAAAAGTGTGGTTTCTGAATAGGTTTGACACAAACCAGCCTGTACAGTCACAGAAGATGGCTAGACTCTGGAAATTTTAGATTTACATTGGGTTTAAAAATAGAGGAATTACACCATTGGTGTAGCGAAAACAGAGGCACTCATCAGCTTCGCAGTTACTGGGAAGCTGATCTGCGCCTTTGTTTTCGCATAGACAGTAATCCTGTAGTAATCCTGTTTTATCACGACACGGCCCGTATCTTATTCATTCCAGGAAATACCCGAGTAATCAGCCAGAATGCCCTGCAGACATTTCAAGATGAGATGGCCAAAGTTAAGAAAGACCCATACAAGGTAGTGATGAGGCAGACCAAACTTCCCATCTCTCTGCTCAACGAGACAGCCAAGGTAACTGAGCCATCACATTAGAAAACAAATAATTTGCATATGCGAAAACAAAAGTGCAGATCAGCGCCTTTGTTTTCACTACATGGATAGTACAGTTCTTCCTCTACTCATATAAGATTCTAGCTTTCTTCTATGGGTGTATAGGCCAGTTTGTGTCAGACCTGGTCAGAAATCTGAAAGACCAGTTTTCTTGCGTTGCAGCTCATTTTAATATATTGAATCCAGCACATTTCAGTATATTGAAACCCAGTTATAAAAGCCAAAAGCTGTCTATGGTTCTATAAAAACAAACAAAGAAAAAAATAAAACAAACAACAACCAAAAACGTACACTAATGCTAATGCTTAAAGCAACATGGTGAAGTGCACAGGTACCTGGTACATGTGAGGATCTTTTACATCAGTTTGACGTATATATCAAGTAGCAATAAACACTTTACCATATAACAAGAGGAGTTGTCATTATGAATTTGATTAACAATTATTTTAAGAACTGATTTATTTCCACTTCAGAATGCGAGAGTTCATGTATTAGATACAGAGACATTTGAGTCGACATTTGGCCCTAAGAGAACCAGAAAGAGACCAAATCTTAAAGTAACCGATATGCAGGTGGGTTAGAGTCATATTTAACCGATATGCAGGTGGGTTTGAGTCATATTTAACCGATATGCAGGTGCGTTAGAGTCATATTTAACCAATATGCAGGGGGGTTAGAGTCATATTTAACCAATATGCAGGTGGGTTAGAGTCATATTTAACTGATATGCAGGTGGGTTAGAGTCATATTTAATAGATATGCAGGGTTAGAGTCATATTTAACCAATATGCAGGGGGGTTAGAGTCATATTTAACCAATATGCAGGTGGGTTAGAGTCATATTTAACTGATATGCAAGTTGGTTAGAGTCATATTTAACCGATATGCAGGTAGGTTAGAGTCGTATTTAACTGATATGCAGGTAGGTTAGAGTCATATTTAACCAATATGTAGGTGGGTTAGAGTCATATTTAACCGATATGCAGGTGGGTTAGAGTCATATTTACTGATATGCAGGTGGGTTAGAGTCATATTTAACCGATATGCAGGTGGGTTAGAGTCATATTTAACCCATATGCAGGTGGGTTAGAGTCATATTTAACTGATATGCAGGTGGATTAGTCATATTTAACTGATATGCAGGTTGGTTAGAGTCATATTTCAAGAAATCACGTCTGTAGGTTGTCAAAGAAGTTTCCATGACATGGTTAAAAGTCCCATATGTAGACCTGGCCCCGAGGTTATAAAACTTTTTTCATGCTCAACTCAGCTGAGCTTGAAATGTGGTTTCCAAAAGGTCTGACACAAACCTTGCTGTACAAGCTTAGAAGATGGCTAGAGGCTGGAAAGGCCTATGGGATTTAAGGCCTGATTTTGGCCTCATGCTTTGGTAAAAAATTGAATTTTGGAATTGTGAGGAGAAAAGTATTGCAAATAAGAAGTATAGGTCCCTGCTTATAAATTCTAGCACAACTATCACATTCAAATTACACAGGGTGCTATGGCAACACCTCAAAAAGCATAGAAATGCCACTTTTTGCATTTTTGGGTCTATTTTCCACCATTTAACATCATTTTCAACTTCCAGCCCACACGACGAACAATTTCTTATTATGAAATAATCATGAAGTATCATCCAGAGATATTGTATGCAAAGTATTATTTTGTTCGTCTTGTGGGCCGGTACTTAAAAATTAAAAACTTGAGAAATGGTCAAAAATAGACCAAAAAGTGCAAAATATGCTATATCTATGGTTCTTCTGGGCGTTGCCATGGCAACGCTTGTAGGATAAATGAAGTACTTGTTCTTGTTTTAGGATGAGGAGGAATTGTACCAACCCTGTAGCAAAAACAAAGGCATTGATCAGCTTCACAGTTACTGCGAAGCTGATTTGCATCTTTTTCGCATATGCAGGTTGTTGGTTTTCCCATGTGGTGGCTCATATATTTTCACTTTCGCTGATAGGCATTGATGGAGCAGGCTCAGTCCTCGGCTGATAAATATGACATAGAGAAAGACCGGGATTTGAACACGGGAGAGCCTGACTATAAGATAGAACCCAATGAAATGGTCTTCAAGGCAGGGCAGTCGAAGAGAATCTGGAATGAACTGCATAAGGTAAGTGTCAAGAATAGGGAACTTTGGTCCAGCCTAGAGGTGGAGTCAAAGGCCTGAAAGCCTTGGAGGGATATGCATGTCAAACTCAGAAATCCATCCACATTTATTTTTAAACGAATGAAGATAATTATTTCAAATTTACTGCCTGCTGTCTTCACTTATATGAATTAAAATGCTTGCATTGTATTTAATAAATCTAGAAATGTAAAGGTAAAAGTAGGCAATGATCAGAAAATTGTGCAATCAGAAAGAAATTCCCACTTAAAAACCGAAGTGGGAAAAAACTAAACAATCAAGAACTCAACCTGGAGAATAATACTTTATTCTTTGAATTATTTACATTTTGAACAGGAGTGTGTTTTTGGCTTTTCAAAGCATATATTCTTATCAACTGGTATCCAGACACGTAAATGTTACCATTTTGATGCCATGCATTGTGCTAACATTAGCTTAAAATATAGTGGATTCGAATTGGGTGGGAAATCTGTCCTATCGGACCGATTGCATAGTGACAGTATAAAATCGATTTTGCCACCGCGCGATACGTTATATTTATCCAGTCATGTGTGTACTAAAATACATTGAAATATTGGTTTTTACATTTCTATAAATAGACAGCAGGCTTGTCCGATTTTATTGAGGCTTAACACGCCCCAGTCATCAATTTTTCAGTCATGTCGTGACATGCCAACGCTTCCTGGTTTTAACCAGTTCTGTAGGGAGTTAATGTGTTTTGCTCAAGGCCACAACATGGTGCCGCCTGTTGGGTTCGATTCGTAGTCTAACACTACGCATGAAGCTATAATGACATGAGGTATTGCCAAGAACGAATTTGACAGCAGGATATTCCCGAAATTAAAATAGCACCACATGGCCCTTTCTTACTACATAGATCTCCTGATATGGCACGCACAACAATGAGTGAATTCTGAGGCCAATGGCGATCAGCTGATCTGGTTTTGCTTTTGCTGGTAAAACTATTTCTCTTGACGCAGAGGGTACAATTCCATCCAAGACAAAAGCCACACACAGCTATGTTACCAGGAGCACATCCCTTAATTTGGTTTTTGGTGTTTTTCCCAACAAAGATAAAATTTGCGCTAATACAAGTATACATCATATTAAGCATGCAGACGTCTCCATGTCAACATGAGTCACGCAATGAACTTGGGTCAAAAGATCAAGTGTACATAATTCAGGTCACCATGTTCAATTTTGGTACTATTCAACAGGTGCGCTCAATTAAAGGAAGATTATGATCAATACACAACCTTGTAAAGCGACAGCTATAAATTGTAGGTTCTATTTGCAATTACTTATTTGATAACAATCGTAAAGTGGTTTAGTGATAAACCATGTTGCTGAAAGAAATAAATCACCATGCTCCATTTATGGACAAAGTCAAGACCTTGGCGCAGCGCTTAACTGCTAGGGACAAATGACCTTTCCTAAAAAGTGTGTCATTACAACTTCCTCTAAAAATTGATTGTAACCCAGTTCTAACTAAGGTGCCTTTCATATAAAAATGCAACAACCTTTACTTAAATATTGGGATGCATTTCAGTGCTTTTGCTACGCACAAAAATTACCAGCTGACTCTCAAGTTTTAGAACAATCGTGGAAGCTACTAAGCAGATTAAAAAAGCTGGAGAATTCAGCAAGACTTCATGCATTTTATAGGAGATATACTGAGCCAAACATATAACGCAACACGTTTATGGCATGTTTTTCGCATTTTAATGTAACGTAAGACGGTCTACCCGACATATGATGGTCAGCAATCGCCAATGAATAAATTGGGTACAAAGGTTTTGGCTTTCTAGGCATGGGTCACTGAGCTCGAATCTGATTGGCCAAAACGGTTAATTTGGTGGTATACGCCCCCTGAGAGATTCTGGAAGTCAATTTAAACACAATGGCTTCTTTATGGATCGCGCAATGAGATTCGATGGGGTAATTGCAATTTGGCTTCCATTTGTACCCAAAATTTCAAATCAAAGTTTACATCATTGAAAATTGAACGTTTAATAATGAGCATTCCATTGAACACAATAGAAAATGGAATTAGTGAAAAATTCTAACGGCGAATTTTTTTAACGAAAACTTTGTGAAAACGTGTTCATGCCTTCATTTAGCATTGTTAGAAAACACAATAGCATCCAATTGTTGGGTCAGGAACGTCTATAACAAATGTTAAAATGTGAGTAAACTTGAATGGTTGGGAGTAAAAATGAGTCTTCAACTCTGCTTAAAATTGAGCAAAATTGATCGCTTGTCAGTAAAATTATTCATTGTCTAAAATGGGACAGGGGTAACCCTGAAAACCGACACTAATTTCTAGGATACGAATACACGTCACATGTCGCATTCTGGAAAATCACAATGCATTTCATTTTTTGCCAAGATCCTATCTCTGAAAAATATTTAATTTCTTGAGACGCATAACACAGAATGTTACAAACAAGGTCTTATGAGATGTGTCCATCGTCCGGCAATATAATTCAGTGGAGGAAAAGTTTATTTGATACTATTCTTGTGTATAACAATAAAAATAAACCGATGTTGCGTTATAAGTTTGGCTCAGTATATTTTTATTTGGTATATTTTTATTTGGTCCGTCCGTTCGAGAAAAGAAAGCTTCTGTTCTTTAAAAAAAGAACCTCGTGTCATAAAAAAAAAAAAAAAAAAAAAAAAAAAAAAACGTATTTGTTGGTTTTGATTTTACAAACACACCAATTTTCTTGTGTAGGACGTATTGGAAATTTAGATCCTTGAAAAAAAAACTGTTCGAGCAATTTTTAGGGACCATTTCCAAGATAATTTTGGTGTGCGAACTGCTAGGGTGTTCGAACTAATTGGTCATTTACCGTAAGTTCCGCCTCGTGAGAAAACCTGTTTTGGGGATGTACAGATACAGAAGATGGTCAGTGGCTTAAACTATGATAGATCTGTAGGTCTAGCGTATCGTCGGATATACTACCGTGAAGATCTCTTTGATATGTCTGGCTGCACATGATAAGGATCAAAATCATCCAGATAAAGTTACGTGTGAACTAACAGTTTGATCTTGTGTTGCTGCTCATGTTGATCCGTATAAGTTTTTGCGAATTAGCTTATGGTCTGGTATGAACGCAGAAAAACGCTTACTATGTGTGGTATCTAGTCACAGACATTTCACCATCCCAGAATATTATGCTTACACTGCGGTGACCACACCGGTTTTCCAGAGACATCATTCAACGCGACTGGGAACAAACACCAACGCCAATGAAATCAATAAGCGACATTAGGAGGCATTCCTGCCAGGAAACATTTTTTTTTTACCACGGATCAACATGATACCACGGATCAACATGATTCGTGGTAAATTGTTCCCAGACAGGTATTTACACACTACAAACTTATATTGACTTAAACTGCGTTAGTTGTTCTTAATCGCATTGGTTGCCTCTGGCATGTGATCATCCTTTGTTCGGTGTGAAAACCCCGGATGCCAGACCGGAAGCGATTCAGTAACGTTACCATTCGTGTTGTTCCCTGACGCCCCCTTAATTAATGTCGCTACTATTCGACCACCTCACCGCTGTGGCAAATTACTGGTTGGTTGAATCCCCACACGGTGCTACATGAGTATGGTGAGGGACACAAGTCACACATACTCCAAAGCAGCGAAACGTACATAGCACATACGCCGTTGATACGCGAGATACGCCACACGTACGTCGCTGATATGCCGTAGAAACGGAAAGAGAGTCGAGGATACGCCACACATACGTCACACATACGCCACACATACGTAGCAGATATGAAAGGTACGTGGTACATAATGCCACGGTTACTTGGCATGTTGACCGCTACGTATGTGAGGCGTATGAGCAGTATGAGCTACGTATCTATGGCATACCTGCCACGTTGCTTTCGTATGTGTGACATATGTACGGCGTATTGGACCTGCCACTTAATTGCTACGAAGTGCATACATGAAAAACGTAGCACCTCGGCGTATGAAGAGTATGAGCTACGTATTGATGAGTATGTGCTATGTGTGTTCGCGTATGTACGACGTACCATTCGTATCTTGACAAGCTGTTGATTCGTGAGTCGATTCGCAATAGTGTGACAGCCCTATAAATCTACAACGTAGATATATTCTGTCCTTTGACTAAAGGTCATCACTTGTAAAAACACCTGGCCACTCAGCATATTTTAAGTTTTAAGATGTTAGCTTCCTCGATTGGGCCTGTGATAATCGTCGGCTTTAATAATTTGTCATTAAATAGGATTACAAGTCATACTTGGAATCGCATTTTTTTTTTTTTTTTTTTTTTTTTTTTTTTTTTTTTCGTGTGAAAAAAGACGGATGCTTGCCCGAACAAAAAGATAGCAAATGCAACAGAGATTATGCTTGGTAAAGCTATCGGTGACAAACTAAGATTACTATTTGTTAGTGTATCACATAATTGATGTTAGGAGCGATGCAGAAAAATCATGAAGTACATTCCTTTTGGTGTTTTGTCTCGAGAAGCGAACGTTTTGTCAAATCAGGCGGCCAAGATAATCTAAGATCTTTTAACATGAAATGAGAAGCGTTGCCCTTTGACCATAAGAGGGTTACAGGGTGACCACAAATATAGGAGCAGGATAATTTTAATTTTCTGAACGCAAAGCAAGTAAAATTGAAAACATCAACAAAAGATAATTCAGTAAGCAGCTGTCTAGGACTTGCCAGATTAAGTGATGGTCAATAACCATCGAAGTTTTAAGGATTAAGTGATGGTCAATAACCATCGAAGTTTTAAGGATTAAGTGATGGTCAATAACCATCGAAGTTTTAAGGATTAAGTGATGGTCAATAACCATCGAAGTTTTAAGGATTAAGTGATGGTCAATAACCATCGAAGTGATGGTCAATAACCATCGGATTAAGTGATGGTCAATAACCATCGGATTAAGTGATGGTCAATGAACATCGAAGTTTGTTTTACCGTATCACGCACAGCGGCGTAAAAAACGGACACTGTCGTGACCACCAATTAGGAAAGATGGTCGGTCGCAACTTTAACCTTCATGAACGTTCTTAAATTCTAAAACGATGAATACATAAATAAAGTCTCTATCAGACATGACATTTTTATATCATTATTGTATATACGTGTATCGATGGCGATTTAAAGGATTGCAGTTGCCTAGTGGTTATCCCGTCGAACTCCACATCAAGACGTCGTAGTTTCGATCACCACTGAAACCGGATTATGTCATTGAACATTAACTTCCAATGATTGATACTGGTTAGAATACCCTAGAAGTGATGTCTCTGTCCAGACATGACTGAAGAAACGTTGACTAGGACGTTTAACCAGAAACTGTCAAACTGACAATTTTCTGCACAGACCACGTAACCAACTCTTTGACGCCACTTTAAACACCGGAATAAGTGACGTTACTAGGAAGGAACGATGTCGTCATGTGACTGAATTTTCATGATAATATCAAATTCGCACCAAAATATCTTTGGGGTTATTAAACCTTATTCAAAATTTGCATTTGGTGACGTATATCATCACCGTCGGATTAAGTTATGGTTAATAATCATCGAAGTTTGTTTTACCGTATCACGCACAGCGGCGTAAAAAGGAAATGAGCCTTCTCAGGAGAAAACCAACAATGTTGTTTCCGATCAGGTGCGACACAAATCAGGCTGTAGTCACAGAAAAGAGCTAGAAGCGGGAAATTTCGGATTTAAGAAGAACAACTGTACTATCCGTCGAGCTAAAACAAAGTCGCTGATCAGTTCGCATATGCAGATTGTTTGTTTTCTCATGAGGCGGCTCAAATGTGGCTTTGAATTTGCTTATCGGGTTATCTTTTACGCCTAAATTTTTGACGACATTAAGCCTCTTCAAACAAAACACTTTGAATACAAAGCTAATCATTTAAGCAGAAAGGCATTTGCTGTGATTAATACTGTATTAAAGTTCCTTTCTTGTCTTCACCTGAACAAGGGTAATTAGCGATTTCGAACCAGCTGGCTCCTCGTAACATATCTCGTCAATATCAAAATGTAAATTCTATCATTAGACATGCTACTGGGCAGAGATCAGCAAAGCCCTATAGATGTTTCGTTTAGGCATAGTTTCCCTTTTTGTTAAGAGCTTCTAAAGCTGAATATAAACCTTCAGTAAACACATACTCTCTCTCTCTCTCTCTCTCTCTCTCTCTCTCTCTCTCTCTCACACACACACACACACACACACACACACGCAAGCCCGCGTGCACGCACGTATGCACACACGAAAACACGCATGCCTATACGCACGCACGCAGGTCTGCGAACACGCAGATGCAAACACCCACGTTGCTCCCAAAGAGTTGGCACAACTTATTTTCCCTGGAATAATAACATGACCTTAGTCAATTAATTTATTTTGCGCTCACACACACACATGCACGCACACTAAAATTTACGCAACTAATTGCAACGATATCCAGTCTCCGTATCAAACATCAAATCCAGGTGTAAATCTGACCATACCTCCTAAAATAGATTTTATCTGTGTGCATCTAAAAATAGAGCTCAATGAGTGTATTTAGGTAGTTTGTTTAATCAATACGACATCGCCTTTCAGCGATTGATAAAACCACAGAGTTTGCCCACACAATAGAAACTTTTCCCAGACAATAGAAAATAGCTGTATTATGTACATTTTGCGTCTCCGTCATGGTGAAAGATTTTTGTAAACCTTTCATGGAAAATTTCAGGTCATAGACTCAGCAGATGTTCTGGTTGAAGTGCTAGACGCCCGTGACCCACTGGGGACCAGGTGTTACCAGGTAGAAGAGTTTCTGAAGAAGGAGAAGCCATACAAACACCTTATCTTTGTGCTCAATAAGGTTGACTTGGTTCCTGTATGGGTTACGGTAAGTTGCTTTTTTTACTGCCTCACCTGCTTACAGTTGCACCTGCTTTGTCATTTGAAAACATGCCCGTGCAATATACAGTGATTTTTTTCAGGTTAAGAAAAATGAAAATTTCACTGGAAAAAGAATTTATTTAATATTTTCGCTCAAAACATAGATTGTGGGTGCACGTTAAAACCGTCTCAGAAGGGGATTCTAACTACCCACAATCTATGTTTTGGAGCAAAATTAAGGAAAATAGGTATACCCCTGTGAACCCCAGTTTTGCTGTATAAAAGTGGGGTATAAGGGGGTATACACTACACAGACATGTGGTACTAACTGGTCAAAGAGCACCCTCTAAGACGGAAAAGCCATATTGATCTTAAAATGACAAAGTCTCATATGTTTACAGCACACATCCTTGAATGGTCACCTATATTCAACACTAACATGCTAATAAGTACCCATGAAGAAGGAAAAGAAGGATTTGTTTATGCATATCACCTTCTTTCTGAACAAACTTTAGTCGGTGCTTGTCAAAGTAGGGTCACATTCATATACTGGATCCTAGGGCATTTCAAGATTTGTTGGGACCACAGTTGAAAGTAGTAGATTTACCATACATAAATGCTTGAAAAGCTTTATGCATAATATACACACATTCACAAATCATTTTTGAACTTCTGTCATTGAATTTTGCCCATTCACCTACAGGCATGTATTAGATTGCTGCAACAATTATAGTTTAAAAACTTGCCTTTGATAATGTTATTTCTCAGAAAAGTTTTGTGTGGAGGACAAAAAGAAAAATATTTTCATGTCAAAATTTTGATCTTAGATGGGTCAGCCTATTAAGTTTGCCAAAATCAATTTTGAATAGGAATTTTGCAATGGCAAGGGAGATAATCCATGATCATGAAAATGGGTCTTTAAGAATTTTTTTTACTTGATCATGAAGATTTTGTCCCAGGTAAGTCATTTGTCATTTTATAATGATTTTGAGCAATCACTAAGAAATATTAAGAATTAAACAAAAATTTACAGGAAAATATTTACCTCCCTTTCATTTTTAGCTCGCCTGTACGAAAGTACAGGAAGAGCTATTGCAGTCACCCCGGCGTCGGCGTTGGCGTCGTCGTCGGCGTCGGCGTTGCTCAAATGTTAAAGTTTTTGGTTAAAGTTTTTAGAAGTCTATATCTCTTGAAGTTGTAGATGGATCAAGTTGATACTTTGCATGTTGGTAGATATTGGTCTAAAGTTTTATGCTGTAACATCACGACCCACCTGGGTGACCTTGAGGTCAAGGTCACGGACTTAGAAATTTTGTGTTGAAGTTTTTGGTTAAAGTTTTTAGAAGTCTATATCTCTTGAACATGTTGATGGATCAAGTTGATGCTTTGCATGTTGGTAGATATTGGTCTGAAGTTTTATGCGGTACCATCATGACCCACCTGGGTGACCTTGAGGTCAAGGTCACAGACTTCAAAATTTTGTGTTAAAGTTTTTGGTTAAAGTTTTTAGAAGTCTATATCTCTTGAACATGTTGATAGATAAAGTTGATACTTTGCATGTTGGTAGATATTGGTCTGAAGTTTTATGCGGTACCATCACGACCCACCTGGGTGACCTTGAGGTCAAGGTCACGGACTTAAAAATTTTGTGTTTAAGTTTTTGGTTAAAGTTTTTAGAACTCTATATCTTTTGAACATGTTGATGGATCAAGTTCATACTTTGCATGTTGGTAGATATTGGTCTGAAGTTTTATGCTGTACCATCACAATCCACCTGAGTGACCTTGAGATCAATGTCATGGGTCATAGATTTTAATAGATTTAGTGGCAAAGCACAAGTCAGGCGAGCTACGCTGTCCTGCGATAGCTCTTATTGTACTGAAAATCTCTCTTCAAAAATGTTTTTCACCAGAACTTTTTTAATTGTCAACCGATTTTCAAACATTTTACTGCACATTTTACTGCACATTTTGCAACAAACTACATGCTCAACTGTGACAGAAAAATATTTCGTCTTGATAAAAACAGTTGCAAAATGTCTGTGAAAAACCAGTATCAGGCACTAGGAACCAAACTTTAGGACATTTTTGTTTCACTGGAAACACTGGAAACTCTTATTATATTGTCTAGACATAAACCATTAAAAGATATTTTTGCTTGAAGAAAATGATAGTTTAATGGACTGTTATTATGTCTTAAGCATGGCTCAAGAAAATCTGAATTTCTGGTGTAAAAAAATGGTATAATTTAGCTTTAAAAACTAAAACACTAAACCGTGTTAAGAAAGCTTATAAATGCAATCAAAAGATGCATTTCAGAATAGTGTGGGCTAATTAGCACAGTTCTGTTGTACATAGAAACTTGAGCCAATTTTCTTTCGACAGGCCCTGGAACAGTTTAATGGGCTGTTATTATAAGCTTAAGTAAAAGGACAGACAATAGATGACCATAGTTATTTATGCTCAAATAGAGATCATCACAATAATATGAGCCGTGTCATGAGAAAATCCAATTTTTGCCTATGCGAAAACAAAGGGGCAGATCAGCTTCGCAGAAACTGCGAAGCTGATCAGCGCCTTTGTTTTCGCTACACGGATAATACAATTCCCCTACTTTCCAAATACACAATTTCAAGCTTCTAGCCATCTTCTGTGATTGTACAGCTGGATTTGTGCCAGACCTGGTTGGAAACTCCAAAGACCGGTTTTCTCGGGTAGGGGCTCATATGAATGTAAATGCAGAGGTTGGACGAATGATTAAGCATAGAGTTTTCTTTAGTGATGAAGCAGCCCCCATGGTGGAGTACCCAAGAGGGCTGATTTCATGACCCACTTAAATCATCGGATCATTTCACTGCTTTGTTGGGTGTGGTGTGTGTTCAAGCACCACTCAGGGTACCTGTGAGACTTGCAAGTTCTGCTTGCGGGTGTGCTAGGTGTTTTTTCTCGTTGTTCTCTTGTTTTGCTCCACCTACTGATGGGTCTGTCTGAGTTTTGAAATAACCTTGAAAGTGACATAAAACTGTATTAAAAAGGTGGTAAAGTAAGCCTTGATCCATCTGGTACAAATTCCTATTGGTTTGTAGTTTTAGAATTAAACCTGGGGCCAGTTCTTCAAAACTTTGTTAGCTTCATGTCATCGTTAAGGCCTCAACTCGTTAAGCAAATGCCGACTATGTAAGCAACTACACTATTATTTTCTGTTGATAAAATGTGAGAATCCTTTGCATGGCGAAGGATTCTCAAATTTTATTAACAAAAAATAACAGTGTATTTGTTATATTCATGTTTGAAATTTTGACGAATCCTTAACTAACAATTTTGTTAATTTTGAACAACTTGGCCCTGTACCTTAATGTTTTCTGTTTTATCTAGCAAAAGTGGGTAGCTATCCTGTCTGCCACCTGTCCCACCATGGCCTTCCACGCTAGTATCACCAACCCCTTTGGTAAAGGGGCTCTCATCAACCTACTCAGGCAGTTCTCTAAGGTGAGTATAAGCACGGGGACATTTCATTTACTTTACTTTTTGTTTGGTTTAATTTATTAGGTTGGAACAACTTCAGCTAGACTTTACTTTTAAGCATATAAAATCTGTTGGTTGGTACTGTCTTATGAGCAACCACAAAAAATCTGGTTGGTGGTGAGGGAGAGTGGGATAAGCCTGCTGGACTAGTGGTAGAGCGGAAGACTTTAAAAAGTGGGAGGTTGTGTTCTCAAAATACTTAATATGGTTATTTGGTCATAACCCAGGAAGCCGTTGCACGACCCTGACATGACTTAAAATGGCCAATATAACTTGGACATTTAAAAAACAAACACAATTTTTGGCAGTAAAAACAAAAAGTCTCATCTAGAAATTGTTATGCAGTGTACTGAAATGTATAAACAATTTCCAGATGAGAGTTTTTTTTTTTTTTTTTTTTTTTTTTTTTTTTTTTTTTACATAATTTCAATACATTACATAATTTCAATACATTGCATAGACATGTTCATGTTGGTGGTTCCATTTGCCTTTAGCTCCACATTGACAAGAGACAGATCAGTGTTGGATTCATAGGCTACCCCAATGTCGGCAAGAGTTCTATCATCAATACACTGAGGGCCAAGAAAGTCTGCAAGGTGGCACCACTTGCTGGGGAAACTAAGGTAAAATTGAGTTGCTCATTTGGTAGAGAGTCGGTTTTTGGATTGGATGTCCCAGGTACCAGTGTGCAGTGTCTGCTTTGCTTGGCATTAAGCACTATGAGGCAGACACTGGCTTCTCTACTGTTTGCATGTAAAAGTCAGAAATTAGGGTATCTAAATAAATAAATACATTAACTGAAAGATCTTTTTTAAGTATGTTAAAAATTGTTTAACACCAATGATCACAGATGTCTTGGACAAGAAAAATAAAAGAAAAAACAACAAAAAACAACAGATATCAAGAGTTAGTATGTTAACGTTTTTCATATGGTACTTCTAGCAAGACCCAAATCAGCTTCGTCATAATGACATGTAAAATTTCAGGTGGCCTAGTGGTTAGTGCATTAGAGTCTTGGACTCTTCATTTAGAGGTTGGCAGTTTGAATTCTTCTTGAGCAAGAAACATCCACTTCCCATTTGTACTGGCCTATACTGAGGAAGGGATGGCTCAATCCTGACATGACTGAAAATTGATGCATGGTTTGTTAATCAAAAATAAAAACCAAATATTTACCAGTAGTGTATGATTTCAGGTGTGGCAGTACATTACGTTGATGAAGAGAATCTACCTTGTAGATTGTCCAGGAGTTGTGTTCCCAACTGCCAGCACACCCACAGAATGTGTACTCAAAGGCGTGGTAGGTCTAAACTTCATTTACTGGTGAGCAAAAGAAAATAAATTTTGGCCTGTATGTGTATATTAGAGATTGTACGAAGCAGACACTAAAAGTTTTTGTGATTTTTAGTATGTATATACAAGTTTGTTAATATATACTATAGGTCAAGTTTTATTTCTTAATGAGATCATTGTTGAAATCAAAGATTACATATTTGCAGTGTTTTCCTGTCAGACCTCATTCCATGCAGATTGAAATCATATGAGCCGCCGCCGCATGGGAAAACCAACAATCTGCATAGGTGAAAACAAAGGCGCAGATCAGCTTTGCAGTTACTGCAAAGCTGATCAGTGCCTTTGTTTTCGCTACACGAAGAGTACAAATCCTCTACTTTCTAAATCCAAAATTTCCAGCCTCTAGCCATCTTCTGTGCATGTACAGCTGGGTTTGTGTCCGACCTGTTCGAAAACCACATTGTTGGTTTTGGCATGAGGCGGCTTATATGTATTATACTTTTTTCATGCTTTAGATGAAAGTCGGTTTATATAAGATGTCTATTGATATGTTTCTAGGTGAGGGTAGAAAACATCAAGAACCCTGAAGACTATATTGAGCCAATGTTGGAGAGAGTAAAGAAAGAATACATAGAGAAGACCTACAATATCTCTCAGTGGACTGACCATGAAGATTTCCTAGCACAGTTTGCTAAACGATCGGGGAAGTTACTCAAGGTATGGTAAAATGTGTTGCATCTGTTGAATTTCTTAATTTTGAGAATGGCTAAACGTTTGCTTATGAAATTATGTCTTTTGAAACATGTATTTGTACAAAATAATGTAGGCCAAAGATGCAAATGGAATGGTTAGAAACCTTTCTTTCACACCAAGTTTAGTTTTACAGAAACTATATGGAAGAATTGTTGCAAGCTTACACTATTGGGAAAATTTCTATGAATTATGTCCCCCCTCCGAAGGGTGTGGTGTGGATCGCGTCGGCGTCGGCGTTGTCGGCGGTGTTGGCGGCGTTGTCGTCGGCGGCGTAGCTTTTTGTCTGCACGATATCTCCTGAACCACTGGATGGATTTAGACCAAACTGGCACAGAAACTTCATTGGGACAGCCGAATGGAGTGATTAGATTTCGGTGACCTTGATCTAATTTTCAAGGTCACAAAGGTCAATTAACTGTTTGAAAATCCAGGTGTCTCCATTCGTTTCCGCTCTCTAACTTGAGAAGTTTTTGAGCAATTTTCTTCAAACTTTGCATATTAGTTGATACCAGCAAAGAGTGGTTTGGGATTATAGATGGGTAAATTTCGTCGAACAACCTTAGAGTTATGTCCCTTGATCGAGGTTAAAAATTGCATTTTTGTCATTTCCGCTCTCTAACTTGAGTAGTTTTTGACCGATTTTCTTCAAACTTTGCATATGAGTTGATATCGACAAGGAGTGGTTTGGGATTGTAGATGGGTAAATTTCGTCAAACGACCTCAGAGTTATGGCCCTTGATTGATGTAAAAAATTGTATTTTGTTTGTTTCCGCTCTCTAACTGGAGTAGTTTTTTACCGATTTTCTTCAAACTTTGCATATGAGTTGATACCGGCAAGGAGTGGTTTGGGATTGTAGATGGGTAAATTTCGTCAAATGACCTTAGAGTTATGGCCCTTGATTGAGGTTAAAAATTGCATTTTTTTCGTTTCCGCTCTCTAACTTGAGTAGTTTTTGACCGATTTTCTTCAAACTTTGCATATTAGTTGATACCGGCAAGGAGTGGTTTGGGATTGTAGATGGGTAAATTTCGTCAAACGACCTTGGAGTTATCGCCCTTGATTGAGGTTAAAAATTGCATTTTGTTCGTTTCCGCTCTCTAACTTCAATGAGTAGTTTTTGACTGATTTTCTTCAAACTTTGCATATGAGTTGATATCGACAAGGAGTGGTTTTGGATTGTAGATGGGTAAATTTCGTCAAATAACCTTAGAGTTATGGCCCTTGATTTAGGTTAAAATATGCATTTTTTTTCGTTACCGCTCTCTAACTTGAGTAGTTTTTTACCGATTTTCTTCAAACTTTGCATATTAGTTGATACCGGCAAGGATTGGTTTGAGATTCTAGATGGGTAAATTTCGTGAAACGACCTTACAGTTATGGCCCTTGATTTATGTTCAAAATTGCATTTTTGTAAAAATTTAGGGTTGGGGCCGAGGTGGTCCATTACTTTTTACAGCTGAAACATGTGATATTTTAAAATGTCTGTTGCTATATATTGGTTTTAATTTAAAATGTCTGTTGGTATATATTTTTTAGGGTTATATGTAAAAATTTACAAATTAAAAGTGGGTTGGCGCAGAGAGGGTGGACATATGTTTTCCTCTGAAAACTCCTTCTAGTATCGTGTAAAATGACAATGTTCAAATGAGATAGATATTAAAGAAATTTGACATGAATATGGCATGGCAAGCGTAAGCAAGTAACCAGCTTTGAAGATATGTTGACTGTTTAAAGTAATAATTTTATTATCATTGTATCTGCTTATAGCAGGGTGCAATATAGGAGTCCAAATTTCCGTTTGTCAGTTCGTTCGTCAAGTCCGTCAACATTTACCTCGAAGTTTCATTTTCTCTACTACATCAGTGATAGCTGCAAGTCTCAAACCTTGCATAGACACTTTCCTTGCATAGACATTGTCCTTGAAATACCCTTCAAGCACGCACCTTGACCCAGTGCCCTTGACCTATATGTCACGGTCCATTGAGTTTGTTAATTTTTACGTCGAAGTTTGTTTTTCTCTGCATCAGTGATAGCCTTGAGTGTGAAACCTTGCATAGTAATTGTCCTTGATATACCCTTCAAGCACGCACCATGACCCAGTGCCCTTGACCTATATGTCACGGTCCATTGAGTTTGTTAATTTTTACGTCGAAGTTTGTTTTTCTCTGCATCAGTGATAGCCTTGAGTGTGAAACCTTGCATAGTAATTGTCATTGATATACCCTTCAAGCACGCACCATGACCCAGTGCCCTTGACCTACATTTCACGGTACATTGACTTTGTTAATTTTTACATCGAAGTTTGCTTTTCTCTACATCAGTGATAGCAGTCAGTGTGAAACCTTGCATAGTAATTGTCCTTGACATACCCATCAAGCACACACCTTGACCCGGTGCCCTTGACCTACATTTCACGGTCCATTGACTGTGTTAATTTTATGTGGAAGTTTTTCTCTGCACCTGTGATAGCTGTGAGTGTGAAACCTTGCATACTAATTGTCCTTGATGTACCTTTCAAGCACACACCTTGACCTGTTGCCCTTGACCTACATTTCACGGTCCAACGACTTTATTAATTTTTATGTCAAAGTTTGATTTTCTCTACACCTAAGGTAGCTGCGAATGTGAAACCTTGCATAGTAATTGTCCTTGACATACCCTTTAAGTGCACACATTGACCTGGTGTCCTTGACCTATATTTCATGTTTATACCCCCCGCAAAACAAAGTTTTAGGGGGGTATACTGGTTTCAGCCTGTCCGTCATTCCGTGATTCCGTAATTCCATCATTCCGTCAACATTTTGACACCTTTGCTGAATAACTTAAGTAGTTTTTGCCAGATGTTCTTCAAATTTTCAACACACCTGCACCAGAAGACAACACGTGTGATATGAATTTAGGGGCCAGAGGGTAAGTTATGGGACTTTTTAAACCTATACATAGAATGTTTGCCATAGTGCTAATAGTGCATACTTTGTGAAATCAACTCCTCCTACAGTTTTCAATATTCTCTTTTGATACTTTGCAGATACATGCCCGAGATATTGAAGCATGCCAGAGATATTGAAGATATGCATGAAGAAGTATTATGCTAAAAAATAAATTTTGACAAATTTACAGCATTTTGAACGTAGCCAATTTTCGATAATTGCCAATTTGCCATGTTCAACAATGGTTGGTAGTGCATAGTTTGTGAAATCAACTCCTCCTAGGGCTTTCAGTATTTCTTTTCAATACTTTGCAGACATGTTCCATACTTAGTGAAAATGTGCATGAAGAATTATAATGATGAAAAAACAATTTTTGTTAAATTTACAGCATTTTTCAACATAGCCATTTTTTATGCCCCCAACTTCGAAGAAGTTGAGGGGGCATATTGGTTTGGGTCTGTCCGTGCAGTCAGTCCGTCCGTCAGTCTCTCAGTCGGTCTGTCAGTCAGTCTGTGATGCCTGAGCACTCGGTCAGGAACCGTTAGAGCTAGGATCTTGAAATTTGGTATGTAGTTTGTATATGAAAATTAAAAGGACCCGTATTTTTTCTTTCAGGTAAATTCAAGGGGCTAGGGGCCAATTCTGTGAGAGTTATTTCCCTTTTTAATTCTTGATAAAGTGAACAGATAGTGGATACCTTGTGTGCGCAACTCCTCCTACAGTTTTATTCCGATTCTCTTGAAACTTTACAGATGTTGTGACCATGCTTTGAAGATATGCATGTGGTTTGGATATAATCCTCAGATTAATTTTTGTCACTTTTTTCGCAATTTGAACTTAGCCATTTTTCGAGCATTTTGAAAATGAAAGTGGGTACCTTGTGTGCGCAACTCCTACAGTTTCATGCCAATTCATTTAAAACTTTACCTGTATTATGAGCATGGTCTGAAGATTTTTAACAATTTGAACTTAGTCATTTTTTCGGGTATTTTAGTGGATGGATAGAGGGTACCTTGTGTGCGCAACTCCTCCTACAATTTAATACCAATACTTTTGAAACTTTGCAGACATTGTGACCATGCTTTGAAGATATGCATGTGGTTGGGATATACTCCTCAGATTAATTTTTGTCACTTTTTTTACAATTTGAACTTAGACATTTTTCGGACATTTTTACATCTTGAAAGTGGCTTACCAGTTGGGGGCATAGTGTTTCATAAACACATTTTCTAGTTGAACATTGCTTATATATAATAATGGTTGGTTGTTCATAGTTTGTGAAATCAAATTCTCCTAGGGCTTTCAGTATTTCTTTTCAATACTTTGTAGACATGTTCCACATGTATTGAAGATGTGCATGAAAAATTATAATGATGAAAAAATAATTTTTGACAAATTTACAGCAAATTTTAACATAGCCATTTTTTGACCATTGCTTTTACAGTAATGGTTGGTAGTGCATGTTTTGTGAAATCAACTCCTCCTAGGGTTTTCAGTATTTCTTTTCAATACTTTGCAGAAATGTTCCACACATATTGAAGATGTGCATTAAGAGTTAAAATGATGAATAAATAATTTTTGACAAATTTACAGCAAAGTTTAACATAGCCATTTTTGACCATTGCTTATATACAATAATGGTTGGTAGTGCATAGTTTGTGAAATCAACTCCTCCTAGGGCTTTCAGTATTTCTTTTCAATACTTTGCAGACATGCTCCACACATATTGAAGATGTGCATGAAGAATTATAATACTGAAAAAGTGATTTTTGACAATTTTACATCATTTTCCAATATAGCCATTTCTTGACTATTGCTTATATACAATAATGGTTGGTAGTGCATACTTTGTGAAATCATTTCCTCCTAGGGCTTTCAGTGTTGTTTTTAAATTCTTTGTAGATTTGTTCCCGTTATATTTTAGATGTGCATGAATAATTTTCATGCTGAAAAGTTAATTTTTGACAAATTTACAGCTTTCATTTAACTTAGTCAATTTTTTACCATTTCTCATTATAAACAATAATGATCATTGTGCATACAGTGAAATCAACCTCAAACTTTCAATATATTCTTTTAATATCTTATAGATGTGAATTATAATGCTGAAAAGATAACTTTGACAAATTTTCTGCATGACTCAGGAAGTTATTGGCCAGCTTCAGATAATTTTGCGGGGGGTATACTGAAAGTCTTGCTTGCAGCCAATTTCTAGTTTAAATTATTTTGCCCGATGCAGGTGCGATATCAACTTCCGTGGCGTTAGTGTATGGTAACATATTGAAACCATGTAAGCTATGAAGTTTTTCTCATGACCATGTATATTACAGGGAGGAGATCCTGACATCCCTACTGCTGCCAAGATGGTGCTGAATGACTTCCAGAGAGGAAAAATACCCTACTTCAACAGACCTCCAGGATCAGAGGTAATCATTGTAACATAACTGACTTCAAAGGCAATAATATGAAATAAGGCACTACCTTTGTCGCGACGCTCTACTCCAATTGCGCAGATAATTTTAAAATAAATTACAAATATGACAGCTTCCTCACCCTGGTGGCCATAGCCGACCATTCCCACTATGGAAAGTTAGTTTATCAGTTAGTACAATGCAGCGCATGTTGAAACATGACGGCGACGTAAAACTATATAGAAAGTTAATTGATCAATTAGTATAATGCAGCAGCGCGTGTTGCAACGTCACGATGACGTCAAAAATAACAATTCCGGGTCCGGTTGACGAACATTTTTACCACGTTCTACCATAAGAGCGACGTAGGAGTGTGGCTATTACTAGCATTTGAAGTGTAATGGATAGCATATTCTCTTAGCAATCTAGAGGTTGCGGGTTCGTAACCCGGCTGGTACATATGCCTGTCATGTTGTTTGACCCTGTTCACCTTGACGTAATAAAGGCAAACCACCTATAGGGTGTAACATAACAACCAGTTTGTAGAAATGAACATAAATGATAGGAGTTACAATAATTTTGGGTGAAAATGGTAATATGAGTTGTGCCATGAGAAAAAATAACATTTTGCATTTGCAAAAACAAAGGCGCAGATCTGCTTCGCAGTAACTGCAAAGCTGATCAGCACCCTTGTTTTTGCTACATGGATAGTGCAATTCCTCTTTTAAATCCAAAGTTTTCAGCTTCTAGCCATCTTCTATAGGTGCACAGGAAGGTTTGTCTCCGACCTGGTTGGAAACAGTGAAGACTGGATTTCTTGCGTCACCGCTTATATGATAATTGCTGGCATTGTGATGTCTAGCAAGCAGCAAAGTTGTTATAAGTGTGTCAATTAGCAGATATTGCACTATGTTCAATATTTGTATTGTCATAAGAATACTAATGATGCACACCCTTTATGGCATTGTCTCATTCTCTTTGTCACATTTTATTGTAGCTGCTTTTAAAGGATGTTAGTTTTAATGTATATTTATGAATACATGTATTGCAGTCTTTTGATTTGGTTTATATATGATCATCGTTTTTCTCAGGATCCTGCTAAGGATGCCGAAAACCCAAATTCATCAAACAGTCAACCTGTTGTAACTGAAGCCACTGACAAGACTGCTGACCCAGGCCAGAGTCAGAGCAGTCTGACTAAGGTCGCACCAATCGTCCACCAGGACCTGAGAAAGATCAGGGTAGACCCTGCATTCCTAGGGGAGGATAATCAGGAGCTTCAGCTGGACGATGTTCAGGACGATTCTGATGTTGATACTATGTCAGATGATGATGATGGTGAAAATGACGATGAAAAGGCTGAAATTGAAGATGATCTGGAGTCTGGGAATGAAAAGGTTGAGCATTCAGAAAGTATTGAAAAGGGGAAAAGAAAAACAAGTGTTAATGATGGTTCAAAAGGAAAGTCAAAACATGCTAATGGTAGTCAAAGAATGGTTGTTAAAGATGCAAATGCTAAAAGCATGGAAGGAGAAATTATAGACGAAGACAAAGGTGAAACTTATGAAGATAATGGTGCTACTCAGAATGATGACACTGATCAAGATCAAGATACTTGGATTGCTGTTCCTATCAAGGATGTCAAGCAAACAAATGACAATGATAGGGCATTGGATGATGAAGTGAAAATGGTCTCTGCCATGGATAATCCAGGTTGTGAAGGTATTGTTGAGGAATCTGATAGCAGTGAAGAAGAAGATGCAATTGATATAAGTGACTCAGATGAGGAGGTTGTAGATTTGGACTCTGATAGTGATGAAATGACAGGTTGTATTGAAAAAGACAGTAAAAGAAACCTTGAAAATGTGAAAGCTGGTAAAAGAATAGTTGAAAATCCTCTCAGTCTTGATGACAGTGAGGATGAAAATTGTTCAGATAATGAAATTGTGGATTCTGACAGTGACAGTGAAAATGTGAACAGCTCTGTTAAATCCAAACAATCTGTGAAATCAGAGAAAAGCAATAAAAAGAAGCATGTTTCAGTTGCAAAACTTGCATCTAAAAGAAAACAGACAAGACATTCTAGAGAAGCTAAAAGAAAAGGAGTGGTGCAAACACCAAGTGGGAAATTTTCAGTCACTCCAAATAAATACACAACTTCTAAACAGAAAACTGGTAAGAAAACAGAATAACATCACACTATCAGAACAAATGTAAAAATCATATAAGCAGATAATCAGTTTTGTAAAAACAAAGAGTTGTGCAAGTTATTCAGCAGATTTAGAAATTGAGATATGATGCTATATAGGGTATACATGTAAGCATTTGATCTGGCTACAGGTACGTTTCTAAGGGTGATGAATGATAAAAACTATGAGGACTTTATGAACATTATTCTGATTATTTGTTTATTTTTTTTTCAGCCTCAGGTACATTCACTGTCTACACTGTTCAGGAGACTGAAGATGTTTTATGTGTAGAATTGGATACACCAGAGAGAAACAAAGACAAAGATGAGGGTGTAAAACTGGGAGGCAAACTGATACATACAGACAGTTCTGATCTTGAAACATCTAGGGGAAGCCACTCAGCACACAGGGAGGAAGGTCATGACAGGAGAGTGTCAAAGGGAGATCATTCCGGAGTGATCAAGGGAAGTCACTTTAAGAAACAGAAAGGCAAGAAAAGAAAATGGAATGATGGTGAAGATGATGGACAAAAGGAACCAAAGTTAACAAGTAAACAGGTAAACACTTTAATTGTGTGTTGTTGTTTTTTGCTCTCAAAAAGTCTATACTCTCACCGCTGTGTCTGGTGTGGGTTCAAGTCCTGCTCTGGCCACATGTGAGACAAGCCAATTTCTGCTTGCGGGTGTGCCAGGTGGTTTTTCTCGGGGTTCTCCCGTTTTTGACCTACCTACTGATTGGCCTGTCTCATATGAGCTGAAATAATCTTGAAAATGACTATTATAACTGAATTAAAACAAAAGTCTGTACATGTACATAAAAATTTGAGTTGTCTAATTAGAAATCTGCATATGCGAAAACTGTGCAGAAACTCCACAGCTGATTAGCACCTTTGTTTTCGCAACACAGATAGTACAATATCTCTTCTACTTTAACCCAAAATTTCAAGCTTCTAGCTTACTTCTGTGACTGAACTGACCGGTTTGTATCGAACCTGGGCGGAAACTTGGATTTCTCATGCGAAGGCTAAATTATTACTGATTACATAAGCTGTGTTTTGATCGTTTTCAGAGACGACGTCTTGAAAGAGACATGAAGGAAAAGAAAATAGGGACTCATTTCTATGCACATGCTAATGTTAAAAACAGGAGAAACAGAAGATAGTGACTCTCAGTGTAGCCTAGCTGGTAGTATATCTGTGATTTGACTTGATTTGACTTGTAAATGAAATGTGCTGATGAAATAAATAGCATAAACATGATCTTATTTTCACCTTTTATCTCATCAGAGCTATGTGACTCATAGTTGAACCTCAACGCGACAAAATGTACCTTCGGACATTCTGACATTACTACTAGAAAGCAGCAAAATGCGGAATAATGATGTAATATACGTTTTAGAAATAACACTGTATTTGTAATCTTAGAACACTTGGCTACCAAATAAATGGGTTTTAAAACATATTATTTTTCAATATTTGGAGTTATCTGCCCTTGTTTTAGCCCATAATACACATTATTTTCCATTATCTATTGTTAAACGGTAACCATAGCAACCGCATCATCATAAAAATAGACAAAATAATTACGACAGATTGCCTGTAAGGGTAGTATGCTACTATCTTAACAATAGGTTCTGGCCAGTGCATAAACAGTTTTAAGCAAATACA
The DNA here is from genome assembly GCA_964017185.1 of Rugalucina vietnamica. Taxonomy (NCBI): domain Eukaryota; kingdom Metazoa; phylum Mollusca; class Bivalvia; order Lucinida; family Lucinidae; genus Rugalucina; species Rugalucina vietnamica. The sequence continues at coordinate 59,014,451 of OZ024875.1, read as the reverse complement.
TCGAGTTTTGTAAGCTCTACTGGCAAGCAGAAATGCATTACGCAATTTTGACGTTATTTTTCTGGACAATGGCGTCTGTAGGGTTCATATAGTAAATTGGTCATAACTCACAAAATAACTTAAATAATCTGGTCAAATAAAGACTATTAAATAGACTCTAGAAACATTAAAAATTCAAAGTAACTTTGTTTTTCTTACACTCAAAATATTGTCCAAAGGTACATTTTCTCACGTTGTGGCCCAGTTAGCATATAGTTTAGACATGCTCTAGTATCTGTTTATCAGAAGCAATCAAACAAACAAAGGTTTATCGCTTCATAATAACACAACAAAAGTACAAAGCTCTGCCTTGTAGTGTGTCACTTGAGAAAGTTAAAATGCAAGTTGCCCTTAGTTTGATCATTATTTGAGCCGCATCGTGAGAAAACCGGATTTTTGCCTAGGCGAAAACAAAGGCGCAGATCAGCTTCGCGGTAACCGCGAAGCTGATCAGCGCCTTTGTTTTTGCTACTCGGATAGTACAATTCCTCTTCTACTTAAATCCGAAATTTCAAGCTTCTAGCTCTTTTCTGAGCTTGTACAGGCCGGTTTGTGTCGGACCTGGTCGGAAACCCTGAAGACCGGTTTTCTCGCGTCGAGGCTCATTTGAAAGAGACTTTCAATACATCTGAACTAATTAGGGAACCAAAGTTTCTAGTCCCTTAGGTGGACAAAGTTAGAACAGTATTATGGGGCACTGGCTGGCCAATACAGTCTTTTCAATACAGCCAATCAGCGAGGATATTCTGAGAAATCAGAAATTTATTATAGGTTATGACTCATTTTCTTACCAATGTTTAATATATTTGGTCCCATTTAGATAATACTAGTCTTTCTATGGACTACCATGTTGAAAGTTGCAAAATTTCAGTAATTCTCTTTGGCTCCATGTTGCCAAATCTAAAGGGTCTCTGACGAGACTTCAGTAGTCGAAACCGAGGTATGGCCCATCCCCTTTCTCATTAATAATTTCGCTGCTCTTAATAAAGGATCTAAGTTTTATTTTTTTTTTGGCAACAGTGAAGTAAACTTTTGATATGAGTTAACAAACAAATAAAACCTGGCAAAAGTGTGCAACAAAGCTACAAATAAGGAAATGCAAATAGGATAAAGCACGCATCAAGCTTTTCAATCCAAATGGATTCCTTTTTGTTTGAGATAAATTGGAAAAATTATTGCATAAAGGCTCAAAATTATAACAGATAGAATTACATGTAATTCAATAATTGTTTAAGAGCTAAAATGCTTTCATGCCTTGAACATTGCTAGAAAAAGTTAACTTTATGCTTAAGTGAAAAAATGAATCGTTCTGCATGATGTTCATGCATCAGGGTAACATTTCCCCCATATATCACACTTTTATATAGCACAATCAATGTTTTGAACAAGTACACATTAAAAATATGATATATTTTTTTCCAACAAAATTTTCAATTTTTACAGCTGAAAAAAAATCTGTATATTGCATGGGCAAGTTTTCTTAATGTATAAAATAAAACTATAGAACCAATACATCTAAGAAGCTACATAAGGAGATTTCCTTATCCCAATGATTACACAAAGAATGGATTTCTTAAATTTTGGTAGGGAGGTCTGAAATTCCAAATAGGAATAAGAAGGTGTATAAGAAAAAAACAAAAACAAAAAAAAACAAACAAAAAAAAACAAACAAACAAACAAACACACACACACACGCACCACAAAACAACAACAACAACAAAAAGAAGAAAAAAAAAAAAAAAGCATCTTAAATTTGTATGGACATGGATGTAAAAGTTTGATTCCTTGTCAGAAAGTATGGTCCTTTTTGTAGTAATCATTTAATACTTCAAGCAGAATAATGAAGTATTCATGGCAATTGTGACTGTATTGTCAATTTAATGATTGCTTGGAAAAATGACAAAAATAGCCTTGAGCTGAACAAAATCACATTATTCTGTTATTCCCATGTCAGGTGAAAAAAATAATCAAGTCCTGAGAAAACAAACATGTAGGCTTGTGCCATCACAATCATCTGTCGGATCAGGTTAAAATATGAGCTGTCTCGTGGGAAAACCAACACTGTGGTTTTTGAACAGGTCCGACACAAATCGAGCTGCACAAACACGGAAAAATGTGAGATGCTTGAAATTTTGGATATAAGTAGAAGAGGGATTGTACTATCTGTTTAGCGAAAACAAAGGCACTGATCAGCTTCGCGGAGCTGATCTGCGTCTTTGTTTTCGCCTATGCAGATTGTTGGTTTTCCCATGAGGCGGCTAAAATATTTATCGATGTTTTCGTTTTTAAATGAAATAATGGCTGCTTGGATTAATATTTGTGTTAAAATACAGGCTGACATAAGCATTTTCTGGCTCAGTATGTCATTACAAGTAGCTGAATTTGAGCCACCTCATGAGAAAACCAACAGTCTGCATATGCGAAACCAAAGGCACAGATCAGCTTCACGGTTACCGCAAAGCTGATCAGCGCCTTTGTTATCGCTACTCGGATAGTACAATTCCTCCTCTACTTAACGCCAGAATTTCAAGCCTCTAGCCTGCTTCTGTAGCGGTACAGGTCGGTTTGTGTCAGACCTGTTCGAAAACCACATTGTTGGTTTTCCCACGAGGTGGCTCATATTTAATACTTCAAGCAGAATAATGAAGTATTCATGGCAATTGTGACTGTATTGTCAATTAATGATTGCTTGGAAATGCTGCTTCCAAAAATGACAAAAATAGCCTCAAGCTGAACAAAATCACATGAGACTTTGCATGAGAAAACAAACAATTTGTGTTTCTGAACAGGTCGACACAAACCGGCCTGTACTACAGAAGCAGGCTAGAACTATAAAATTTAGGGTTTTGGAAGAAAAGGCATTGTACTATCATGTAGCGAAAACAAAGGCGCTGATCAGCTTCGCAGTTACTGCGAAGCTGATCTGCGCCTTTGTTTTCGCCTATGCAAATTGTTGGTTTTCTCATGCGAAGGCTCACATTATTCTGTTATTCCCATGTCAATGTGACAAAATTATCAAGTCCTGAGAAAACAGGTGTACATGTAGAGTTGTGCTATGAACCATTTAAAATATTTATCCAAGTTTTCAACTTTAAATGAAATAATGGCTGCTTGGATTAATACTCATGTTAAAATACAGGTGGACATAAGCATTTTCTGGCTCAGTATGTCATTACCAGTAACTGACTTTGTTGATTTTTTTTTTTTAATTCAGTTTTATGTCCCTTTCAAGATTATTTCAGCTCATATGAGACGGGGCAAATCAGTAGGTAGGGCAAAAACGGGAGAACCCCAAGAGAAACCACCTGACACATCCGCAAGCAAAACTTGGCTTGTCTCACATGTGGCCAGAGCGGGGCTCGAACCCACACCAGTCACAGCGGTGAGATGATCGAGTGATTAAGAAACAGCGATCTTAACCGCTTGGCCACAGAGGTTCGGTTAATATGATACTGATTGCAAAAATCCATCACACTAAAAGGCCCATTTTCTCACATGGGAATCCTCATATTGCATCAGATTGCTACCATTGTTTTTGTCTGAACATATTCATTACGAAAACATGCCCATATGATATACAGCGATTTTTCGGCCCAAAAATCGATAATTTTCAGAGGAATTTTTTTTACATTTTTCTTATTTTTGCTCAAAACATAGATTGTGGTTACACGTTAGAACCGCCTCGATGAGGCGGTTCTAACAAGTACACACAATCTATGTTTTGGAGCAAAAATAAGAAAAATAAATTTTACCCCTTCATACCCCAGTTTTACTATATAAAGGTGGGTTTTAAGGGGGTATTCATTGCATGGACATGTTTTCCTGATGTATTGGCAAAATGAATCTGTTGTTAGAAATGTTGTCTTATGGGTAGAAACAAATAGGCCTGTACATGTATTGGTGATGCTTATAGGCTTAAAATTTTAAAGTTTTGAAAGTTAATTCAGGCATTATAATGTGAATCAAAGTAGAGGTGCTGATCAGCTTTTTTGGCTACAATCATATGTAATTTTTCAGCATGATATGGCTGAAATGTTTCAATTATTTCTTCAGATTAATTAAATCATTGTTGGTTTGTGACTCCAAGTGCATTTTATCATTATGGAGACAGTAGCTACTAACAGATCAAAAAAAGTTGGATGGAAAAAATTGTCATTGAGAGCTTCATTAGCATCATATTTATTTCATGCAGGATTTGGTGTAGTAAGCAGTTAAGATTAAACATAGTGTCAAGTATGGCAATATAAATGCAAATTAAAAGTAAAAAAAAGTTGCACTCTCTGTTCCTCTGTTACTTTCTAGTGTTAATTAGCAACAGCTCTGTTGAAAGATCAATATAACACACAGAAACACTATATTGAGCTGTATTCTGTAGATAACCAGCAACCATTTTTGGTTTAGATACAATTCTTTTGCCCACATCATAGAGTTTGTGTCACAAATATAAAAGACATATCCACATTTATTCATTCAGAAAATCTGATAGTAGGAGAAATAGTGCAATCATGAATTTGTTATTTTTAAGCCAGAATTTAATAGGGTAAAATGTAAAAAATGATCAAAATTGCCAGTTTCAATTTCCTTGGGATGCTTCTGCTGACTCAATAGAGCCCATATAAAGTGACTACATATTAATGGTATAGGTACATGTCCTTATATGCCATATGAAATATGCATGTGCATGCATCATGAACATTCGTCATATATAAGTATTTTTAAGTCATACTCTCTACTGCTTAAAATAGGAGCAGCTAGTGGTGAAATGCTTGCTTATTATTGGTTAAAAGCTTTGGTGTGATAATGCCATTTTGGCATTTCACCAGTAAAATATTCAAAACCTTTTCACAAAAGGTTCGTTCAGTTGAGCTAGTATCTCACTGGCATGTGAATTTCTCGCGACTGTTTTGCGAATTTTGGCGCAGACATTCGCGCGACACTCGCACGAATGTTGCGCAAGTGTCGTGAGATTTTCATGTGATGCGAACTAGTCGCGAACTTGTCGCGAAGGTTTTAAACATGTTTAAAAATTTTATGCGAATTTTTTCACCAAAATATTTCGCAAGATTGTCGCGTGAATGTCGTACGATGGTTGTGCGACGTTCGTGCGAGTGTCGCCGCGAAATTTTGGCGAATTTGCAATGCGAAATTCATATGAATGTTGTGCGAGTGTCGTACAATGGTCGCACTACAGTCTTGAGAAAACATGCGAACACCTCGCGACTATCTGGCGAGAAAATAAAACTAAGTCGTGAGACACTCTCACGAATGTCGTGCGACTGTTGTGCGATAGTCATGCGACAGTCGCGAGATATATTTTCAAAATTAGACCTAAATTCGCGAATTTGTCGCATAAATGTCTATTCTGTGAGACTGCATTGTGAAAGTTGTGTTTATATTGTTAATCTTTGTCGGGAAATAGTCACGAACTATTCGCGAACTAGTCTCCAGTTGTCGCATTCCAGTGAGATAGGGCTTTAGGAATGCCATGTCATCACTGGAGCTCCAAACTTGAAAAAAAAAAAAAACAGACTTAATGACAAGGCTTTTATCAATTCTTTGTTTTATGTCAACATGCCCTGGCAGTTATATTGATTAAGAAATTATTTTGTCTCTGAATTATATGGAACTGGAGACAGCCTTGGCTCAGATTATGTCTGCACTGGTGCATCTTTGTGCTGGTGCAAACATGGTTAATATCACTGTCAATAAGTACATCAATACACATGTCTCCTTTTAAGTTAAGATAACATTTACAGTAGATTGATATTAACTTTTTATGCTAGACATCACCACTACTTATAAGAACACTCATTCATATGGTCCAAAGAAATGGCGTGCAGATAAGCAGGAGGTTCACAAGTAAAATCAACTAACAACATAACATTACTTTGGTATTCTGTTTTCTAGCTCACCTTCAGGAGTCAGGGGATGGCACTGAGTCGCTGTTTGTCTATTGGCATTTTAGATTTAATTTGACAAATATGTTTTTTTTTTAAGATTGTGCTTTGATGAAGCCATGTCTTTGTATGAACAAGGTAGTTTTTCAGTTGTTATGAAACAATTTTCTCTTAGTACTGGCTTGGGTAAGACTGCCTGTGAAAAGTATGCATATGAATATCATGGCATGTATGTATTTGATGCTCTAGAGAGCTTGACTTAATGACAAGTTTTTTTTATCAGTTCCTTGTGTAGACATCCTTGGCCTCAGATAATGTCTGCACTGATGCTCCTTTGCATTGTTGCAGACATGGTTAATATCACTGTCAAATCAACCGTACACCACTACCACTCCAAGGCACCAGTACTCATGCTATGGGGAAAAATGTAAAAATGGGTCGCCTCATGGGAAAACCAACAATCTGCAAAGGCGAAAACAAAGACGCGGATCAGCGCCTTTGTTTTCCCTACTCGGATAGTACAATTCCTCCCTACTTAAATCCGAAATTTCAAGCTTCTAGCTCTTTTCTGTGCTTGTACAGGCCGGTTTGTGGTCTCGGAGGAGGCGGCTTTAATATTTTGTTCACAAGAAAAATAAATTAGCAAGTCTGAACAGATCATGCAGACTAAATACTTACCTTTTTAAATTCAGTTTTACGTCCCTTTCAAGATTATTTCAGCTTATATGAGACGGGGCAAAATGGGAGAACACCAGAAAAAAAAACGCCTGCCACACCAGCAAGCAGACCTTGACTTGTCTCACATTTTGCCCAGTGCGGGACTCGAACCCACACAACCAGACACAGCGTTGAGATGATCGAGTGATTCAGAAACAGTGAAAAGTATCCTGAATCAGATATAATTGAGCCGCCTCGTGGGAAAACCAACAATGTGGTTTGCGAACAGGTCTGACACAAATCAGGCTGCACAGCCACAGAAGCAGGCTAGAAGCTTGAAATTTTGGAGTGAAGAAGGAGAGGAAGTGTACTATTCGTGTAGCGAAAACAAAGGCGCTGATCATCTTCGCGGTTACCGCGAAGCTGATCTGCGCCTTTGTTTTCGCCTATGCAAATTGTTGGTTTTCCCAAGAGGCGGCTCAATTATGTCCCCAACATGATTAATATAACCCCCTCCTCGTAGCCGCAAAATATTTTATGTATATGTAGCGGAGCAAAATGAAAAAAAGAAGAATGGTGTTCTACAATATGTGTAACATTATTTTTCTTGCTTTCTTAAAATTTGACAATATATAAAAAGGCTGATTAAAGTAAAACACTTTGAAATAATTCTGTATTATTTGTAAGAATGTATATATACATGTATATACATGCAAAACGACAATAAATTATATCACAACTGGCTGATGGACAGACTGCAAAATTATTCCTATCGCACACATAAAATGTCTTTGAGTTTGCGAAAACTAACACAATAAACACTGAAACACGGTCATTCGGACGTTTGTCAAACGCTGGACATTTGGTAAAATAACATGAATTTTCATGTTATGTCAAACTGACTGGGTTTCTGGTGATTCTTTTTGTATCGTAGTAATGCTCCTTGGTAAATACGATTTGGATTTGGTAAATTGCCTTTTAAGGTCTATTGTGAAATCAAAACGCAGCGATAGTCGTAAACCGAAAGCGTGACACTTTAAAACATTAAACTTATGGGACGCATGTTGGGCTAAAATTTTGGCTTATTGTTTAATGTTCAAAGCATTCTGAAAATTGCAAACATTTGAGCCGCCTTATGAGAAAACCAACAATCTGCATAGGCGAAAACAAAGGCGCAGATCAGCTTCGCCTGATCAGCGCCTTTGTTTTCGCTACTCGGATAGTACAGTTCCTCCTCTACTTAAATGCGAAATTTCAAGCTTCTAGCTCTTTTCTGTGACTGTACAGGTCAGTTTGTGTCGGACCTGGTCGGAAACCACATTGTTGGTTTTCCCACGAGGCGGCTCATTTATAAAGGCACCCCGTGAGACATATTGTTATCATTTAGACCCACTTCAATTCAGTTTGCACATTTTATCACCACTCGTAATCAACCAAACTTCCTGAACTGAATATATTTTATTCACATTTCTAGCTTTTTGATAAACCTTTCTCATAGCAAAATGCCCATATCAACTTTTGGAAAAATGATTTGTTTGCAAGATACCTTGAAATGACGTTTGAAGTTTTATCGTTGCGTTTTCATTTCGCATGGGTTAGAAATCTGGGGCTTTCTTGGTTATCCATTGCACTTAAAATGTTGACTAAGTTACTTGAAATATCAACTGTTGCTTTTGCTTGTAGTACGGGTTGTCATTGGCCATGTAAAGCAATTACTGCACGTCCTATTTAATCGCGTGTCTAAAATTTTCCACATTTTATAAAAATGATTCATTTTATTTACATGAAAGAACTTGAGCACGTGCGCCTTATCTCCTGTCAGTTTATCCAAGACCACTTTTGCATTTAATATATAGCCGTCATTTAGACGTCTGTGTTGCACTTTTATCCTTTTCACAAGCATTCCTGTTACATAAAAATCATCAACCCAAAAGAACGGCACATGAAAGGAAGCTCTATAAAGCGATTTTACGACATCCGTACTCATAACAAAGGCGGACCCTGAGCAATAGGGAGAGAAATATTCGTCTGCGTATTCCTGTGGGGAAACATACCATTTGCTTTTCTTGTCTCGTATCACTTTCATTCTCGTCCATTGATTACATATTATTAAGTTTTGCGTGCCATAGTTTCTTACTTCCTCTGAATTTAAGTAGTCCATCAGCGCATGAATATCAATCAAAATGTCATCGTCTGCTTTTAAAACATATTTTGCGTGACTGCAGTAAATGGATGTCCATTTAAGAGCTGCCACGGCTTTATATGTCAGATTTCTGTAGGAATCGAAGAAATCTTCCATAACAATGTCGCCATAGCGACCACTCTCCATGGTTACGCCGTCAAGCGTTTTATTGTCCGAATCACTTCCCATCACAAAAACTATTCGCATGTTGTATTGCAGGAGTATTGCTTTAGAGCCCCATGTTTGGCGAACGAGTTGTCTTTTCCTGAAATTCTTTGGAGCCGAATGAACATAAATAAGGAAGCGCAAATTTCTCTTGAAACACAATTCTTTAGGATTGATGACATAATTAAAGTCGTGGGGGTTGACCACTGGTTCATCACTAAAAGCTGACGTCATTGGAATCTGAGTAGACTTCACTTCCGGTTTTGTGCTGTTCCTTGATTGTTCCGGTTTTCTTGAAATAGTGCGAGTTGAAAAGTAGTTCCCTGTTTCTAAAATCAGAAAACCGTCACTTATGGCAAACTTCTTACCACTACTATAAGCTGTTCTTGCAGTGCCTACATATGAAGTATGTCGATGAAAAATTACCATTGCGATTGTGACTAAAATACACAGAGCGCAGATACGATACAATAAAGAAAGCCGCGGAAACATATTACATTTGCTCCAGCCTCACAAGAGCTTCCGGTTGCTCATCGTTTCCTATGGCGTCTATATCTGAAATTAAAGAGAAAAGAGTTTGTAATGGTAAGGTTAGTACAAGCCAATTTAAGGCATGGCATGAAAGACCTACCCCTGTAACAACAAACTGTCTGCAGGTAGTTTTATCAAATCTCATGGCCAGTGTTTGTCTAATCTGAACATGTTCTGAAGACAGTTTTACTTAAAAGACATGTCATTTTATATATTGCTAGAAAAGATATTTCCTGACTGAAGGCACCCGCATAAGTTTGAAGTAGTCTAAAATAAAATGCAAAAGAAAGAAGACGGACACAACAAACTCTGACAAATAGAAGAATACGAACACTAAATACTGACAAACTATTCAAGTTAACTCCTTTTTTTGGAAGTGGTACTTCAAAGATTGAAGTGCATTGTTTAAATGAACCCTTGAGACTTAGTTATATTACTTCAGCTATATACATCTGTTGTTTACGAGACAATTTAAAAGTCACGGTCATGAATAAAACATTACTGATATAATGGCAATTTGTCATTTTGCATTGCGTTACATTTTCACTGATGCGACTGCGCGTCATTGTTTTTAGACGCGACAATGTTTATTTGTTAACGTGTAAAGCAATGCCCAATAATGAACTGGAAAGAAAATGGCAAGGAAGCAGGGCAGAGAAACTGGAAAAGCCGAAAGATAATAACCGAAACAGAATCAGATAAGACTAGTTAATGGAAAACGTCAAAGTAACAATATCACGCCAGGGGGTGGGGCTTGACTGGGGTATACTGGTCCTAGAATGACCATTTTCTAGGATGCTAGAAGGGAATATGTATGGCTGGCTGTAAAAGATCAACTTTTTAAAACATTTTTAAATCATTTAAATGCTCATGATCGGAGTATTTTATTGATCACTCCCCAAAGTATAAAACGGAACTGACTGCTTACTGGCCTTACGAAGACCAGACGCTATAAGAGAAACCTTGGGGCAAATCAACCTGGATACCCGTCTAGAGTATGATCAGCAGAAGGAAAGATCTGAAGAGAAAATTTAATCTAATTACAGAGAAGACGGGTACACAGGCTGATTTGCCTCACGGTTTCTCTCGACAAAGACTTGATGTGTTTGCCGATGGTTTGGCGCCTGGTGGTTGCCATGTTAGTATTATCTAGCAACGGCTCGCTTCCTTGGTGATAATGATAAGGGCTAGAATAGACGGAGTGGCTGAGGCACTGAAGTTATCTGAAGAAAACAAATAGGGAAAGAAAAGAATATAACAAAGGCAATGGCCAAGATGTGATACATGCAGACTCGAACTTCAAATTAAAGAACAGTAAATAGAAAGAGCAGCTCTATGCGTATAAGCTGACATAAATTACCAATCAGCGATCTTGAGATAGCGACTGCTATTACAGTTCATGTTCAAATTTTATACCTGAAAACCAAATTGCAAGTTCACAGAATATGGACAAAATACACAAAATGGTCAACGCGTCGATTGAAAGCATTCTCAGTGCTCAAAGGGAAGTAACTGCACATACGAATCTGGCTTACTTGAAAACGTAAATGACACGTTTATCCCCCTTGACCGAATAAGTGAATACAGTTGGCTATGAAACTGAACCTCCAATTTCCCTCCGTTAAATTTGAGAACAAAAGCCTACCAATATCAATATTTTGAGGATGATATCATACACAACTGTCAAACTGAGAGGCGCTTTTTGGTTATTATTCTGGTTCTTTACATTTGACTGGCAAAACCTTAATGCAGCAGTCATTTATAACCACTGCTCCCCCACCTACGGGGAAGGGTGGGGATTTTCAGTGCCCTGCTATGAGCCACACCCACAGGGGACAAACTGGAGGTCAAAACTTTGCTCTTTGCTCCGCCCTTCGCAATAGAAGATCTCCCTGGGGTAAGGATCCTAATGTCAAAGCCCCGTCATTTCCCCTGCACTGAGAGGACACTCGAAATGTAATGGCCATGCACTTTAGCCCGGCTATCCCCTACCCTTCCCCGTACGTGGGGTGGGGGCAGTGGTTACAAATGTCTAGTACATAAATGTCTAACATTAGGCATTAGTGGTTTATACGGTAGACCAACAGAGGGGCGAGGATCGGGAGAGGGGCTTAAGGCAACAACAAACTGTATCTAAGCTTTTCACAGAACCCAGAAACGGCTTCAAAATGAAATTGCATGAAAGAAAACGAAAGAAAATACCTCAGATATCTTCAGCAAAGTATCCTATATTTCGCAGTGGGTGTGCAATAATCGAACACATGACCATACTTAGGATTATTTTATCTTAAATATGTGTAAACAACTCGAGATATAATAAGTATTTCTGATAAAATGTTATCATGCTATTCAACATCACGTACTGCTTTCGGAAACACGTAAGTTCCTGTTCATGAACTGACTGAAGTATGCAGTATCGAGCTGATAAGTAGTTTTAATAAGTCAATTACTATTTATAGGCTCGAGATATATTTTCCAAGGAAATATGTCTCTAAATACAACTCTTCATCTCTTTAATTGGTATAATATTGTCTGAGCTATATTTTGGATATTTGGCGTGTCGAACAAACAAACCTAATGACCACCTTGAGACACCAGCCAATATAACCACCCAAGTAAGCCACTAAGGGTTGTATGGATGGTTCGACTTGAACCAGTTTTCCTGGGCAGGCTCAGACCTGAGCGGTTAAACCAGTAATAAGATGGTCAGTCAGTAGCCTCCAGACAAAACTTATACGCTACTGACTGACCATCTGATTAAAGGTTAACCACTCTGGTCTGAGCCTGCCCAGGAAAAGTGGTTCAAGTCGAACCATCCACACATAAAAGCCTTAGTGGCTTACTTGGGTGGTTATATTAAAGCACACTTTGGATGTCACGACATCCTAATTTTGGGTATAAGTCCCATAAAATGGAGGGAGGCAGTCCCGACATGACCATAGCTGTTAAGGGGCGTCAGACATCAATTCAAACAAACAAAACCAGCAAAATGTTTCAGTGAAACATCATAAGAAAACATGTCTATATAGTAGGCCCGTCTTTTACGTAGAAAACTGGGATGTACAGGGTTTTAAATTTTCCGGGCTCTTACTTTTTATCCATTTTTTTTTCTTCTAATTTTGCTTTCCATCCAAAACGTAGATTGTGGGTACTCGTTAGATCCGCCTCGCCGAAGCGCGGTTCTTACATTTACCACAATCAATATTTAAAGCAAAAATTAAGGAAGGCACGTGGTTGTGTTTTCGTAATGGAAATAATACACTTACTTGCTTCTTAGACCACATTCTCCCCAATACTGGTTCATACTCTTCTCTTCTGATGTTATCGTTAATGAAACCATGTTCTTAAACTAAAACATCCCATCTTGTATCGATCAATGAAAAACTGATTTCCTCTGGCATCAGAGCTCTCGACATATTAAAACACCGCCTGAATTGGGCAACGATATCGTATAAAATATAGCCATAGTCAACAGTTTTTCGTAGTTCCATGATTCCACATATTTTGTTGTACATAACGACACGAGACTAATAAGCTTTTTGCCTCAACGTCACTTGTATCGAGCATTAATTTTATCCATCATTCTCGAAATAGTAAAGCAATATCGATTGTTTCAGAACTATGGGTTTTCTCCTATATTGGAACGCGCTCTAGCACAAAGTCTGTCTTTGGCATTGTCTAGACACTGCTGCATGCTTCATTCAGACCTGCATTTAATAGCGCATGTTTGACTAGTCAGAACGTGTTCTTAGGAATAATCGCACCTGTTCAGATGTACATAATGGCCTGGACATGAAGTAGAATCATTACTGAGTAATTTCCAGCCAATGCTCACAAGGTTCATAAGCAAAACAAATCAGATTCTATGTAGCTTGACCATGGAATAATAATTGGTCAAGGTAATGAGAAAATATGTCTTTGTGGGTGATCTACTAAGGAACTGTTACAATCTGTTTCAGTGAGCAGGAAAAATACAATGTATATTTTTGGTCGTAGGCATTAAAAAGTACGCATTATGACATTCCTGGTTTCAAAACATGTAGCAGATTTAACTTTGCGGACACTGACTTCTGATGTTCACGTGCTCTTAACAGTCAGGCTTGTTTGTTTGCGGGCGAGCCATATACACACTGATTTACCAGAGCTCAGTAATTGCAGAAATCAGTTGTCAATCAACTTGATCAGGCTGCTTTTCTAAACAGTGGTACAAAAGTGAATGCGTGACTTACAACTTACAGTCATATAATGCAGGGCTTAATCAAAATGTGAACTTGACCCCCAGGGCCCCAGCATTAGCTCTGTACCCCCCCCCCCGAAAAAATACATGGACTGATGGACCCCCCCCCCCCCCAAAAAAAAAAAAAAAAATACACTAGATTTCTAGGACACCCCCTCCAAAATACAAAATATGCAAAATTTTCGTAAAAACTAGAAATAATGCATATTTTGTTAAAGTAAAACCCATAAAAATAGTCAAATTTTTAAGTGACAAAAAAAAAAAAAAAAAAAAAAAAAAAAAAAAAAAAAAAAAAAAAAAATTCCCAAACGGCAATACCCTAACCCAAACAAATATTTATATTTTCTGACCCCCCCCCCCCCCCACACACACACACAAATACCGAAATTCTAAATTTTGACCCCCCAAAAGTCAACCTGGCCTACGTTTCCAAAATATTTCAAAGTACCCCCTCCCACCATCAATCACCCCTGGGGTTGATCCATTAATTTGAACATGTTTGCGCAAGTACATGCATCTAAATGATATATTCTGACTAGTTTCTATACCAAAACATTGATGAATTTATCGGATGCCTGTAACTAGACTGTCCGGTCTGTGTCAGACTAGTGAGAATGATAAACGTTTAAAGGTTTTCTTGAGAAGAGGCGATGTCGTGCTCTGGTTCTAATGGAACTGGTTCAATTCGTATTGATCTCTATGAGAACTGATTTATTACAGAGGCTATATAGTAAATTAATAACTGATGCAGCTTCATGAGAAAAACAACATTTTGCATATGCGAAAACAAAGACGCAGATCAGCTTCGCAGTAACTGCGAAGCTGATCAGCGCCTTTGTTTTCGCTACACGGATAGAACAATTCCTCTTCTTTCAAAATCCGAAATTTCAAACTTTAACACATCTTCTGTGTTTGTGCAGGCCGGTTTGTGTCGGACCTGTTCGGAAACCACAATGATGGGTTTCTCATGACGTGGCTCAACTGATGCAGCTTCTATGGCCACCAGACGATACGCTATGACAGAATTCTAATAATGCAATGGGATGCATTGCCATATGTCTATCTTAGTCAAAGCAATATGACGCCGTGCCGAACGTATCTAATATTCTAATACAAATTGTTTTCAGCGAAATACTAGGCTGAAGGAAAAAATGGACCCAGTTAGATTTTAAAACCATAACCGGCCTCTCAGAGAATTTATACGGTAAATATTTAAAACCCCACCTGGGCATCAATCAGGGAATTGGCCCAAATAACATTTAAAACCCTCAACCTGGACATCAGGGAATTGGTCCAACTGATATTTAAAACCCCAACCTGGGCATCAGGAAATTGCAACAATTAACATTTAAAATCCCACATGGGCATCAGGGAATTGGCCCAATTAACATTTAAAATCCCAACCTGGGCATCAATCAGGGAATTGACCAAATTAACATTTAAAACCCCAACCTGGGCATCAGGGAATTGCTCCAACTGATATTTACCCCTCCCCCAACCTGGGCATCAGGGAATTGGCCAAATTAACATTTAAGACCCTCAACCTGGGCATCACGGAATTTGTCCAGTTGATATTTAAAACCCCAACCTGGGCATCAGTAAATTGTCCCAATTAACATTTAAAACCCCCAACCTAGACATCAGGGAATTGACCCAATTACCATTTAAAATTGGTCCAGTTAACATTTAAAACTCCAACCTGGGCATCAATCAGGGAGTTGGCCAAATTAACATTTAAAACCCCAACCCGGGCATCAATCAGGGAATTGAACAAATTAACATTTAAAACCCCAAACCTGGGCATCAATCAGGGAATTGGCCAAATTAACATTTAAAACCCCAACCTGGGCATCAGGGAATTGGCCAAATTAACGTTTAAAACCCAACCTTGGTATCAGGGAATTGGACCAACTGATATTTAAAACCCCCACCTGGGCATCAGGGAATTGCCCCAAGTAACATTTAAAACCCCAGCCTGGGCACCAAACAGAACAGAAACAAACAATGCCAGTGTGCACTGTAACATTTATTCACAAAACGTTGTCGACTTGCCCAAAATGCTGGTCACCCAACAGGCTTAACACCACTATGTTTTAAAACGATCAACAGTATATTTTCAAACTGAAGAACGTTTTAACCTGTTCAAGACGGGCTTCCTCGCGTCGCGGCTCACATTGTTTTCATGTTCTCGGAGACAACAATCTCCGATGTTGATCAATACTTTAATCAGCTAGATAAGGCACTTACTAATTAAGGAATGACATTCATAGAACAAAAATTAACAAGGCAGTCGAAAAGCCTGCTTTGATGGGCATATATGCGATACAGAAAATTGTGCTTTGAGGGTAACTGAAACGTTTCTTTCTATTTCGGTAGATCACGAAGAACGAAGCAAATCGTATGTCGGCAAGTTTTCGCATGGAAACGGGTACGAAAGGGGTACAAATAGTAACACAACCCATTTGTTTTTGGTTTATACTCTAGCATTGTGGGTATTGATCAAAAGCGGGAAACTTCTCGGCTCTATCACCATCAGGGAAATTAAGCACTGAGTTTTAAACTATTATTGGAGCCTGTGCATGAGAAAACCAACAATTTGGGTTTCCGACCAGGTCTGACACAAACCGGCCTGTACAGTCACAGAAGATGGTTAGAGGCTTGAAATTTTGTATTTAAGTAGGAGAGGGATCGTACTATCCGTGTAGCGAAAACAAAGGCGCTGATCAGCTTCGCGGTTACCGCGAAGCTGATCTGCGGCTTTGTTTTCGCCCATGCAAATTGTTGGTTTTCTCATGCACAGGCTCAAATGTGATGAAATTTCAGATTAAGCCCGCAAACACGGAATAATACAATAACTGGTAACAGAACTTTGCGATGATCTCCCCAAGTTGAATTTATATTAATCGGTGAAAAAAAAAATTTTTTTTTTCATCACTTGACATGATGACAGTGCAAGAGACTTGCTTATTGACACTGTTGCAACTGATAAGACTGCTGTGAATGAAATCATGGTGCACAAGTAGAATAGAACACTTAGTATAGAAAATTGTTGACGTAACAATTAATCATACGTGCATCCTTTAGGTTGCACGTTATACGTTGTACTTAGGCTCCAAGAAAGTGTCTGTCAAAAGGATAAGGAAAAGAACCGAAGGACTCGGACTGATTCATTAAATGGCCGCGCCCTGTATAATTGGGTGCAACCCTGTCGCGGCATATTGAAAATATATGCGGAGTACTTTGCTTTCTTCCCACTCATTGTATGTCTAAATTCCCATAATCCATTTCGTGCAAAGTGTGGTTTAGATCACGAGACTGCGTCGCGCACGGACCGCGGGAAACACCCTCGCGCATGCTCCCAATCGTCCAATCAAAGATGATCTTTTGAATGAACTCGCCAGGAAAGCGGGCTAATCTTTCGACTGCGCATTGGCATGCTCCGCCCACTGACAGAGGTCGTCCGTCAGCTGTTTACCGCCGCCATTTTTGAAGCTTCAAAAGCCACAGACAGAGCACTTTTTCAGGTGTTTATTTGATAATTGAACGGACTTGTCACTCAAAACGATGACAGAGGGGGTAGCGCGACACCCGACCTGAGCATCACGACCAGCGTAATCTTTAGTCTTGCCAACAAAACCCGATTTGTGCGATCCCAAACGAGTATGCTTTTTCACGCTACACAATAATCACGCACCTTTGTTCTCGAGCCTCTCCTGCTGTTTATACAAAAAGTGATGATATGACACATTTATTTTTAGAAACCACATGTTCTCTACTTTCGCTCAGGGTTATTATGTGGAAATTAATAAATGTTTTGATAAGTTCATGGTCAAATCATGTACCCAGTGTCATTTTTGGTATGTTTTTTTATACCCAAAAATTTTGAAACTCAACTCAAGCCAATAATATTTTTTTCAATTACCCTAAAATTTTGACAGTTGGTCTGCTGTGTTTGTTAACATCCAGGCTACCAAATCATGTCAACATTTTCTGCCAAGTACTCCAAACACCTCATAAACAGAGTATTATATGGAGCTCCCATTATTGAAGTTATCTTTTTTGAGAGAAGAGAAGCCAGTGCTTGCCTTATAAATGCTGAGCGCTAAGCAAGGTAGCCACTGGTACCATTTTTAACGTCTTTGGTATGACGCGGCCCGGATTAGAACCCGCGCCTCCCGCTTCCGAAGCGAACGCTCTAACCATTACGCTATCGGGACCGGTGATGACCGGTCATTTATGATTACTCGCCCTACTTAAGAATGTATAGGCATCCACACTTACCTTATTTCTTATGTAAAATCAAATAATGATAATTTTCATTGACCACTGTCAGCGAGTTCATCACAACTAATTTTTACCAAGGAACAGGCATGGTCAATAAATCAGGCATGGTAAGTTTCCTGTAAAGTCTAATTTTCGATTGACGCCAAATTATTTTCTTTAAAGTCAGATAGATACTTCACGGTAATGATGGAATGAGCAGTCATTTATTTTCATGAGTCTCAGCCTTGGTTTCTCTTTGTGTAGTTACTATGTCTGTGTTGATTTACCAGTTACTTAGAAGATTTAGCAGTTGCAAACTTGCAATTTGGTTCCTGTATAGCCAAAATACTAGGTTTTAAATTGCAATACAGACTCAGTTTAGACTTGTGTGTTTGTCTGCCCATAAATTCAATTATTTTTGAAGTGAGTGATTTTTGATGACGTACACAGCAAGCCGCCATATTTATTTGGGATTTTTCAAAGTCAGATATATCATGTAAAAAGGTGCTTTTTAAATTTGGCACCGGACATGGAGCAAGGACTTAGATGAATGAATGTAAGAATAAAGATAAATTAATTGCTTGGTCTATGCTTGTATTTTAAATGAGCCGGGAAGTGTTATGTACGTGATTATTGCTTACACTATGATATAATAGGCCTACTCATACAACAAGGACCTTTGGCTACAGTTTTAGATGTTGGCTACGGTCAATTAAAGCGGACACGTGTGGCGTCTTGTTTATGTAATAATCATTTTTTTTTTTTTTTTTTTCCTGTTACTCCCATCAATCAATTTCTGATTATTCTTGGGAGGTGTACATTGTACACTCCGGTGTGTTTTGCAGGATGAGCCTACATGCATGAGGATAGAACCTGTGTAGGGATCTTTAACCTGCACAGGGGATGACTGTCCCTGCACAGGGGGCCTCCAGTTAACGTCCCGATCCGAAGGTCGGCGCACTGTATCATGTCATTCCTGCAAATGACACGAAGGGAAGCAAGTTCGGACCAACAAATTTTCCTCGCTGCCGGCGGGGATCGAACCCGGCACCTCTAGCACAAGAAACACTCTGCATAATGAAATTGCCCTCTCTTTCCTTCTTTCTATATATACTGCAGCCTCTCGCGAGGATTGTTTCGTTTCATTATAGACTTGTTTCTTTCTTTTCTTTCTTCAGATACTGAGTCGATCAATTTCTGATCATCACCTCAGAATATTGAATTGCATAACATAAGACAAAACTTTCTAGCAGACAGCTAAATGCATTGATTCCGCTGAGTACAAGCTATTCCCATCTCATAAACTTGTGCATTGCAGTCCGATATAAAGAATGTCAATGGAATGACAGAAGAACAAAAAATAAAGTATAATCTGTTAATCGCATTGTCGCCCTTGGCTCTGCGTGTGCAGATGTCAATTATAGACCGACTTCGATCGGAGACTATAGACTTTATGCTTTGATACACATCAATTTGTCTGATGTCATTTCCCTGATATCATAGTTCTGAATGGTTTCGCCGGACCATGTATGACCAGGGACTGTTAACCTGGCAGTTCCCTGGTATGACCGACAGTGTTGAAAATATTTCCTGGTCCTTTATAATAATACATTTGATTAATCGAAAAACGATGATTGGGGGGGGGGGGGGGATTTTGTTACTTCTTCTTGTTTCTTTGATGCATATTCTCATGCTTTTCAATCCTCTGAAATATTCTCTCTTCTTTATTTTGAAATTTAACAAATACAAGACGGTTGACCATGGGCGCCGCCATATTAGCTTCCATATATACCAACCAAACATTGTTCGACCTTCCAGGACTAGTCTATGGTCTGAAATCGAAGTCCCTCATTCTGTCAGCTAAATAATAATTTGAGGGGTTGAGAAGTTTTCCATACGCTATATTAAAATTGGTAATCTTTAACCAATAGATCTAGCCCTACTATTCTCTTCTAGATGTTGGCTTTGGTCAATTAAAGTGGCCGCAGGCAGACTTATAAGGGGGGGGGGGGGGGGCGTCTTCTCAAGTCAACGTAATAGTTGAGTATATCAATATATTCCACCTTAATTTCTGCTGTATATACCCTGCATACTCTTTCTTTCGTTTCAAAAATTTCAATACTGATTGCATAACACTATCAGATATTTAAAGCTAGTATCTCACTGGCATGCGAATTTCTGGCGACTGTTTTGCGAATTTTGTCGCGGACTATCACACAACATTCGTACTGGTCAGTGTTGCACGAGTGTCGAGTGTCACAAGTATTTCATGTGTCGCGAACTGGTCACCAAAATATTTTGCAAGACTGTCACGCTACTCGTGGGACGTTCGTGGGAGTGTCGCGAACTTGTCGCCGCAAAACTTTGGCAAATTTACAGTGCAAAATTTTTGCAACGCTCGTATGAATGTCGTGCGTGTGTGGTATGAAGTTCGCGCAACAGTCTTGAGAAAAAAAATGCGAACACCTCGCGACTATCTGGCGAGAAAATAAAACTAAGCAACATTCATTCCAATGTCACGCAACTGTTATACGAATGAAAATGAAAATAAGCTACATTCGTGGGAAAGTCGGGAGACACTCTCATGAATGTCTCGTGACTGTCGTGCGACAGTCGCGAGATATATTTTCAAAATTAGATTGAAACTCCCGAATTTGTTTCATAAACGTCCATTCAGCGAGGCTGCAACGTGAATGTTGTGTTTGTATCTTTAAATTTTGTTGAAAAATAGTGGCAAACTATTCACGAACTAGTCTCCAGTTGTCGCATTCCAGTGAGATAGGGGCTTAAGCAGATATATCTTTTTTTACCGTTTACCGAGTCGATCAATTTCTGACCATTACCTCAGGAGCTGTGGAATACCTGCTGTTTGACTGCTGAATGCTGATCACTCTTGGATCAGCTCTAGCAGTGAATTGTTGAGTAATAATTTACTGTTTGGAGATCAGTAAAGAGGATCAAATCACGAGCGCATATTCTTACAACTGACCAAAAAAACTGAATAATTACTCAACAATTCACATGTACTTAAGCTGATCTATTACGATTCTAACAGTAAACACACAATAAACGGAATAAGTCACTGAAAACGTCAATATCGTTCAGCTTTCCGCAATTGCATTGTAGATATCTCCGTCAAATATTTGACTGTTAAGCAGGTATTTACACATTTATTGCGTTTTTTATGCTCTAAAACCACGTTACCCCGTCTAACGCTGCTTGATGGAATAGCTGATATCACAGAAGGCGTAAAGTAATTACGCGTATTGGCCCAGTGAAATTATTGCACAATATTATAACACGTGTAATATAGGTGAGGTGTGTTAGAATTATCATATGATGTTGTTATTTTCCAGTGTAAGATTCTCTATTTGTTTTTCTATTTTGTAGTGATTCACAGAGGTTAAAAGTACTGTAGTTAGACTGGTGAAACAGTTACAGAGTAATTTGGGTAAGTTTTGTTTACTATCCTTTTAACCTTGGAATGAAACATTGAAACATACAGCTATGGTCTTTAGCCATCATTATGAAAACTTTACCATGGATACAATATACATCTCTAGATTCTTTTCAGCTGTAAAAATTGAAAATTTCATTGGAAAAATATTGATAATTTTTATCGCACCTGCTTATAGCAGGGTGCGATATAGGAGTCCAAATTTCTGTCCGTCCGTCCGTTCGTTCGTTCGTTCGTCCGTCCGTCAACATTTACGTCGAAGTTTGGTTTTCTTGACATCAGAGTCTGAAACCTTGCATAGTAATTGTCCCTGACATACCCTTCAAGCACGCACCTTAACCCGATGCCCTTGACCTATATTTCATGGTCCACTGACTTTGAAAATTTTTACGTCGAAGTTTTGTCAACATTTACGTCTAAGTTTGGTTTTCTTGACATCAGAGATAGCTGCGAGTCTGAAACCTTGCATAGTAATTGTCCTTGGCATACCCTTCAAGCACGCACCTTAACCCGGTGCCCTTGACCTATATTTCACGGTCCACTGACTTGGAAAATTTTTACGTCGAAGTTTGGTTTTCTCGACATCAGAGATAGCTGCAAGTCTGAAACCTTGCATAGTAAATGCCCTTGACATACCCTTTAAGCACGCACCTTGACTCGGTGCCCTTGACCTATCTTTCACGGTCCACTGACTTTGAAAATTTTTACGTCGAAGTTTGGTTTTCTCGACATCAGAGATAGCTGCAAGTCTGAAACCTTGCATAGTAAATGTCCTTGACATACCCTTCAAGCACGCACCTTGACCCGGTGCCCTTGACCTATATTTCACGGTCCACTGACTTTGAAAATTTTTACGTCGAAGTTTGGTTTTCTTGACATCAGAGATAGCTGCAAGTCTGAAACCTTGCATAGTAAATGTCCTTGACATACCCTTCAAGCACGCACCTTGACCCGGTGCCCTTGACCTATATTTCACGGTCCACTGACTTTGAAAATTTTTATGTCGAAGTTTGGTTTTCTCGACATCAGAGATAGCTGCGAGTCTGAAGTCTTGCATAGTAATTGTCCTTGACATGCCCTTCAAGCACGCACCTTGACCAGGTGCCCTTGAACTATATTTCATGGTCTATTGATTTTGCCCGATGCAGGTGCGATATCGACCTCCGCGGAGTTCTTGTTCTCAAAACATAGGTTGTGGGTACATGTTAGAACCGCCTTGGCTAGGCATTTCTAACACCCACAATCTATGTTTTGTATCAAAAATAAGAAAAATAGGTATACCGCCTGCAAACTCCAGTTTCTCAATATATAGAAGTGGGGTTTATGGGGGCATACATATCATTGATATGTTATTTCTGATGTTATGCAAGATATTTAAGTTTTTCAGTGATAGTAATGTTACATTGATCACGAAGCATTAATCCCACCCCAGCATCTTGCATTAATTTAATAAATTTTATAGGGAGTACAATCATGACAATGGCATTACAAAAACTTGCCCATGATGCAATATACAGATTTTTTGAGCTTTAAAAATTGAACATTTTCAGCAGAAAAATTGATATATTTTTCTTATTATTGCTCAAAACTTAGATTATGGGTACACGTTAGAATCGCCTCGGCGAGGCGTTTCTAACGAGTACCCACAATCTATGATTTGAATCAAAAATAAGAAAAATAGGTATACCCCTGCATACCCCAGTTTTGCTATATGAAAAGTGGGGTTCAAGGGGTATACATTACACGGACATGTTTTCGTGATGGCGTAGTGGTAGAGTGTGGAACTCCGAATAGAGAGGTCCTGGTTTCAATCCCCACATGCGTCACCTTGTTGTGTCCTTGAGCAAGACACATTAACTCCCTACAGTACTGGTTAAACCCAGGAAGAGTTGGGTCCATCCTGACATGACTGAAAAATTGTACGCCTCTATACAAAGCAACAATAAGTTTCATACGGATATATATGGAAATAATCATGAGTGTAATATTCATATTACATTGTTTTTACATACGTCATCAATTACGTCTCATATTCCCATAAAAGTGATAATACATGTCATGTGTGTTCATAACACTTTTTATGACAGGAAATTATCCACTAGCATGTGTGAGACAAGCCAAGTTCTGCTTGCGGGTGTGCCAGGTGGTTTTTCTCGGGGTGGTTTGTTTCTGCCCACATAAAGTACTGATTGGTCATAGATCTAGGGTACACGCTAGAACCGCCAAATATAAGGAAAAATAGATATACGGTCCAAGATGTAACAGCGGTTTTAAAAGCTGTAACAATTTAAAATTTCAGTTAACACCTTTTGATAAAACGAAAATCTTTGATATTTATATTTTTGTTTTAGCGATGCCACTGTTGCTGACACGGGTGCTGAAACCGCCACATCCCGATTTGTGCCGACAGTATCCGATTATGAGATCCGTCAGCTCATAGAGAACCATAAGAACAGAAACACAAAGAAAAACACAAACTGGGCTGCAGGGGTCTTTTCCTCTTGGAGAAATGCTGCTGGACCTGAATTCGTGCCGGAAATACAGTTAATGACAGTGGAGCAGATGAACCATTATTTAAGCAGATTTGTGGTGGAAGCACGGAAGAAAGAAGTCGAACCCTATCGCCCATGGGAAGTATGTCGAGTTCAGTAGACAAAGCTCTGGAAAACATACAAAGGGGACTAAAAGGACTTGGAACTCTCTAACAAACGGATAAGACATTACAGCCTAAATGGTATGTATCTTTTTGTTATATTTTGTCATTGAATGTCATGCCAACATGGCTCGTATTTCAGAAACTGTGTTTGTAAATTCACCCTTTTGTGGAGCACCTGAAGGAAAATTTGTCATTCTGTCACGTTTAAAAAGTTGTCACATAAATAGAATGAAAACCTGTATTGAAATAAAAAAAAAAATCCAAGAATTTCCCGTGGAGAAAATAAATTTGAGAAAATGTTAGCAAGGGAAGTAATTATTTTGAAAAAAAAAAAGATTCTGAAAGATCGTATTTGGCATGCGCGGATCCAGAAAACTTTTGCAGGGGGGGGTGGGGTCCAAATTCCCAGAAGGGGTCTGACGGAAAATTTCAACATGGCAAAAACATATAATCTGGCAATTCCAGGTGTGTGTGTGTGGGGGGGGGGACCCCCTGTCCCCCCCCCTCTGGATCCACCCTAGATCAGCTGGCTAGCCTTCACTCCGCTCCACTTCGGTACCTCGTTCCACTTTCGCTAGACGGCTTAGCTTAGGTTGCCTTTCAACTAATGTCGAACTGATTATGGATTTTGTAATCAATCTTTATTGCTTTATTTGGCAATGCTTGTGTTAGAAATGTATATGCGCGTGTACCAGAGGTAAATCTCTACTGCTGTCACTTATCATGCATTTTGAAACTACACGGAAACAGAAAATATCGACTTTATTTACTTCTACTTTCAGTTTTATGTGTTCTATTTATAGAAATGTGTAGTGTATGCTGTGAAGAAATATGGCATATTTAAACAACCCCAAGCATTCGTTGCATTGAAATAGTCAGTTCTCAAGTCATATACGTTTAAAGAGACCTAACTTAACACAGTATTTCCTTTCTTTGCTGTTCTTGTTGATTTTTTACTTTCAACAAACGGTTCAATGTAAGCCGTTCCCGTCGGTGTGGAGTATAACGAAACACCGATGGGAATATCCCGTCTAGATCCACCCATGTTTGGACAGTAAATATTATAGAAATAATTTGTGTAAACAAGTGGAACTGATGTCTGAATTAAATTGTACTAAATAGTCCGATTCTTAGCATTTATACGAAAAATTGAAATTGAGATCATTGCAGCTCTGTAAAAATTGAAATCTCATTAGAAAAAATATGATATGTTTATTTTATGTGCTCAAAACATTAATTGTAGGCACATGTGAGAACCGCCTCGCTGAGGCGGTTTTAACGAGTACCCACAATCTATGCTTTGGATAGGCACATCCCTGTAAACTCCTGTTTTACTGTATAAAATAGGGGTTCAAGGGGGTATTTATTTCACGGACATGTCTTCTTGATGGTGTGTTTTTTTGTTGTTGTTTTTTTCAGATGAGAAACCAATTGCAGATCTTTTAAGAAATATTTGGTGGCATTAAATAGAGGCGCTTTCTACCGAAGACCACTAGCTGGACTCCCTATACGCTATGGTAATCAAGTCATTGGAGTAAATAAACATAAAAACATGATAAAAGTAATATGGGCACATGCTGAACTTCCTGGGAATTATACCAATCATAGCGGTAAAAGAACGTGTGTGACACAACTCTACATGGCAGGGGTGGATGAGCAAGAAAAAATGCAAAGGACTGGACAGAGATCTGAGAAAAGTGTACAGAAGTATAAGGTTGCTTCAAGTGAAATTCAGAAGCGAGTAGCTGCTGTATTAGATCCTCCAAAGGAAAATCTAGTGCCCTATGAAACCTAAGCTGGAACTAGCTGAACACAATTGCTGCACTCCGCCTGAGCAGTCTGATACAGAGTCTGGTAGGGCAGTGCTTGGTGAGAGACGGCCTTATTTCGCCAACTGTAATGTTTATTTGAGATATTAAATATTTGCTGAAGCCCACAGTTGTTGATATAGGCGATTCTTAAGTTTATGATATTTTTGATGAAAAATCAAGGCACACAAATTTGATTGGATATAAACAAAATGATCAATTTTGACCATAAAATCAATGTTTGTTATCATAATTGTTGGTTGATTTTATTTTGGTGACTTTGTTTACCTTTAGACTTTAATGAGGGTGACAAGAGACTTTAATGAGGGTTACAAAATGTTGCCTATTTCTGAAACGTAGTCACACTTTTGATTGTATTGAGGGTTGATGAATAAATTGTTTAAATTCATGATTTTAATGAATACCCTCAAAGTATGTTCTATTTGCCTTTTTTTAGCTCACCTGAGCCGAAGGCTCACATGGTGAGCTTATAGGATAGCCATGCTCTGGCGTCCGTCCGTCACCTGTCGTCGTTGTCCGTCCACAATTTCAAAGATCTTCTCCTATGAAACCACTTGGCCAATCAAAGCCAAATTTTACATGAAGCATCTATAGGAAGGGGGAACCAATGTGTATATAAGAAATCCAGGTCACATGACCAAGATGGCCACTACGCCCATATATGGTAAAAACCCTTCAAAAATCTTCTCCAGAACCGGTGGACCGATTTCAAAGAAACTTGGCATGAAGCATTGATGGCCTTGACCTATTTTACGGCAAGGTCAACATAGGTCTCCAATGCATTTGAATGAGGAAAACTTTTAAAATGTCATTTAAAGTGAAAGTCTTGCAGGAAATGGGCAGTAGGACTGAATATTAATGATTCTGAAAAAAATTGGACCACAGAGGCTCATGTGCCCCACCCCATGGCAATATACATGTATATCTCCATAATATTCAAACATCTCCTCTGAAACCGCTTGGCCAAACAAAGCCAAATGTTATGTGAAGCATCAACAGGAAGGGGTAACCAATGTGTATATAAATATAATCCAGGTCAGATGACCAAGATGGCCGCCATGCCCATGTATGGTAAAAACCCTTCAAAATCTTCTTCTCCAGAACCAGTAAAACGGTTTCAGTGAAACCTGGCCTAAAGTATCGATGGCTCAAGTACTACAAAGTATATATGAATCATGACCCTGGGATGACCTTGGCCTATTTTAAGGCAAGGTCAACATAGGTCCCCAATGCATTTGAATGGAGAAAACTTTTAAAAAGTCATTTAAAGTGAAAGTCTTGCAGGAAATAGGCAGTAGGACTGAATATTAATGATTCTGAAAACAAAATTGGACCCAAGGGCCTCATCTGCCCCCACCCCGGGGTATTGTATATGTATATTACCATAATATTCACACATCTTCTCCTGTGAAACTGCTTGACCAATCAAAGCCAAATTTTATGTGACGCATCTATAGAATGGGGGAATCAATGTGCATATAAATAATCTAGGTCACATTACCAAGATGGCCGCCAAGCCCATATACGGTAAAAACTCTTCAAAAATCTTCTCCAGAACTGGTGGACCGATTTCAAAGTTTGCTTTGGTCATAGTTTGATGTCTTTTTTTTTTTTCTCTTTATTTATTTCTTTTAAATTTTATGACTACCCAATATAAATGAGAATTGTTACGTTACCATCTAGTTTATCACACTGTAAATGCATCATGAGCAGTACATTGTTCTTAGAAAGTATAAATGTACGAGCTGTGTTACGAGGAAATTGGTATTTGGTCGTTCTGACCAGGTCCTGGTGTTTTGACCAGATCCGAAAGCTATTATACAACCACAGAAAATAGCTCTAGATTTGGAAATTTGGGTTAACAAACGTTATAGGGATTGAACAGCTATGCAAAAATCCAGTTTTTCAGATGACGCAGGTCAGTCAATACCAGGGAAGCTCTCACTCACACATACATGTACTATCAGGGCCTTTGATTTGATTTAATTATGCAATGAAAAGTAATCAGGCTGATTTGTTTTGTATGTGATTAAGCTGATCTGTGATTGTGTTTGATAGTTGGATGTTTGTATCAAATAATCAGGGTGTCAGGTGTCGTATATGAGCCTTCGCACGAGAAAACCAACAATCTGGGTTTCTTACCAGGCCTGACAAATATCTGTCTGTACAGTCCTAGATTTAAGAAGCTTGAAAATTTCATTTAACAGGAAGAGGGATTTTACTATTCCTGTACTGAAAAGAAAGGCGCTGATCAGCTGTACAGTTACTGCACACCTGACCTATGCCTTTGGTTTCGCATATGCAGATTGTTGGTTTTCTGATGCAGCGGCTCATATATGAAAATTAATTGTTCTTTAATGTTTATCACATGATTATTTTAATAAAGAATGAAACTGTCATTTTTGTTTGACTAAATCGAAAATGCAAAAGTGGGGAATGGCAGAAACTTACCAGGGAGTAATTAGTCAAATTATCCCTTGTATAGTTTCACAATAGACAGTATTTATTTTGCATTTTCTGTTGCAAAATTCAACGATTTTAGCTGACATGAGATAGCTTATAGTATGGTACTCGAGTCGGCGTGCGTCCGTACAGTCATATTTTCAAAAATCTTCTTCTCTGAAATCCCTTGGCCAACCAAAGCCTTTTTTTTATCTACACAAGCTCTAAGGGAGTGGTTATCGTTTGTACACACGGACGAACCATATAATAAGTTGCTTATTGCACTTTTAGCACCCTGCACCTTGTGCATCTCCGGGTTTCTGACGTTGAACACTTAAAGGGTGCAATATTTTTC
Organism: Rugalucina vietnamica; assembly: GCA_964017185.1. Lineage (NCBI taxonomy): Eukaryota > Metazoa > Mollusca > Bivalvia > Lucinida > Lucinidae > Rugalucina > Rugalucina vietnamica. The sequence continues at coordinate 58,985,741 of OZ024875.1, read as the reverse complement.
TACATTATTATGGTAAGGTATTTCGGTATTTCAGATATCTAACACTCATGGTCATATCATATGAAACTTATTTAAGAATACTTTGGTGAGTTGTGAAATAAGTACTCGTGTAAGATCATTTATTGCATAGCATTTATATTATTTTATTTTAAAGTTTTCATTGTTGTGTGTTTAGGATGCACGGCAATAGGTAAAACCTATTTATTTCATATTAATATTCGCTGACACTGAAATAAGAAATGCAGCACTAAAAGCCTCGTTGAACCGCAAATTTCACTTTTCGCAAAAATCGCTTTTCGCAACTTTCACAACAATGTGAAAAATTAGTACCAATATAACACATTTGAAACAATTTGACATCTTCGCACGATCAATTTCGATTATTTTTGGGGGGTGTAATTTTTGTTTAAAGTTTGCTTTGTGAAGCATTGGTACGTATTCATCACATCTTAGAAGAACTGGTTTGACTTTTTCTAATTGTAAAAAATAGGTACCAAAGTTTCACGTGTGAATTTTCGACGTGTCAAGAACGTATTCTTCAATGTGTGAAGAACCGGTATGAATATTTCTTAGATGTGAAAAATTGGTACCAAAGTTTCACGTGTGAATTTTGACGTGTAACGAATTGGTTCGTAGTTTTCAATGTCTGAAGAACTGGTATGAATATTTCTTAGATGTGAATAATTGGTTCCAAAGATTCTAATAATATTCTGATATTCTGTGAAGAATTTGAATCGAAGGCAATGACACTTCAGATGGGTGGTTTTTTATCAATGCGAATAATACGCATAAATGCTACATAAATTTCGACCGCATGCGCATTTCTAATAGGAACTTAGGGCGTACAATTGACAGAGACAGACTGCGTGCGCCGAGAGAACGCAACTGCATAAAATCGTGAAATTTTTGCGTGACTTTTATTGCGCGATTTTTCTATTTTCGAATTATTAGCGAGTTCTTGTATTCGCGCGCGTGTACTCATTCAGTAGCATGTTCAGTAAATCTTTATTAGCAAGAACTTAAAAATCGCCAGGAAATCGATTCGCGAATAGCGAAAATTAAGTTCTCGCGAATATTTCCGAACTTACAGTAAACGGGCCTTCAGGAGACCGGGAACTAAGTATGTCAACATATCCCAGAGGTTGCTCCGAGACTTATCTGGTAATGGAGGTATATGATTGGGTGATAATTGTGAACTAAAATACTTTTTTTCTTTCTATCAACTGGAAAAATTATTTTTCTTCAAATTGGTATATAATTTACCACCTAATGCACTTCTTGTCCAAAAAGTAAAAACAGTGATTTTGAAAATGAGGTCAGGTGGGTTTTTCCAAAAATTGACGGCCATTCTTCAACATGCAACAGCTGAGAAAAGAGCCGGTGATGGTATGTTTATCTTCTTATCTATCTTTTGGCTTGAAATTCAGATATATTTTGATGGCCTAAGTGTTACCTGGCATGCAGAATAAACTGTCAAAGAGCAGGGATTTAGCATTGGAGCCTATGGGATAAAGAATTAGTTCACAGTCCCCTATACTAACTGTTCAACAGGATGAATTTGGCTGATTTAGGGTCAAATTATCCATTTCTTGGGATGAATGCAGCATCTGGGTGATAAATTAATGCCTTAATATGGATGCTATGTAAAAATACTTTTTTTCTTTCTAGCAACTGGAAAAAAAATTTTTTTTCTTCACAAAGTGGTATAAAATTTACCACCTGATGCACATAAATTGTGCTTTTTCTGGTCCAAAAAGTAAAAACAGTGATTTTGAAAATGAGGTCAGGTGGGTTTTTCCAAAAATTGACGGCCATTCTTCAACATGCAACAGCTGAGAAAAGAGCCGGTGATGGTATGTTTTTTTAGCTCACCTGAGCCGAAGGCTCACAGGTGAGCTTATAGTATACCCATGCTCCAGCGTCCGTCCGTCGTCGTCCGTCGTCCACAATTTCAAAGATCTTCTCCTCTGAAACCGCTCGGCCAGTCAAAGCCAAACTTCATGTGGAGCATCCTTAGGAAGGGGGAACGAAAGTTTACATAAATGGTCCAGGTCACATAACCAAGATGGCCGCCATGGCTATAAATAGCAAAAACCTTTAAAAATCATCTTCTCCAGAACCAGTGGGCCGATTTCCACGAAACTTGGTATGTAGCATCGGGGACGCAGGCCCATCATAGTTTATATAAATCATGACCCTAGGATGACCTTGACCTATTTTACGGCAAGGTCAACTTAGGTCGCCAATGCATTTGAATGGGAAAAAAATGGTAAAATGCTATTCAATGGGTAAAACTTACTGGGAATAAGCAAATGGACAGAAGATTAATGTTAATGGAAAATTTTAGCCCCTGGGGGGTTGTCTGCCTCTGCTCCGGGGCTATATACATGTATATGACCATAATATTGAAACATCTTCTTCTCTGAAACCGCTAGGCCAATCAAAGCCAAACTTTGTGTGGAGCATCCTTAGGAAGAGGGAATGAAAGTTTGTATAAATGGTCAAAGTCACATGACCAAGATGGCCGCCATGGCTATAAACAGCAAAAACGTTTAAAAATCTTCTTCTTAAGAACCAGAAGGCCTATGATTTTGAAACTTGGTGTGAAGCATCTGGGAATGGAGCTCTACAAAATTTTTATAAACCATGTCCCTGGGATGACCTTGGCCTATTTTATGGGAAGGTCAACTTAGGTTTCCCATGCATTAGAATGGGAAAAAAAAATAGGAAAATGTAATTAAATGGCAGAAAACTTGCTAGAAATGAGCAAATGGACAGAAGATTTATGTTTAAGAAAATATTTTGGGCCCAGGGGGTTGTCTGCCCCTGCCCCGGGGCTATATACATGTATATGACCATAATATTGAAACATCTTCTCTGAAACCGCTAGGCCAATCAAAGCCAAACTTTGTGTGGAGCATCCTTAGGAAGAGGGAATGAAAGTTTGTATAAATGGTCAAGGTCACATGACCAAGATGGCCGCCATGGCTATAAATAGCAAAAACGTTTAAAAATCTTCTTCTTCACAACCAGAAGGCCTATGATTTTGAAACTTGGTATGAAGCATCTGGGAATGGAGTTCTACAAAGCTTATATAAATCATGAAGCTGGGATGACCTTGACCTATATTACGGCATGGTCAACTTAGGTCGCCCATGCATTTGAATGGGAAAAATAGGAAAATGTCATGTAATGGCAGAAAACTTGCTAGGAATGAGCAAATGGACAGAAGATTTATGCTTATGAAAATATTTTAGGCCCAGGGGTTGTCTGCCCCTGCCCCGGAGCTATATACATGTAGATGACCATAATATTCAAACAGCTTTTTCTCAGAAACTGCTCAGCCAAACAAAGCCAAACTTTATGTGGAGCATCCTTAGGAAAAGGAAATGAAAGTTTATATAAATGGTTAAGGTCACATGACCAAGATGGCCGCCATGGCTTTAAATAGCAAAATTTTTTAAAAATCTTCTTCAGAACCAGAAGGCCTATGATTTTGAAACTTGGCATTAAGCATTAAGGAACGGAGGTCTACAAAATTTGTATAAATCATGACACTGGGATGACCTTGCCCTATTTCACGGCAAGGTCAACTTAGATCGCCCATGCATTTGAATGGAGAAAATTGTTAAAATGTCATTTGAAGGACAAAACTTGCAGTTAATTGGCAAATGGACTGAATTTTTATGATTTGAAAAAGACATTGACTCCAGGAGTTATTCTGACCCTGCCCTAGGGTTATATATACTATGCAAAATAAATTTAGCAATTTTCGATGTTACTGACGTATATTTTTGATCACCTCAGAGCAATTTTGGATATTTCTTTAATTTAGATGACAAGAACAATGTATTAAGCACATGATACGATGAATTTAAAAACGACATCCTTTAAAGAGGCTTCTAGAACAACCAACAAATACAGAAAGGGTGTGGATGCAAAATTCTGAATCATTGAACACAATGCAAACAGCTGACTTTTGTTAAATCCATTAGTCCCATTCTTTTCAGTACCTCTTTATGAACGTTGTCGATTATTTGGGCTTTTTCGGTACAAACTTTACCTGCCAAAAGACGACGTCAGCGAGCCGTCAATAGGTCGAAATTGCCGTAATTTCGGGTAACTTTGTTTCCATTGATTTTATAAAAACAAAACAAGACAAACAAAGCAGAATGCAGCCAATACCGTGGTCAGTAACACTTGAAAGAGTCAGAGCCATAACGCGTCATGCTAGTGAGATAATGCTGACGTTAAACTCTTCATTTAAGCTCACATATGGATTTGGCAAACTCATTATTTTTACATATCGGTATGCATCAGACATTGAAACTCATTGTCGATTTTCGGGAAATTCCAGTTAGAAATGTAACTGTAAGGCGATAACGTAGGAACAAAAAAAAAAAAAAAAAAAAAAAAAACAAAAAAAAAAACGTCGAATTCAAAAACTTACGATCTTAATTTCTCGGCGATAAAATTTTGTTTCCAAATGTTTTAAATGTTTTCCTTTGTTTTGATGTCTAAAGAGCTGCTTAAGCATTATTTTGGTTTCCCACTTTAAGCAGACCTGCAAGTTTTGATCATGTGTCTTAAATTGTAACGTCACATCAGTATCGCCGTAAGGTTTGATTTTTTCGAAATGTTTCACTTGGAAGCTCTTGCCAAAAGGTTACCACTTTACGTCCATATTCCAAAATATGACTTTTATTCATTATGTGCAGAGACTGGCGAATGTTACGAAAATTGCTAAATTTAATTTGCACATGCATTGTACCATTCTAGTCTAACAAGTTTATTGGTACATGTATATATCTCAGGTCTCAGGTGAGCGTTTACAGGACCATTGGTTCACTGGTTTCATGTTCAAATCTTCTTATCTATCTTTTGGCTTGAAATTCAGATATATTTTGATGGCCTAAGTGTTACCTTGCATGCAGAATAAACTGTCAAAGAGCAGGGATTTAGCTTTGGAGCCTATGGGATATATAATTAGTTCACAGTCCCCTTTAGGGAGAAACTTTAATATAGCAGCATCAGTGGCATTTTATTGCATTTTTGTCTTCCTAGTAGCAATATTTATGGGAGACAAATTTCACCAACATTCGCCTGGTTATGAAACACATGTTGCTTCCTCTTTACTTCACAGCTTGCTAGCCAAAGGCAATTAAGCGTATTTAATACTTTTCGATGAACAATGACATGATATAGTACAATGATATGAAAGGATCTGATCATCTCCTTCCAAAGCTGATATACAAACTTATACGTACCGGTTACAAATTGAATTAGAAATATAACAAACTTACACAAATCAAACGCAAAAATTCGCGAAAGACAAAGACAATTCAGATGGGAGTAGAGCTTTTTATCAATGGGAAGACAACGCATGAATGCTACATGAATTTCGACCGCATGTGCATTTCTCACAGGCGTGTGAAGTATTGGTATGCTTAGCATGGCATGATTGGTACCAATATTCTTAACATTCTGTGAAAAGTCGGTACTATTAATTCACAATGTGAAATTTGCGAAATGTGAACTTTGCGCTCAACAAAGCCTTAAGACCGCATCGTATGGGGACAGAACAAATACGCGAATATTAACAAAAATTAAGTTCTCGCGAATATTTCCTAACTCACAGTATGAAGTTCAATGTGCCTTCAGGGTAGGCAGTATATTGACTAATAGCAGTATTTATGGGAGACAAACATCACCAACATTCGTCTGGTTATGAAACACATGTTGCTTCCTCTTTACTTCACAGCTTGCTAGCCAAAAGCAATAACAAGAACTAAAAACACAGTGTGATTTGTTTCTTTTCGATGAATAATGACATGATATAGTACAATGCTGTCAAAGGATCTGATCAGCTCCTTCAAAAAGGCTGGTGCACAAATCAAACGCGAAAATACAAAATATACATATATACATGTATAGGAACAACGCCTCTTTCAGGAAAGCATGTCCATGAAATATTTACCCCCTTAAGCCCCACTTTTATATAGTAAAACTTGGGTATACAGGGGTATACTTATTTTTCTTACTTTTGCTCCAAAACATAGATTGTGGGTACTCAGTCCTTCTAACGTGTACCTGCAATGTATGCTTTGAGCAAAATAAGAAAAATATTAACCAAATTCTATTGATTTTTTTTTTCTATTTTGCAGCTTAAAAATCTCTGTATATTATATGGGCAAGTTTTCGTTATGTAGGCCACATGACACTGCAATTCCATATGATGGTGTCTCATGGTGGTCACTGTCAAATGAAATTTCAAGAGTTCCTACTGCATGAGCAGAACAGTGTCGATAATATGTATAACTCCATTCTTCACAGTCTGATCTGCCATGATAACGGTTGCATTGTTTACCATCACTCCGTCTGAAAATAAGGGACACTGTATTTGAGCCGCCTCATGGGAAAACCAACAATCTGCATAGGCGAAAACAAAGACGCAGATCAGCTTCGCGGTAACCGCGAAGCTGATCAGCGCCTTTGTTTTCGCTACTTGGATAGTAAAATTCCTCCTCTACCTAACTCCAAAATTTCAAGCTTCTAGCCTGCTTCTGTAGCTGTACAGCCTGATTTGTGTCAGACCTGTTCGGAAACCACATTGATGTTTTTTCCGCGAGGTGGCTCATTTGTCATGAACATCACATACATGTATACAAAATTTCACCCTTTGACAACATTATGTTTTTTTTTTTATGATAACAATGTTAAAGTATGCAATAATCAGGAAATGGCGCAATCAGAAAGAAATTCCTACTCCAAAAACCGTTCACTAATGACACTATGGGCAACTTTCTAAAGTCTGTTTCGTCAAAGAATAATTATGATTGTGGGTACTTTTGATACTTTATTTAAAACGTTTGATATGGACTTATTTACTTGCACAGTTAGATGTGCTTTACATCATATGGACAGTTAAAAATCAAGAGGCGCATCCCATGGACTTAAAATAGTTTGAGTGTTTATGCCAGATGTTAGGTATCAATTTGAGCCTGTGCATGACAAAACCCAGAATTTGGGTTTCCGACCAGGTCTGACACAAATCAGGCTGTACAAACACAGAATAAATCTAGAAGCTTCAAATTGTGGATATAAGTAGAAGAGGAATCGTAGTTATCCGTGTGGTGAAAACAAAGGCGCTGATCAGCTGTGCATTTACAGTTACTGCACAGCTGATCTGCGTCTTTGTTTTCGCATATGCAAATTGTTTGTTTCTCATGCGGAGGCTCATTTCATACTTACTCGAGGTATTAATAGTGAGTGATTTCCCAGTCAATGTGGTGACACTTCCACTGGAAAGACCTTTACTGTAATATACCCCAGAAACCACGTGGTACTTCAGGAGATCTGAAAGTCAGGAGTCGTATCATTAAGAATGTATCATAAAAGTGTATAGAAGCAATCGGCACTACAAACAGCAAGCAGATAAACATAACAAGGATTGACCAAGAAATGACACAATCGAGCTACAGAACACTACCCTCCAACATATAAGAAGCGCAAACAATAAATTACAATTGAATAACGTAAATTGAACCACATACATAGAAAGAACGAGTTTGATTGCAATTTGTCCCCCGGAAAACGTTGCTGCTTAGGACACAGACCATTTACAAGCAAAGAAAAATGGCAGAGAATGTCCCGAGTTAAATGGCTGTCGCTCACAGGTGTGGTATGGCATTTCAGGTATTTACCTACGTATCCCTGATAGTTCTTGTTAAAGAGGTCACTCCAGTATCCTGCCGGGAGTTTGTTAAATGCATCGTTGTTGGGGGCAAAAATTGTGAACGGACCGTCTCCTAATCAATTGAATAAATGGAAATAAATATTATTCCCCACTTCAGCATATCTACAAACATTATACAAGCATGCAGCTGATTCTTGCACACATACAGTGAAGGAAATGCCCTGGTTACATGATTGGGGCATATGAGCTTTTGATTATGATACTTTTATAATCGAAAAATGCTAAAAATTGAATACGCTCATTTATCAATATACCGTATGTCCAAATAAGTCTAACTTGTAAAATTCGTTCAAACAGTTATATATGTATTACACATGAGATGTTTCTTAAACGCCCTACAGAAAGAATCATTATGTACGAATGTTTCACATTTGTTTATAATTTGTATACGTTTTAATATTCTAGAAAACATATTAGATACCTTGCAAAACGCCTGGTAATGACGTTTCTGAGAGGGAATATAGCAAAGTTCCGAGGTCTGGATTTTTGGCGAGGTACTGTACATTGTTGTCGAGCGACAAAGGGTACATAACTCTGTCTACCAGATGGAGAACCCCGTTGGAAGCCACCTGGTCAGCAAGAATTACCGCACTGCCAGAGGCTGTTATAACCTGGATAAAAATTGCACAAGTGTACATAACATAAATTCACATGAAATAAATGAAAGTAAAATAAGACAAAATAAGAATGATAAAGTTTGCGTCGCAGATGATCTGATGAAGTATTCCCGATAGGTCGGATACAAAATAAAGGGTTGTACTGCTGTAGTTCCGTGCCAAAGAGCACCCTGGTCCGTCATTACGTACAGGAAATTAAAGCAACGTATAGGTTACTAAAGCGCAACGTATAGTTTCTTAAAAAAATGGCGGATTTTGGTGGACACGAATCGGTGAGTAAGATTTGTTTATTGATTCTGATGTTCCTTTTTTGTTTATCTTAATCAAACACACCTTACGGACCAGCAAAACTATTGTGTTATTTGCCTCGATCGGTACATTCTGCAGGAAATCACCCATTTAAGTATAATGTTCGACACCCTTAGACAGCTGATTGCCAAATCGTGTGTTTTGAACTTCTCCGAGAAGAAAACCTTATATTGTGGTCAAAGTTCGATGGTAAATGGGTTGATTTTTGATGTCGAACATAGATACTGACCTAATAAGACGATCTGGCAAAAAAAAAAGTTCAAATGTCCTTTGATAGCGAAATTATTAATGATTTTTCATTACAACGCATTCGACACCTAAAACGGTACAACGAAAAAACAACTAAAACGTTCTAATTTGGGTAGAATAAACCTTATTACGATACTGTATGTAACATGCTTTGTTACTATAGTGTTTTATTTCATCCAAAGTTTTCATTTGTATACTTTTATCTCAAGATTTGCTGATATAGCTCACAGGTTAAACCCTAAAACATTAAAATAGGCATCAAAACCATCATATGAAGCCAAACTCGAGTTTTATGGCGACTTAATGTTTAAATTTAAGAAAATTTTGGATGAGAGTAATGAAAAGACAAAATCTGATCATTTTGCTGTTAAATTTGAAAAAAGATAGTCAATCGATATCGAAGAATCGGTTGAATTTAATGCAATATACTGCATGCTTAGTTTTTAATCCAGATACGGTAAAAAAACTTTACTTTCCTCTTTAAGTGCACGCCGGTGGGTGCATGGGCCCTCAGACTCAATGACGGTACAGAACTAAAGCTGTCTTACAGATGGGAGGGACCTGACAACAAGTTAAGGTTACGGGATATACATATGTCTCTGGTCGGGTCCACCAAGGTTGAAATAGTTGTTTTCTTTTGCTCCCGGCGGTTTTTCAGTGTCGGCGTTACTGTTGAGTCCTCGTTTTTGTTTCATCACAGTGTTTACATTTGTTTTCTGTGATGCTTCATTGACGAGCTAGGACGCTTCTATGACAACCGAACATTGTTTGTTATTGAATCACAGTAGACTAAGGGCGAGGTTTGGCGCCAGCAAAACCGGTTTAAGCCCTCCTTTTGCTGACCATTCCAAGGCGATTCTACTGTGATTCTTTATGTTGTATGTTTGGCATGTCAGCTTCTGTTGTATACGCTTAATTTGTATTTAGTTGAAGGAAGCCGGATGGCTACCTTCCTTGGAAAGAGCTAGTCATCTTGCTCTTCATGTGTGTTGTCAAATTTTCATGTTCAGGCATCCTGAACCGGGCCTTCTGTTGATCTATTATGTTTGTTCTTGTTAAGTCTATATCTTTCCCGCTTGGTGTCTGGGTTTGGATTTTTTAATTGTGTCTATTCCTGGGCTATATTTTCTACTTTATCTAGCGAATAATAAACCTAAATTGAATTTTTTTTTGCTGTATTTCAGGCCAGAATGTGTCAGTGATGCTGATGAATTACCGCATGAGACGTTAAGCCAAGTGACACAAACTAACTAACCAGCGCCCAAAGAGAAGTTCCTGTTGCGACATTGTTCCTGTCCTATCCTTTCTGTGTAAATACAAAGTTATCAACTCGTTCAAGAATTTTTACGTTAATAAAATTAAAACTGAGATCCTTTAAGAGCAGTGAACACAATTATGAGAATGAGTATGGGCCATACCGCGGTTTCGACTATCAAAGTCTCGTCAGTGACCCTTTAGATTTGGCAACATGGAGCCAAAGAGAAATACTGAAATTTTGCAACTTTCAACATGGTAGTCGATACAAAGACTAAGTATTATCTAAATGGGACCAATTATATTAAATATTGGCAAGAAAATGAATCTTAACCGATAATAAATTTCTGATTTCTCAGAATATCCTCGCTGATCTCAAAGGACCAAAAGGAAAATATAACCTGCACTATGGATGATGTACGGGGAGACTTTTTAGGGCCGCCACACGGCACAACACCAGCTGCAGTAATAGCAAATAAAATTAAAACTGAGATCCTTTAAGAGCAGTGAACACAATTATGAGAATGAGTATGGGCCATACCGCGGTTTCGACTATCAAAGTCTCGTCAGTGACCCTTTAGATTTGGCAACATGGAGCCAAAGAGAAATACTGAAATTTTGCAACTTTCAACATGGTAGTCGATACAAAGACTAAGTATTATCTAAATGGGACCAATTATATTAAATATTGGCAAGAAAATGAATCTTAACCGATAATAAATTTCTGATTTCTCAGAATATCCTCGCTGATCTCAAAGGACCAAAAGGAAAATATAACCTGCACTATGGATGATGTACGGGGAGACTTTTTAGGGCCGCCACACGGCACAACACCAGCTGCAGTAATAGCAACCAGTAATAAGTTTTTGCCTGAGCGCCGTGATAAGTATTTTGATAAATAAAGGGAAAAATCCACATATACTTAAACCGTCTATAATTTGCATGTACATGTACTTGTTTCGGTATATACACAATAAAGAATTTGTGTGTACATCAGATCCACCTTATGGCAACCTGGGTTAGAATTCGGGTAGAGGCATGTCGGAGGACCACAGACCATTAGCATCTGCGCCATCAAGAAATACGTTCATTGTGTATTCGCATTTTAAGTTATATATATAATTAGGCGTGTACCTTTGATAGACTCCTAAGTCTGATTTGAAATTGGACAAGAAAGTTTGGATCGAGGTGACTCGGAACCTATGTATTATTATTATTATTATTATTATTATTAGGAAGAGTCTATTGACAGACGTCTGTCAATAGCAAATACTCGGTAAATGTGCTATTACCAGACGTCTGTCAATAGCAAATTTTCGGTGAATGTGCTATTACCAGACGTCTGTCAATAGCAAATTTTCGGTGTGTCTGCTATTACCAGACGCCTGGCATAAGTAATTTGGCGACTTACATGTATTTGGCAGATTGCTTATTGTAAATCAGCTGGTCAAGATGAAGCCATTGTAATAATTCTTGAACCAATCGGAAATCTAATACAAGAGACTGCGAACGACCTTAGTGTGTACATGTTGATAATACGACTAAAATAGCAGTCACATATTAGTGTATAAGCCAAACGCATACCGGGCGTGTTGACAAGATTGCAAAATCCAGCGTACGTCAGGAGCACGTCAGAGACACGTTAGGAATGCGATACATGCGCGTTTTGTACGCTTGGTGTACGTTGATATATGTCGCTATAGGTCGGTGCGTGTTCCACGCGTGTTTGGGCTCAAAAGATTTTTAAGCATGTTTAAATTTTCTCGAAGCCCGGCATGTCGCGGGCGTGTGTCTTATACGTTTCGAATAAGGTCCATGCGCGTTACATGCGCGTTGAAGACGCTTTGAACGCGTTTGGCACACATTCTAGTCCTGAACGACAGTGTACGCTACATGCACGTTCTAAGTTTACGAGAGATTGCTTCAGTAACGTACCCAAAGCGTGTATGAGGCGCGCGTTGAACGTTTGCTGCGTGCCTATAGAGCGTGCGTAGCGTATCTGCGACGTAACAAAAATGTTCTCCAAAATTTTCAGCTATTTTTTCTTATTTTCGATTCAAAATCTATGTTTTGAGCAAATATAAGAAAATATATCAATAATTTTCAGGTGAAAATTTTCAAATTTTTAAGCTAAAAAATCTCTGTCTATGGCATTGGCAAGGTTTCGTAATGATTGACTTCACAAGTTGTCACTGCATCTGCCAAGTTTCAAGTCTCAGGCTGCAATAGTTTCCAAACAAACCCAGTGTTTTCACTTTTATCCATGTGAAAGCCAGTTTCGAAAATTGACCTTGACATAAAATATGTCAACATTTGAATAAAATATGATGGGCTTAGGCCCCTGATACTACATGTCAAGTTTCAGGAATTTACCTTGCATAGTAATTGTCCTTGACATACCCTTCAAGCACGCACCTTAACCCGGTGCCCTTGACCTATATTTCACGGTCCACTGACTTTGAAATATTTTACGTCGAAGTTTGGTTTTCTCGACATCAGAGATAGCTGCGAGTCTGAAACCTTGCATAGTAATTGTCCTTGACATACCCTTCAAGCACGCACCTTAACCCGGTGCCCTTGACCTATATTTCACGGTCCACTGACTTTGAAAGTTTTTTCGTCGAAGTTTGGTTTTCTCGACATCAGAGATATATGTAGCTGCGAGTCAGAAACCTTGCATAGTAATTGTCCTTGACATACCCTTCAAGCACACACATTAACACGGTGCCCTTGACCTATATTTCATGGTCTATTGGCTTTTACCGATGCAGGTGCGATATCGACCTCCGCGGAGTTCTTGTTGTTAGAGAATATGCATGCATCACCAACTCCTCTTATTGCTATCAACCCCGTGGCCGAGCGGTTAAGAGCGCTGTTTATATCACTCGATCATCTCACCGCTGTTTCTGGTGTGGGTTCGAGCCCCGCTCTGGCCACATGTGAGACAAGTTCTGCTTGCGGGTGTGCCAGGTGGTTTTTCTCGGGGTTCTCCCGTTTTCGCCCCACCCACTGATTGGCCCGTCTCATTTGAGCTGAAATAATCTTGAAAGGGACGTAAATTGAATTTAAAAAAAAATATCGCTATCAAGTACCTCTTTCCGCATTTTGTTTAAGCAGAAATATCGATCCCTCAAACGTATTGTCGAGCTTACCCGATTCATTCATTCGTTCATTCATTCATTCATTCATTCATTCCGAGTCAGTCAATCAGTTCCGGTTGATCATCATGCTGATCATCCATGATCATCATGGATCAAAATTTCGAATACATTTAGGCGTAAAATAAACATAGCCGTGTTTCAACTGGGTTGGGTCGGTAGCGTTTTTGTTTTTCATTCATTTTTCTTTGCTCTCTAAATACGTATATTGTATTTATACAAATTGTAATTCTTCTCAAGATGTTTCTCAAAGTTTGGTGTATATAATTACAACAAAAAATTACTGTCAACAGAACATGAGGAGAAGGTGTGAAAGGAGAAGTGTTTGCCATGCGCACTATAAAAACATTTTAGGGATATTCTAGTTTTATGACACCTGAGCCGGGCCACAAAAAAGACAACATACATATAAACTTTTTTTAAATTACATAAACGAAAGTGTGGTTTCTACGCAGCTTATTGAAAACAATTGCATTGTTAATCCGGGTTTTCAACTTCCTTTTTTTCCAATTTGGTCACACATGCACGCGCGCGCATACGCATGCATTTCCATATACTTAGATATGTATTTATTTTTATTCTATTTTTATTTTATTTTATTTTATGTTATTTTTTTTTTTTTTTTTTTTTTTTTTTTTTTTTTTTTTTTTTTTACTTGTCACGCACATAATTTGCGTTTAATATATAATTTCAACTTGAGCAGTTTTTTCGGTAGGCATTTCTATATATAAACTTGGATTAATTGAGTACATGTATGTTCATCGTATTTTGCAAAATATGACAATGTATCGTATGAATATGCCTCAAGGCGTGAAAAGAGAAGTGTTTGCCACGCGTACTATAAAAACATGTTAGGGGTATTCTAGTTTTTATGACACCTGAGCCGGGCCAAAAGAAAACAAAAGTGTGGTTTCTACGCAGCTTAAAGCCAACACCCCTGATCTCACTAATATTAAGCATTATTGATCATTATTGCGTTGTTAATCCGGGTTCTCAACTTCTATAAAATGTGTCTGTCAGTCGACCATAATGCCGTCTAGGTATTTTTTTTTTAGTTTGGACAAACATGCACGCACGCGCACCAGCATACATTTCCAAATACTTAGTCATATTTTATGGTCGCGCTTGATGAACAATGATTTGTTAAGATTTGCCGAGTGAAAATAACTACTTTTTTCATAACTCGACTGATACATTACCGACAAAATAAGAAACGCAATGGTTCCAAGGTGCACGGAAACATATTCTACCCATCTTTATCCTCATTGTTGTTCAAACATGGGCTCAAAGATTGACAGCTCTTCTTGACATTTAACCGCATCTTGAATAAAAACATACATGTGGTCGGGTGGGAATATTTGCCCCGCCCATTGGGGCCTAGGAGAAATAGATGGGCTGCTTGTGCCTCCAGGCAAAGCTTCTAATCTACTGACCGACCAGCTGATTATTGGTTAACCGCTCCCAGGAAATGTGGTATAGTCAAACCAGCCATACATATAAGCCTTATTGGCTTAGTTGGGTGCATGGTTATAATTATGAAGCACATTTTGAGTGTCTTGACATCCTAATGTTGGGTACATCCATGTACGCTCAATATGAAATTCACGAACAAAAATAGATTTGAATTTCTGTACAAAGCTGTTTTTCTTAAAATGAAAAAGTAACTTCAGCATCAGCTCATTCGCACACACACACACACACACACACACACAAACACACACGTGAGATATTTTGTAAGTTTAGCATTTCAAAAAAAAAAAAAAAAAAAAAAAAAAAAAAAAAAAAAAAAAAAAAGAAAGAAAGAAAAAAAGAAGAGAAAATGCATCGAGTTTACATGTATCTTACAGGTCTCGTATTTCTTTTTCCACACGGCATCCAGGGTTTTATCAAAAAGTTAACAAATAAAATTATTCAGTGGGCATTGTTCATGTAAATGGGATATGATGTGTCTGTCAGCAGCAAAAAGTCGGTAAATTTGCTATTACCCTGGGCGTCTGTCAATAGCAAATTTACGGATTTTTTGCCTGCTGACAGACGTCTGGTAATAGCACATTTACCGAATATTTGCTATTGACAGACGTCTGGTAATAGCACATTTACCGAAAATTTGCTATTGACAGACGTCTGTCAATAGACACTCCGTTATTATTATTATTATTATTATTATTATTATTATTATTATTATTATTCATGCCTATGCAATTGTAAAGTTTTTTACTCACCTGTAAAACAATGATTTTCAGTTATAATTCTGGTATTTTTTTAATTTTGCACAAGAAATAGATTGTGGGCAGACATTAAGAGGATCTAACTGAGTCCATAGTATCGTAATAAGGTTTATTTTACCCAAATTAGAACGTTTTAGTTGTTTTTTCGTTGTACCGTTTTAGGTGTCGAATGCGTTGTAATGAAAAATCATTAATAATTTCGCTATCAAAGGACATTTGAAAATTTTTTTTTTGGCCAGATCGTCTTATTAGGTCAGTATCTATGTTCGACATCAAAAATCAACCCATTTACCATCGAACTTTGACCACAATATAAGGTTTTCTTCTCGGAGAAGTTCAAAACACACGATTTGGCAATCAGCTGTCTAAGGGTGTCGAACATTATACTTAAATGGGTGATTTCCTGCAGAATGTACCGATCGAGGCAAATAACACAATAGTTTTGCTGGTCCGTAAGGTGTGTTTGATTAAGATAAACAAAAAAGGAACATCAGAATCAATAAACAAATCTTACACACCGATTCGTGTCCACCAAAATCCGCCATTTTTTTAAGAAACTATAGACGTTGCGCTTTAGTAACCTATACGTTGCTTTAATTTCCTGTACGTAATGACGGACCAGGGTGAAGAAGTGACAATCGAAAAGACTTTTTACACGATCGCTGATAAATCGTCAGGAAAACGTTTGCAGCGACGATTCCATTTATGTATGAGTACTCAGTAGAAACAATATTTGCAGGCTGTGAATGTATTGAATAGAGTTTTATATGTTTGATTCTGATCAACAAAGTCTCAAGTTGTTCTTTCAAACTTTCTGAACCATTTGTAAGTAATAGCAAGACGGACTCTGGTAATAGTCATGGCTTACCTGTTTGCCATTGACAGTGTACTTGTTTATTCTGATGTCAGCTCCTTGTACAAGGGAATTGATTAACATGCCATCACTGAGCTGTGACGAATAGGCCGTCCCATCAGCAGCATGAAACATCACAGCTTCACGTAAAAGAGAAGGTTCAGCCATTATTTTGGCAGCAACGTCGGCTGGGAAGGCGTTAAACGCGGCATTGGTTGGACAAAATAAGGTGAAGTTGCCTGAAATGAGATTTCACTAGTCTATGACTGTGCATATCACATTAAATGAGCCGCCTCGTGGGAAAACCAACAATGTGGTTTCGGAACAGGTCCGACACAAACCGAACTGTACAGTCACGGAAAAGAGCTAGAAGCCTAGAATTTCGGATTTAAGTAGAAGAGGAATTGTACTATCCGAGTAGCGAAAACAAAGGCGCTGATCAGCTTCGCGGTTACCGCGAAGCTGATCTGCGCCTTTGTTTTCGCCAATGCAGATTGTTGGTTTTCCTATGGGGTGGCTCAAATTATTAGAAATTTTACAGAAAGCATTATTGTTGGAAAAAACAAAACACTAGACAACGACGTTACAGGACTGTCTCAGCTTAAGTTTGGCACAAACCTCGGATGGGAAGTGTCTTTAAGACGTTTTTGCAATAATGGTATTTCCGGTATATATGGAAGTTAAATAAGCAATGGGAATAATCTTGGGCAAAAATGGTATTATATCAACGTGGAATAAAATATAAAAGCTTGATCCTTTGGAAGCAGTGAAAACGTTCAAAGGGAGATAGTATGGGCCATATTGCGCAATTTCGGGTACTGAACCCTCATCAGTAACCCTTTATGAACTGGTGACATGTATCAACATGGAAGTTAAAATAAGCAATGAGAAGAACCTTTGGCAAAACATGGAAGTAAAGTTAGCGATGAGAAAAGCCTTGAGCAACATGATACCACTGTCAGTCACTCGGAAGCGCATGCAAGCATTGAGCAATGAAGCAAAAATGATAACATTAAAAAGGATTGTTTTGTAATTGATACACTCGACAATAAAATAAATGAGCTTACCGTTGTACGTAAATGCTGGTCTCAGCCCGGTTACATTGAAATATCTGACACATTCAGTAGCTCCTAGTGATGTGGCTAACTCCAGCAAATCCTTGTCGGCTAATGCCAAATGAAGACATAGTGTGAAACAGACAAACGCAAAGACAGACATTGTGAAAGATGACTACAAATTTTGATCGCTCTGACGATAAACGGCAGAGAGGGAGGGTTTATATTCAAAAGATTCACGTTTCTGTTCACATGTCCATATACATTAGATAAGTATCTGTGGTCAAAATATGGCTCTATCAGGTCACAGTTGTGACAAATTTGTTCTGTTTTGCGAATTTTTTATTCGATCGTTTTAAAAGTGCTATGAAAAGTATATTTGTTCTAATGGCTCATATGTATATGTTTGTAGGTCTATCACAACTTTCAACTTGTTCATATGCTATGCGAAAAAAGAAAGAAAGCACAATGGAAGCTTCAAAGGAAGGGTTTGTTCTGTTTTATGTATTTTCTTTCCCACCCGCTGTCTATGTTGGGCCTTTAAATTTAATTGCATCGATTCCTGGTCCCTCTATTCTTACTTTGGCTATTTTAATCAAGATCCATACCCTTGGCCAACACATTTGTCGTGTACTATTTCCTCATCTGAATAAGTCCACTCGACAACCGGCATATTAATAGACAGGAAACTAACTGTCGAACAATATGCAAGATATGACAAGACTTATTTTGAGTCGGTAAGATTCATAACAATGGACATCATACATATGTAAAACAGAAATTAATGACCGACAGCAAAACACATGGTCTTTTAATTAGCATATTGCTCAGAAGCCAAGACAACATATGTCTGAATACTCATTATACATGTCACATTATTTTTGTTCTGTGTTTAAACGATAAGCTAGTTCCGAATTCATATCGGTAATTTTGTAAAAGCTTCATTGGGGAACTTTGTTTAATTTACATGTAAATCAAAATAATTTCTGAGATTGTATTTGGATTGCAGATAAATGCAAATGAGTAGAATTGACATAGTTTCGTTCGGCCTGAAAACGTATTTGGTAAATTGAGAATGTCACCAGATGAAGCATTATCACATTTTGATCAGGGGATTTATTCCACTTTCGCCCCAGAAAGACCGTTATTCGGATTATATGAGCCTCGACGCGAGAAAACCGGTCTTCGGGGTTTCCGACCAGGTCCGACACAGACCGGCCTGTACACGCTCAGAAAAGAGCTAGAAGCTTGAAATTTCGGATTTAAGTAGAAGAGGAATTGTACTATCCGAGTAGCGAAAACAAAGGCGCTGATCAGCTTCGCGGTTACCGCGAAGCTGATCTGCGCCTTTGTTTTCGCCTAGGCAAAAATCCGGTTTTCTCATGATGCGGCTCATATGTAAAGGCGGATCTAATATGTTGCACTGGTAGTAACCAGCAGCCCATCTTAATTTTTTTTTATTCAGAAATAACATGACAGTACTACAGTTATCCCAGTTTTTCATATGGTTTTAGTTTTTGTGAAATCGTGAATATCTCCAGCTTCGACAACATTGACCTTTCTATAAGCCTTGTCGCGACTAAACATTCGACCAGATATAAACACGCGAATAAATTTGTCCATCTCTTGAATTTTTGAATATGCGTTTAAGGTAGAATTATAATGCAGTTGTACTTAACGAATAGCACTTAAGTCATTGATACGCTCATGATTGGCACGCAAGCTGATCCATACCTATGAATATTGTTTGACGTATATCAAGCGGATTGGGGCACAACGCGGCCATATTTTTATCACAAAGCACTGACATTTTGTAAAAGTCTTCAAGTAGTATTTTATGGCATCGGCATAGTTCAGTATGTCAGAGTGTTGTTACAACTGTGTAGAACAGGAGTTACAGTGCGAGAGAACCGGACTAGTCTACGAAGACCCTTCAAGATTTGTTGTGGCACAGGTCAGTAGCTCTGTCTATAAGTAACAGTTGTACAAACCTTCCTTAATTCCTTTTGATATGCCCACTTTGTGAGAGGCGTTAGAATTAGAAATATTTCTTTCAAGCAGGGATCAGTGCGAGAGAACCGGACTAGTCTACGAGGAACCTTCAAGATTTGTTGTGGCGCAGGTCAGTAGCTCTGTCTATAAGTAACAGTTGTACCACCCTTCCTTAATTCATTTTTATACGCCCACTTTTTGAGAGAGAGAGAGAGAGAGAGAGAGAGAGAGGCGTCAGAGAAATATTTCTTTCACGTCGAGAGAACCGGGCAAGTCTACGAGAACCCTTCCAGAATTATCGTGGCGCAGGTGAGTGAATCTTTTTCGTGCCCATTTTAGTTTGAAATAAATAAAATAGGTAGCAGGAATATTAAGATTCAGTGCGATAATTGCAACTGCAAGCACATACATTGATTGTGCAAACTTATACTAATGTCAGAAAGAGTGCATTTGTATTACTCCAATCTGTACTAGTTAATGTCTAGATATGTTTAATATTAAGTACTGTGTTTTTGTATATTGTGCTGATGCCATAATAAAGTCATAATAAGACAGCTTAATTCACCAAAAGGACAAAACATCAGAGCAGCGTCATGGGAAATCCCGATATTTGCCTTTTCGTGAAACCTTCTATAGTGAAATTTGTTTTCACTACAAAGATTTTTTCTCTTTTTCCTAAATAAAGATAAATCCAAGAAATCAAGCCTCTAGCCTTTTTCAGTGATTGTACATTCTAGTTTGTGTCAGAGCGTGTCGGAAACCCCGAAGACCTGTTTCTTTGTGTCGCGATTCATTTGTTATGACCATGTAACTTTTGCTGTAGATTGTTTCAAGTGTAGTGTTTTGTAAATTAAACCTAGATCAGCGGGCTAACTGTCACTCCGATCCACTTCTGTACCTCGTTCCACTTTCCTGGTATGGACAGGTTTAACGGAATACCGATGGAAATATTCCGTCTAAATTAAACCACACTTTTATTGACCTTTCATCATGTCCGCACGAGCCGCAAAGTGTTGTTTAATTTACAAAACACTGCACTAGAAACAAAAATTAGTTGATTTATAATATTTGTTTTATCATATATGATGTAAGATCAGTTGGTTATCTGTTTAATCCTTTAGACTGTAAGATCCAGATCAGCTTGTTACAACTGTGCAGTTGATCAGAATCTTTGTCTTACTGTGACTGTATAAAGTGTACTGTTCTTTAAGGAAAAAAATGTTGTGACACAGCTGTTTCCAAAATATCAGTGGGCACTGTATGGGCCACATCATGAAAAAGGCGCCGCTGTAAATTTATTATGAGAATATGTAATGTAATCAGCACTAACCACTGCAAATTAATTAGCAGTAACATGACTTTTTAGTACGAAATAAAGATTGAGATCAGCTTTGTGACATCAGTGCAGCTTATCTATGTGTTTGCTGTATGGAAAGTAGAGCCACTAAAGATAGACTTTGTCGTGCCATGGCCCTTTTGAATAGTACATGCGTACTGAAGTCAAGAAAACAGATATATTTAAATGAGATGCTCATTGATTGGTTTAAAAAAGTGTGGATTAACTCAATGTAAATAAATAATTAAACAATATTGTTTAATTTTCGTTATCTTTATTAATCATACGCTCTGTACAATGCATATAGGATAACTGTGAGATATTGGTCACGACTCGTCGTTTTTTGTACCACATTAAAGAAAACTATTTGCCAGAAATAGGACGCCATGCTTATATTTGAGTTAACGAGTACAGAGACTAATTTGAATTGCTTGTATTTGGTTTGTCATGATGCGGCCTGCAGATGTCTAGAAAGAAAACTTGTCATCGATTGAACATATTTTTTTTTCTCGAAGAGTACTTAAACAAATATTGCTACCACCATTTGTACAATGGATAACTATGCCCAATATACAGCACTTTCAGTCCGTATAAAATGCCAATCGCTTACAATATGGTTCAATATAGATTCGGTGCGACAGCTGTTTTACAGACGAGTCGCGACACAGGGAAACCTCATTACTATAATCAAATCACTAATGGTACCTGAAAAAGAAGACCATCATATAGAGAGTTGCTCTGTGTAACATTTTATTCTGATCACTTTTTATGCACAAGTTCCTATCTAGGCCAGTATGAAACGGCCTTTGTTCAGGCCCACAAAGCTCTTTCAAATATAGTCGTTCTCATCGCACGCTCGGGACAATTCTTTCGTGATACGAACAAATTTTCATTTATGTCAATACTCCAATATTGCGAACATCAAGACAAAAGCTAAAATCACTAGACAACCGTGTAATCAGTCTCAAAATCTGATTATTCCTTATTTTGGATGCCAGCCTCTTTTTAATGAAAGTCTACAACTTTTGTACGTGCTTAGAAAACTGTGATTACCGCGTTGAAATAAGTTGATTAAATACTCACGACATAAGAAGGTTTATGTGGAGGTATGAGGGAGTGTTGTACGACTTGTATCGACAGAGAGTGTCGACCCGAAAGTCTTGCTCTGGTTGACGACGACCCCTCAGCTTTCGTTTCTTCACAGGTATGTCGCGATTTCGTTTTTCAAAACGCATTCCGCACTTTTTTTTGTAGTAATGGTTATCTTTGACATAGCTTTTTTGTAGAGAGTCTACTATATGTCATTGCATGTACAATTTCAGGTATAAGAGCGTAAACCTTTTAGTTTTAAACATACTTTATGATGAGCAAAATGCTTTGCAATGTTGTGAAATAGGAAATAAGGTTGTAAAATAGGAATTAGGTTTGCTAGAGCATGTTTCCAGCTGGGCTTTCAATATAATTCGAAAAACATTTTCTAAATTTTATCGCAGAATTGATTTCCAAATTTAATGTTGGGCTAAAGACGCTTTTTACGTGAGGTCCTGAGGAACAGAATTTTATGATTAACAAATTTAAGACACTTATAGATTAACAAATTTAAGAAACTTATAAGAAGAAATGAGTTCTGAGTTAAAAAAGTATACGTTAAAAACTTATAGGACATAACTTAAATGTGATGTGACAGTTTGCATGCATCCAATCACGGGTGATAACTTTGCTGCCTTCTTTAATTGCACACGGGTGGGTCTGGCGAGGTGTGCTGGCGTGAGACTCTATAAAGCTATTAATTTTAGTTGGTTTGGCCCGGAACTTCTTGTCTGTTGCTTGGCCCACAGGGGTTCAACTGGTGGTTTTTCGTATGCTCCAGACTTTCAGTGTGGTGTGAATTATGATTTATTTATTTATTTATTTTATTTTTTTTATTTATTTTTTTTTTGATGATTCATTGGCTTGTTAGAGAATCACCACGAGCACCGAACAGCTAACTAAATATGAACCACTACAGAAGCTGAGGGTGAGGTTATCGGCTGAGACACAATCAGGGTTGCCTTTACTACCTTGGTCATGTTATGCATCTGTAATTCAGTGTGATATTATCCAATACCTATTGTTTTTATTTTATTATAACACTGGGATAACTAGCTTATGAAAAATTGAAGGATACCTTGACTGCAACACACATTTTACTTCTAGGGTGTCTCTTAACATGGGGCAACGGACTCTACAGGCCATGCAAAAATATATTTGACCACATCAGCGGTCCTATACAATTTCTTGACAAAACCTTCAGTCCTCAGTCTGAAAAATAATAAGACCATTTCATCCTTGTTAATAGGAATCTGGCTTTGAACATCCATTATGAAAATAGGGGCTACGGACTCTACATAAAAATGATGATTTTTAAAAAAACAAGTACTCTTTACTGTGAGGATAAATTCAACTACTTTCTATTGTCTTAACAATGAAAGACTAGATACCAAAAATTCATGTTCTAATCATGGGTGTAATTTTTTTAACCTGCCAACTAAAGACACCATGAAAAATTGAAAAAGATAAGAGAAGTACTGTTTCACTTCATACTCCATATTTCGTTAATTTTAGTCCAAATTCAAAGCCGTAAAAAGTATATTACAGGGGACATATGTCTCCTTAGTTCTAGAGCCATATGCAACATATTTCATTCATGAACATTAAAGCAAACATGTTTACAAAACACCCAAAATAAAAGTGCAACATCATAACATGTTAAAAACAGTGTTTTTTTTTAGCATATAATCTCTCACTGACGCAAAATATTGTACACAATATGGTATCATTATGTATCGCCAGAAAGCTAATTATCCCAGTGTTATAATAAAATAAAACAATAGGTATTGGACAATATCACACTGAATTACAGATGCATAACATGACCAAGGTAGTAAAGGCAACCATGATTGTGTCTCAGTCGTAGAGCAATATTTAGTAACTGTATTTATCCCACCCCATCGGGGACAGCTGTGACGTTCTAGAATAAAGATACTAACACTTTCCAGTTGACACACTATGAATGTTGTTACGTCCCTCCCTTCCCCCTGCTGTGGGACCTTAAAAATAGGTTTTTGTTCTCTGGTGCCGTATGCCTGCAGGTTGCAAATCGATTGCATTTCGATATAAAATAAGCATGACATGTTAAACTTTAAGCTTCATGATAGGTACATGTAAGAAACATTGTAGGTCTTGCTCCGTCTATAAAATTAAACCAGTTCTAATGGGTCTTAATACACCCGTAGAGGTATAAAAATCATTGACCAAGTTGATTAGAAAATCTGATTTATACAAGAGAATTTTTGACAGAAAGATAATTTCTTTATTTTTTCTCTCTAATTTTTCAAATTCATCAACTTCTGAAGATTGTTTAATTTGCTATTGACGATTGATTTCCTCGCTAACACTTCCAGGCTAAATTTAATTTAAGCGGACTGTCCTATATACTACATTTGTATTTTTGAGTAAGAATGTTAGGTTTTGCACCAGAGACAATGATTATAAGAGCCGCGTCATGAGAAAACAAACAATGTGGTTTCCTGACAGGTCCGACATAAACCGGTCTGTGCAGTCACAGAAGATGGCTAGAAGCTTGAAGTTTTGGATTTAGAGAGAAGAGGAATTGTACTATCCATGTAGCGAAAACAAAGGCACTGTTCAGCTTTTCTTTTCAGTTTAGAAAATACATTATATATTTACATACGATAGAACTTAAATGTTTTGCGACAGTCTGCATGCTTAGTTTTATTCCAATCACTGTTGATAATTATCTGCCATCTTTAACTGCACGCCGGTGGGTCTGTCGAAAGACACTATGATGTCCCCGACTTAAGGCTATAAATATTAGTTGGTTTGGCCCGGAGCTTCTTGCCTGTTGCTTGGCCCACCGGGGTTCAACTGGTGTTTTTCTTTTGCTACGGATTTTCAGTAAATTATTGGGCGCCCAGGGATCTCCATCGTCGGGCAGCTTACTGAATTTGTGAGTCCACGCTTTTGATTCATCATGGTGGTTATCATGATTCATTTGTTTGTCATTGATGATTCATTGACTAGTTAGAGATTCATCACAAGGACCGAACAACTAAGTTAATATTGTGAACCACTGCAGAAGCTGAGGGTGCGGTTATGGCCATGTAAAACTAGTTTAAGCCCACCAGTAATTTTATATTACTGATCGTTCCAATGCGATACTTTTGTTGTGGTTCTTATTGTTTTATGTCTTGGTGTTAAATTATTTTGCTGTTTGCACCCTATGTGCGTTTTCATATTTTTAGTTGGGTTTTTGGTGGCTGAGCGGCCACCTGTTGGAAAATAGCTGCTCATTCGGCTTACGATAGGTTTTATGAGTATAAGTACCTAATTGTCAATACGTCTGTTTTTGGAATGGGATTTTCTTTCTGGTTGCACCATTTCCTGATCATTGCCTACTTGTACCTTTGCAATTACTGCGAAGCTGATCTGCATCTTTGTATTCGCATATACAGATTGTTAGTTTTCTCATGACGCGGCTCATAAGTGGCTGCATATAGATATACTGCTCGATTTCAAATTTGATTCTTCGGTCGGTTTTGTCTCAGAGCGTCGACGATAATAAGAAATGAGCCGCCTCATGGGAAAACCAACAATCTGCATAGGCGAAAACAAAGACGCAGATCAGCTTCGCGGTAACCGCGAAGCTGATCAGCGCCTTTGTTTTCGCTACTCGGATAGTGCAATCCCTCTTCTACTTAAATCCGAAATTTCAAGCTTCTAGCTCTTTTCTGTGCTTGTACAGGTCGGTTTGTGTCAGACCTGTTCGGAAACCACATTGTTGGTTTTCCCACGAGGCGGCTCAAATGTTCGTATGTAATTGTAACCACAGACGTCGTAGCTCATGGTAACCTAAGATGTCTGAAAAATCGTAGGGAAAATCGTACGGCGATCGGGGCAAATGTAACCTAGGCATAAGGACTAAGCTCATAATGAAAATTCAAAAGTATGATGAGATACTCGAACAGCAAGCAGTTCGGGGGAGAGGGGCATCAAAAACGATTTGGAAATCCCTAGAACAAGCATTTTTATTCTGAAACCTAAAACTAAAAACACAGCATAAGCTCAGCAGTCCGGGTTAAAAAAAAAAAAAAAAAAAGCTCAGCCTAATCCTACGGCTTGACTATCTGTATGTCACAGGTTTCTCGATAATGTATAACAATTGCTCATATACCCTTTACCCGAAGTCTAGAATCGGTAATTTTGGTAAATATGGGCTACTTAGACGTTTTTATGGTTACAGAGCGTCAGTGACATGTACTTTTGTATTCATCTGATTTATACTTGTAATATTCTAAGAGCTGAATGATGAGAAAACCAACTATCTGCATATGCGAGAACAAAGACGCAGATCAGCTTCGCGGTGACCGCGAAGCTGATCAGCGCCTTTGTTTTCGCTACTGGGAAAGTACAATACCTCTTCTTCTTATATCCGAAATTTCAAGCTTTTAGCCATCTTCTGTATTTGTACAGCCCAGTTTGTGTCAGACCTGTTCGGGAACCACATTGTTGGTTTTTCCACGAGGTGGCTCAAATAACAAATCGGAGCAGTTAGGGATCATTGCATTTACACTTTTCATTTATTTCCCGTATTTATTTTTCAATGTCAAATGCATAGATTCTCGAAAATTTCCATTTTTCTATTTCGTTTCAATTTAGTGTTGCTATTTATAAAAGCTAACTGACAGGAGCGATATGACGATAAATCAGCTGATGCCAATTGACTGGCAACAGCAGCTTTACCGTAAAATCGCTGCTACGAGTCAACCGGGGGCAACCACTCCGTTTATAATTAAAGTGTAATTTGATATAGAAATTTGAGCCGCCTCATGGGAAAACCAGCAATGTGATTTCCGACACAAACCGACTTGTACAAGCACAGAAAAGAGCTAGAAGCTTGAAATTTCGGATTTAAGTAGAAGAGGAATTGTACTATCCGAGTAGCGAAAACAAAGGCGCTGATCAGCTTCGCAGTTACTGCGAAGCTGATCTGCGCCTTTGTTTTCGCCTATGCAGATTGTTGGTCTTCCCATGTGGCGGCTTATTTATACAGAATGTACGCCCAATTGGAAAGGACAGGTTGCTGGAAGCAACATCTTTGATGACAATCTAAAAATAGTGATTAATTCAAGTTTAGACGGTCCATTTCTAATGTTTGGTTCTCTGGAACAAGTAGACTGTGACGCTTCCGGGTAAATGTGTAACTTATAAACGCATACAAAACTTAAAACACAGCAAAGGTATGGTATGACTGCATATCGTAGTGGGGTCTACACAGTACTAGTAGTTCATTTGACTCCCGGTGACTCAGAAACGCGACTAGGCAGCCATAAGGTGCTTTAAGGTTTTCATGACAACTGTCGTACATAGACGTTGACTGTATAATATACTTATCTAAACTTAAAGCAGATAAAAGAGGTAGCAGGTTTCTTTTGAGCGGACAAACAAATGAGCTGCCTCATGGGAAAACCAACAATCTGCATAGGCGAAAACAAATACGCAGATCAGCTTCGCGGAAACCGCGAAGCTGATCAGCGCCTTTGTTTTCGCTACTCGGATAGTACAATTCCTCTTCTACTTAATCCGAAATTTCAAGCTTCTAGCTCTTTTCTGTGACTGTACAGGCCGGTTTGTGTCGGACCTGTTCGGAAACCACATTGTTGGTTTCCCCACGAGGCGGCTCAAATTGATCGACTTCTTCACAATCTCGTTGCCCCATTGATCAATTGCGTGCTTGCATAAAATTCCATCATATGTCAACATTGAAAACAAATCAAGAGCAATTACACTGGTTTGTTCTTTCGAATATCGTTTGAAACGAAACGATTTCTTTTCTGAAATCCATTTGGTTTGAACAACTCTTCTATTATTCATTAAATGGTTGTGTAATAAAGCGTTATAAATACAGCGAAAAACGCTTGGTGAATTCGAATGATGCATTTTAGTTCGAACCAATACAAAAGGCATCACTTGTTTTAAATTTCCAGTTTTATGGAGATACAATTTCAATAGCAAGAACAACTGAATAATTGAGCCGCCTCGTGGGAAAACCAGCAATGTGGTTTCCGAACAGGTCCGACACAAACCGGCCTGTACAAGCACAGAAAAGATCTAGAAGCTTGAAATTTCGGATTTAAGTAGAAGAGGAATTGTACTATCCGAGTAGCGAAAACAAAGGCGCTGATCAGCTTCGCGGTTACCGCTGATCTGCGTCTTTGTTTTCGCCTATGCATATTGTTGGTTTTCCCATGAGGCGGCTCAATTTTAACTTCTAAATGCACATATTCAGTCCACGTCCCAGGGAGCACATCCTCTAATGGTGATCTCAAGGGAAAACGTCGCGGTGAGTTCGTTTGTCCGTCTTTTTTTTTCAGTGGCCAATCAGCCATAAAATCTACGTTGGCTACAGACTGGTAGTTTCCCTACTGTTCCTGGTCTGGCTGGCTGCGGACGCCGTGTTCGAGACACAGAATTTCTTCGCGGTGAAGCCCTGGAGTTATCTTATCTACGCCACAAACTGGAGCTTCATCCTGCTTACCGCTACAGCATTGTTTATGGCAATATGCACCCTCTACTACTCTATACGATCAGGAGAATGTATAGGTAAAGAGTTACCCTTTATTTTATACTTTACAATGAAAACCAATGTATATCAAAACTTTTCATTTATATGAAATTTCACTGATATCAAATCTCACAGATATCAAAAGTCACTAGTGACTGCTAGTGACTGATATCAGCCTATATCTACATTGTAGATTTTGGATTACTTCTGACGTTTCCATTTACTTGACGTCATTAAATGTGTATCACTTCAGAAATTCAAACGCCTTTTTAAAACTCCATTATTTATGAACGAAAACATAAAGTTTCTTATGTCTTCTGTCAACCTATTTATCTCTGTCTTTGCTTAGATACTCACGCAACTTGTATATATACATGTATGTTGTTTTCAGATGTAAATATGATTTTGCCATGTTTTGTTGTGATACAGCACTTTGTAAAAATACATCTTTTTTTTTTAGGAAATGAACATTATAAGCAATATGCTTCCGTTCAGAACCTTTCATTATGAATTCGTATTTGTTCTTGTATTTGTATTTTGAAAATTTGAATAAATATGTTTACACTAAGTGTGGGTATTCATTTGCTTAGTTACATGTAGAACGTAAGGAACAATGTGGTACCAAAATTATTTGTGTTTCAAAAATTTTTGGTTTTCGCATTTTCACCGCCTGCCTTGTGAATTGGAAAATGCTCGTGTGTTGTATAAAATAAAAAGAAAATTTGCTTTTTTTTTTCGGTGAATACCAAATATATTTCATCTCGTGTGTTGAAAACAAAAAAAAATTCACTTGTGCTGCGCACTCGTGAAAATTCTGATTTTTTCAACTCACTCGATGAAATGTATTTGGTATTACACTTCAAAAAAGCAAATATCCTCTATGTATACACATTCCTCATGAAAAAAAAAAAGTTGACCCATTTTTTTCATGTCCGAGTTAAGCCCCATTTCTGAGTTCTGTCCCTTTAAAACAGTATTTGAAAATCTTGTGTGCAAGATAAATAAAAAAGGATTTCAGCTAGAGCGTTATTATTTGACATGCTGATTGGGGCTGAAGAATAGATTATTAACGTTATCAACGTTTGAGAACTTTATGTCAAATTTTGACAAATTTTGACAACTTGATGAAATTTTGATTTTTTTTTTCTCTCCTTTTTACTTGTCTGCAAAAAGCCTGCATTCACAAATATGCTATGCTAGGTTAGGGACTAGCATTCAGTTGAGGGCATTGTGTTTTACAAACACAAATTTGAGCCACCTCGTGGGAAAACCAACAATGTGGTTTCCGAACAGGTCCGACACAAACCAGGCTGTACAGTCACAGAAAAGAGCTAGAAGCTTGAAATTTTGGAGTTAAGTAGAGGAGGAATTGTACTATCCGAGTAGCGAAAACAAAGGCGCTGATCAGCTTCGCGGTTACCGCGAAGCTGATCTGCGTCTTTGTTTTCGCCTATGCAGATTGTTGGTTTTCCCATGAGGCGGCTCATTTCTTGTTGCATCGTATTTTGCTATTTGTTCCTGATTATTGCTTACTTTTTAACTTTTGATAACGATTTCAGATCGTCAAACGTTTGAGCGTATGCCTAATGCATTGAAGTGTCAATGGTTTCTACAGAACCTAAGCTATAACTCCGCTATGGTGGTCACTATATCCTACTGGTCCTTTATTCTAGTACTGGACCAACAAGGTGAGTCTACGATCCTGAATACCGCGCTGTTTTATGGAATCATCCAACGTAAAAATGCTCAAAGGACATCCACTGACAAGATGGGAAAAGTCCCTAAATGCCAAAAATTGTTGGATAAATTTCTGAAACACCTAATATTTTGTACTGTGTTATAGGGTATAAATGTTAATTGTACAAAAATGGATTTGGCAGCGTTCCCAAATGCCAACAGGTAGAGATAACTCTTGATTGTTTGTACCTATCCAAACATTTACAATTTCTCACACAGCCTGTGTTTATGGAACAAAAAGATAATTTCCTATGTATTTGACTGCAAGTTTTTGCTATAAACATAAGCAAAATTAATGTTGACGATACAAACCAGTTTTGATTTTGTTTTTATTGCGCATGCGCATCATTGTATCACGTTTTAAGGTCATTCTGTTTCCCGTCACGCTTAAATCCTTATGTTCCACGGTCTGGTGAACATCGTCCCCACCTAGACCCAGCTTCTCGCTAACATATATCGTGTAAATATATTAGGTGTCTCCAGTAAAAAGGATTTGTTGGGTCGGGGGGGGGGGGGGGGGGGGTGACATAGTTCAAAACTAAACCGAAATAGTAATGGTCCCCAGTTTTTAATTTCCGATCAGAAACAAAATGTCCTTAGAGCATGTTCCAATGTAGCGCATGCGCAACAACAACAACAAAACCAAAACTGGTTTATGTTGACAACATCCATTTTGCTTCGATTTATAGCAGACAACAATTGCAGTGATCTACATAGGAAACTGTATTTGTGCTCTATGAACATTAGCAGTGTGAGAAATTGTAAATTTTGGGTGGGTACAAAAACCAAGAGTTATCTTTACATATTTGCATTTAGAACTGCTGCCAAATCCATTTGTATACAGTTTACATATATACCTAATAATACAGTTTAAAAGTTTGCTTAAATTACGCATTTTAGAAATTGACCCCTCGGTTTTAGGCTTTTAGGGACTTTTCCCAACTTATCCATAGATATTCTTCTTATGCACTGTGGTTAAAAGCCAACTTATACAGAATGTCTTACGGGAAACAGTATCCAAACTGTCCGTTCAACAAGAACATATAAATAAAATGGACTATCGGTTTATCAGCTTCTAGGATCTACTAATGGAAGTACGCAAGCAGTGTACAAGAACAAGAAGATATGTACGTATAAACTGGAAACGTTATAGAAACAATCTAGATACCTAAGCAAGAAACATAAACACAAATACTTATTCACCTAGCAACCAATATAAGGAAACTTAAGGCAGAATGCTCAGCCACTTAACTACTCTTATTATACCATAACTTAACGTGTGTAAAATGTTTATAACTTTGTATTCCAGGTGTCTTCCAAACCCGGATGAGTCAGCTCAAACATACTATGAACTCGGTATATGTGGTTGTGGATATTTTATTTTCTGGGACACCGTTTCGGATACTTCATCTCTTCTACACAGTGGGCCTGGGCTCTACGTACGCGCTATTCAATGCAATATATTTTCTAAACGACGGTACCATTCTAGAGGGCCGGCATTATGCGTATAATCTGGTGGATTGGAGCAAACCCGCTGAAGCGATAGTGACCAGTTTCCTGTGCGTAGTGATATGCATATTTTGTCAGATAATCATATTTGAGATTTACAGACTTAGATTATGTTTGTATAACAAGATATATTTCAACAGCGATGAGGATAGTCCGGAATCAGAAATGCAGAGTATTATCTCAGAACAGCCTCCTGCGTATATGTCAGTACAAGATCAAGATCTTAAAGAAGAAGTTCCATGACACCAGGAAAACATGCCCGTGAAATATATACCCCCGAAAACCCCACTTGTAATAGAAAAACTGGGGTTTGCAGGGGTATACCTTATTTTCTTATTTTTTGATCCAAATCATACATTATGGGTACTTGTTAGAACCGCATCGCCTCTAACATGTACCCACAATGTATGTTTTGAGCAAAGAAATTAAAAATATAAAAATTTTCTGGTGAAATTTTCAATTTTACAGCTTAAAAAAATCTCTATATATTGCGTGGGCAAGTTTTCGTAATGATAGACCCCATTAGAAAACATAATTGACTTTGATCTTTCGGAAGGCTGTGACGTGCTTTTAAAAATGGGGCGCTTAACATCATTTGTTTTTAAACGTAAATAGGACGGTAGAGTGCATATCTCAATATTGGAATTGTGAGCTCAAATATTTTTCTGAGAAACGATAAAAATGAATTCGCTTGATTGTGCTTTCAGTATCGTGACTATGATATGTGCCAGTGCGTGAGAAAACCAACCAGAGGACCAATGGTCCTGTAAACGCTCACCTGAGATCTGCTTCATATGCCAATAAACATATTTGAATATTATGGTATTTAACCCCAGTGCAGGGGCAGATGAAGCCCTTGGGCCATTTTCTTTTTTCAGAACAATAAATATTCTGTCCATTTGCCAATTTCCTGCTGATTTTCCCCTTCAAATAATATTTTAAAAGCAGATGAGCCCCTGGGGTCCATTTTTTTCAGGATCATTAAATTTCAGTCCTACTGCCCATTTCCTGCAAGACTTTCACTTAAAATGACATTTTAAAAGTTTTCCCCATTCAAATGCATTGACGACCTATGTTGACCTTGCCATAAAATAGGTCAAGGTCACCACAGGATCATGTTTTATATATACATTGTAGTACTTGAGTCATCCATACTTCATGCAAAGTTTTGTTGAAATCGGTTCATCGGTTCTGGAGAAGATATTTTAAGGGTTTTTACCATATATGGGCATGGCGGCCATCTTGGTCATGTGACCTGGATTAATTTTATATACATTGGTTCCAACTTCCTATATAGATGCTTCATATAAAATTTGGCTTTGATTGGCCAAGTGGTTTCAGAGAAAAAAATCTTTGAAAAGTGTGTATGGACAACAGACCGGCCAAGGTCAAGAGATGACCTTGACCTAAATTAATCATATACCTTCATCTAATCTATTAGTTGTTTGCATCTACCACTTTTCAGATCTCAGGCTGCAATAGTTTTCAAAAAATAGCTAATTTCCACTTTTCCCATTATAAGGCTATGGAAACTTAAAGTTACCATAGCAACCAGAGTTCTTATCCCACTGGAATAAAAAACACAAATTATGTAGAGGCTACTGTCAGGAACATGTATACAAAGTACAGGATTCATCCACTTGACAGTTTCTGAGGAGAAGATTTTTTAATGTTTCTTTCAAAATTTCGCCCTTTATGGGGCCCCAGCAACCAATCAAAATAAAGGATTAGGACAAAACTCGCAAGAAACGTCAAACACTACTCAATAAACATTTCTGCAAAAACAAAATTCAAATGTCTGCAATTTTAGCAGAAAAATAGCCGATTTCCACTTTTCCCATCATAAGTCTATGGAAACTTTAAGTTGCCATAGCAACCAGAGTTCTTATCCGCCTGGAATAAAAAACACAAATTATGTACATGTAGAGGCCACTGTCAGGAACATGTATACAAAGTATAGGCTTAATCCCCTTGACAGTTTCTGAGAAGAAGATTTTTGAATGTTTTTCGAAATTTTGCCCTATATGGGGCCCCTGCAACCAATCAAAATGAAGGATTAGGACAAAAGTCACATGAAACCTAGAGGACTACTCAATAAACATTTCTGCAAAAACAAAATTCAAATATCTCTAACAAGACAGCAAAAACTGGCAATTTTCACTTTTTTCCATTATAAGTCTATGGGAAGCATAAGTTGCCATAGCAACCAGAGTCCTTATCCGATCAAAACAAAAAACACAATTATTCTTTCCCCCTACCTGTAGATGGTGTATGTGTAATATGAGAACAATCGGCCCAGCGGTTTCAGAGAAGAAGATCTTTGAAATTGTGGACGACGGACGGACGACGGACGGACGACGGACGACGGACGGACGCCGGAGCATTGGTATACTATAAGCTCACCTATGAGCCTTCGGCTCAGGTGAGCTAACAATTTGGGTTTCCGACCATGTCTGACACAAACCGGCCTGTACAGTCTGAGAAGCAAGCTAAAAGCTTGAAACTTCGGATAAAAGTAGAAGAGGAATTGTACTATCCGTGTGGCGAAAACAAAGGCGCTGATCAGCTGTGCAATTACTGCACAGCTGATCTGCGTCTTTGTTTTCGCATATGCAAATTGTTGGTTTTCCCATGCAGTGGCTCATATACATGTATGCCAATTATGTTTTTATACTGGCAAGATGTTACCATAGACAATATATTTTATCAGCATTGATCGAGATTGATTTTTTTTTCACATGTACACCAAGGCTCAGTTGTTTATGTCAACGGAACCAGAAAATACCAATTTTACTAGTTATATGAAGATGAATAACTCTTTCTCAGCCAACCGGCTAATTTTAAACAATAGAGTTAAGACAGCAAAAGAACTGAGAACAATCGAGAGGAAGCAGCCAGTATTTTATTGGCAAAAGTATATTCACAACCACTATTATAATAAAAAAATCATAAGTACACAGAGAAAACAGACAATGTTATGATAAATCGAAGTAGAGGTAAAATAGGCAATCATCAGGAAATGAAACAATCAGAAAGAAATTCCCACTCCAAAACCCGAGGTGGAAAAATAGATTAACAATCAGGTACATGTACTAAGAAAACATATACTAAAAAGGTGCAAGTAGGCAATGATCAGGAAAAGGCGCAGTAAGAAAGAAATTCCCACTCCAAAAACCGAGGTGGAAAAAACCAATTTGACAATTGGGTACTTTTACTTAGAAAACATATTGTAAGCCGAATGAGCAGCTATTTCCCAATAGGCGGTCACTCAGTTTTCTGAACTTAACTAAAACTATGAAACATTCGACTCCAAAACATAAACAAATAGAACCACAACAGAAACATCACCTTGGGGCGATCAGTAATATAAATCTACTGTGGGGGTGGGGTGGGGGGGGGCTTAAATCGGTTTTACATGGCCCTAACCGCACCCTCATCCTCTGCAGTGGTTCACAACATTTAGTTAGTTGGTCGGTCCTCGTGGTGAATCTTTAACTAGTCAATGAATCATCATGGACTTACAACAAATAAATCATGATAACCACCATGATGAATCAAAAACGAGGTCTCAGAGATTCAGTAAGCTGCCCGACGATGGAGATCCTTGGGCGCCGAATAACTTAATGAAATCCGGAGCAAAAGAAAAACACCAACTGAACACCAGTGGACCAAGCAACAGACAAGAAGCTCCGGCTCCAACCAACTAAAATGAAAAGCCTTAAGTCGGGGCTATCATAGAGTCTGACGCCCGACCCACCGGCGTGCGCTTAAAGGCATCGTAGTTATCAACCATGACTGGGTTAAAACTAAGCATGCAGACTGTCACATAACATTTAAGTTATATCTTATACGCCTGTAACGTCTAAAACCACCTATACGTCTGTAACGTCTAAAACCGCCTTTGCGCGATAACTGAATACTTTTCAAGAGGCTTAAGCTGAGTTCTCTCTGAATCGCAAATAGCAAAAAATGTACTATATTACATTGTAATAGCAAAAACATCGTATGCATTTTCATGCAGGTTGAATCTACCAAAACACATAAGTGGTAAATTATTTTCTTTTTTTTTTAAGAACCGCTGCACTTGCAGGTCATATACTATTTTTGAATATGGCTGCCCCTCTGA
Organism: Rugalucina vietnamica; assembly: GCA_964017185.1. Classification (NCBI taxonomy): domain Eukaryota; kingdom Metazoa; phylum Mollusca; class Bivalvia; order Lucinida; family Lucinidae; genus Rugalucina; species Rugalucina vietnamica. Next base: position 58,949,938 of record OZ024875.1, on the reverse strand, counting down.
ATGATAAGCTCTCAATATACAATATGTACAGGTACACAGCAAGTAAGCAAAGATCAGGAAAAGATTTATCCTAAAATGACCATATGAGCATGGCATATAAGATTTGTTATTTCTTAAAACAACAATAAGTGTAAATGCAAGCACTGAGACGAAGGCGATTTAAAACAAAAGTTAAATAATAACCAATTATAAACAGTTGGTATACTTTCAATGTGATAGTGTGTTATATCTGCTACAAATTTTACATTTTAAAAATTTGATTCCATCAAAAGTACGAGATTTACGTACTTTTTACGTATTCACCCAAATGCTCATGCAAGACAGTCCAAACGATAATGTGTCATTTTTGATCATGCAAAATGTCTGCGATCACAAATAGAAAAATATTGACTTCATTTTAGTTGGTTGGGGCCGAAGCTTCTTGTCTGTTGCTTGGCCCACCGAGGTTCAACTGGTGTTTTTCTTTTGCTCCGGGTTTCAGTAAGTTATTTGACGCCCAGAGATCTCCATCGTCGGACAGCTTACTGAATGTTTTTATACATTAGGGTGGATATCATGATTTATCTATTTGTCCTTGATGATTCATTGACAAGTTAGAAATTCACCACGAGGACCAAACAACTAACTAAATGTTGTGAACCACTGCAGAAGACGAGGATGAGGTCAGGCACTTGTAAAATCGATTAAAGTCCCCAGTAATTTTATATTACTGATCGTTTCAAGGCGATACTTCTGTTGTGGTTCCATTTGTTTTATGTTTTGGAGTCGAATGTTTGTGCTGTTTGAACCATATGTACGTTTTCATATTTTTATTATAGCCCCGCTTTGAAAAAGTGGGGCTATACTGGATTCACCATGTCCTTCCGTCGTTCCGTCCTTCTGTCCTTCCGTTATTCCGTTATTCCGTTATTCTGTTATTCCGTCCAAATTTCATTTCCACTCAATATCTTGAGAACCAGTTTACAGAATCTGACCAAATTTTGTATGTACATTAACATTGACAAGATCTAGCTTGGGATTGTTGACCGTCATTTTTCGCAAAATTTTGACAGAGTTACTGCCCTTGATTGACGTCAGAATTTCGTTTCCGCTCAATATCTTGAGAACGAATTCACAGAATCCGACCAAATTTTGTATGCACATCATCATTGACAAGATCTAGCTTGGGATTGTTACCCGTCATTTTTCGCAAAATTTTGACGGAGTTACGGCCCTTGATTGACGTCAGAATTTCGTTTCCGCTCAATATCTTGAGAACAAATTGACAGAATCCGGCCAAATTTTGTGTACTCATCAACATTGACAAGATCTAGCTTGGGATTGTCACCCGTCATTTTTTGCAAAATTTTGACGGAGTTACGGCCCTTAATTGACGTCAGAATTTCGTTTCCGCTCAATATCTTGAGAACGAATTGACAGAATCCGACCAAATTTTGTGTGCACATCAACATTGACAAGATCTAGCTTGGGATTGTTACCCGTCATTTTTCGCAAAATTTTGACGGAGTTACGGCCCTTGATTGACGTCAGAATTTTGTTTCCGCTCAATATCTTGAGAACGAATTGACAGAATCCGACCAAATTTTGTATGCCCGTCATCATTGACAAGATCTAGCTTGGGATTGTTACCCGTCATTTTTCACAAAATTTTGACGGAGTTACGGCCCTTGATTGATGTCAGAATTTTGTTTCCGCTCAATATCTCGAGAACAAATTGACAGAATCTGATCAAATTTTGTATGCACATCAACATTGACAACATCTACCTTGGGATTGTTGCCCGTCATTTTTCGCAGAATTTTGACGGAGTTAAGGCCCTTGATTGACGTCCTAATTTAGTTTCCGCTCAATATCTCGAGAACCGATGGACAGAATCTGACCAAATTTTGTAGGCACATTAACATTGACGAGATCTAGCTTGGGATTGTTGCCTGTCATTTTTCGCAAAATTTTGACGGAGTTATGGCCCTTGATTGACGTCAGAATTTCGTTTCCGCTCAATATCTCGAGAACAAATTGATAGAATCTGACCAAATTTTATATGCACATCAACATTGACATGATCTAGCTTGAGATTGTTGCCTGTCATTTTTTTTGCAAAATTTGGACAGAGTTATGGCCCTTGATTGACGCCAGAATTTCGTTTCCGCTCAATATCTCGAGAACAAATTGATAGAATCTGACCAAATTTTATATGCACATCAACATTGACATGATCTAGCTTGAGATTGTTGCCCGTCATTTTTCGCAAAATTTGGACGGAGTTATGGCCCTTGGTTGACGTCAGAATTTCGTTTCCGCTCAATATCTGGAGAACAAATTGACAGAATCTGACCAAAATTAATATGCGCATCAACATTGTTAAGATCTAGCTTGGGATTTTTGCCCGTCATTTTTCGCAAAATTTTGACGCAGTTATGGCCCTTGATTGAGGTCAGAATTTTGTTTCCGCTCAATATCTCGAGAACAAATTGATAGAATCTGACCAGATTTTATATGCACATCAACATTGACATGATCTAGCTTGGCAATGTTGCCTGTTACTTTTCGCAAAATTTTGACGGAGAAACAGCTCTTGATTGACGTCAGAATATAGATTCCACTCAATATGTTGAGAATGAATTGACAGAATCTGACCAAATTTTGTATGCACATCAACATTGACAAGATCTAGCTTGGGATTGTTGCCTGTCATTTTTTGCAAAATCTTAGAGTTTTGGCCCTTGATTGATGCCAGAATTTTGTTTCTGCTCAATACCTTAAGAACAAATTGTCAGAATCTGACCAATCTTTTTATGTGCATCAACATTAACAAGATCTAACTTGGCATTGTTGCCCGTCATTGTTTGTCTCTCCCTAGCAAAAAGCTCAGAAGCGGGGCTATAGTCAGATCCTCTGACAATTCTAGTTTAAGTTCGGGTAACTGAGTGGCCGCCTATTGGGAAATAGCTGCTCACTCGGCTCTTTTGGCAGTATCAACACAGAACTCCCAACTATGACTATCACAACAAATTTTTGTGCTGTTGGTGCCTTATATATGTTTTCATATTTTAGTTAAGTTTAGGTAACTGAGTGGCCACCTATTGGGAAAATATCTGCTCATACGGCTTACATGTACGATGTGTTTTCATGGTCTAGGTGCCTGATTGTTAATTTAGTTTTTTTTCCACCTTGGTTTTTGGAGTGGGAATCTTTATCTGATTGCGCCTTTTCCTGATCTTTACCTACTTGTACCTTTTTACGACACTAAGTATAATTTCCTAATTGTTAATTTATTTTTTTCCAACCTCGGTTTTTGGAGTGGGAATTTCTTTCTGATTGCGCCTTTTCCTGACCGTTGCCTACTTGTACCTTTTATCCTTCAAAACGTGAAATTAAAATTTAACGAAATTAAAATTTTAACGTCAATTGCGACAGTGATTTCTCGACGTTTTCTTACACCAGGAAAAGCTTTCTAGACTGAATGATTAAAGTTGGTGTCCATTACGAAAACACGCCAATGTAAATATATAGATTTTCCCTAAGTTGTAAAAATTGAAAATTTTCAGCAGAAAATGTTTGATATTTTTCTTATTTTTGCTCAAAACATAGATTGTGGGTACACGTTAGAACCGCCTCGCCGAGGCGGTTCTAACGAGTACACACAATCTATGTTTTGGAGCAAAAATAAGAAAAGGTATACCCCTACATACCCCAGTTTTACTATATAAAAGTGGGGTTTACGGGGGTATCCATTGCACGGACATGTTTTCCTGATGTATAGGATCTAAGATGTCGAATTCGACTCGTATAATTATATTGAAGTTCTTCATCCATTTTCGGTATTCACAATGTCTACCTATTTATTATGAGCGTCACGTCAATATTAGGAGTAGAGCTCCCTGTCTTGTCTACTGACGTTTCATAAGAAATCACCAAGACTTTAGTGCTACACGCATGAATTCATTTATTCTAGAAAACACTAGTCACCTGTATTTCAAACGTCAAAGTGAGCTGAGCGAACTTCTAACCTATGCAAAACGCGTCTTGTAGAAAGGTAAAAGTAGGCAATGGTACCATCCCACCATTTGAGAAAAAAAAATGAAATCGACAAAAATTCTGCAAACATGAAAAATGGGCAAAATTAATGGTCACTTTAATGACTTTTATCTGAAAACACCGTAAAGAGCTTAGGTGTGACTTTCGAGTCATGAGGATATCAGTGGACATTTTTCTGTAACCTGCAGTGGACTCAGACATAAACCATACAGGGTAATGCTTCTTTACAACATCATACATATACAACATACCCCTCAATTTGGTTAATAAACTTGAACACTCTGATTTTGAACACGGCATCGAAAAACTGACCCTAGACAGTCCTCTAGGCAAATTATTTCCTTTTTGACAAACCAATTTTGTAAGAAACAAACTATTAAAGCATGTTTTATAAAAAAAGCAAAACTTTTTCTTTTTATTCAGAGCAAGGGCGTTTTATTATACAAGACTTAAGTTTCTAGTTCTTCTCAGTATAGAATTAGACAATTAAGACACACTTAAATGTACACAACATGCATAACTTCAGACCTGGTATGAGTATGTTTGCTTGGCCCACCGGGGTTCAACTGGTGTTTTTCTTTTGCTCCTGGTTTCAGTAAGTTATTCGGCGTCCAGGGATCTCCATCGTCGGGCAGCTTACTGAATCTGTTGAGTCCTCGTTTTTGATTCATCAGGGTGGTTATCATGATTTATTTGTTTGTCCTTGATATTTAATTGACTAGTTAGAATTTCACCACAAGGACCGAACAAAAAACTTAATGTTGTGAACAACTGCAGAAGATTAGGGTGAGGTTAGGCGCCTGTGAAAGCGGTTTAAGCCGCCAGTGATTTAATATTACTGATAGTTCCATGGCCATACTTCTGTTGTGGTTCCATTTGTTTTATGTTTTGGAGTCGAATTATTGTACTGTTTGAACCTTATGTTCTTTTTCATATTTTTATTTAGGTTCGGGTAACTGAGTGGCCGCCTATTGGGAAATAGCTTCTCACTCGGCTTACGATATGATTTTCAAGTATGAGTACCTAATTGTCAATAAAGTTTTTTCTACCTCGGTTTTTGGAGTGGGCCAAGCAAGAGACAAGAAGCTCCGGCCCCATCCAACTAAAATGAATAGCTTTAGGTCGGGGTCATTATAGTGTCTGACGCCCGACCCACCGGCGTGCAATTAAAGAAGGCAGCATAGTTATCAGCCATGATTGGGTTAAAAACTAAGCATGCAGACTGTCGCATAACATTCAAGTTATAACATATACGTCTGTAACGTGTTATGATTTTTCTGAATACTTCAGTACATACTACAGGTGAAGACACCAAAGTTATAAAATCTAAACTCCAGGTGTTTTCAAACGATTTCAAGCTTTATTGCATCAAAAATGTTCATTTAGGAAAAAAAAAAACAAAACATTTTATGCTTATGTGCTCCCGTTCAACATTTTCTATCGTAGACACTACGAGTTTATTTCCAAATTTAATGTTGGGCTAAAGACGCTTTTCATTGAGGGCCTTTCGGAACCAGAATTTTATGGTAACTTTGTTTACAAATTAAGAAACTTATAGGAAGGAATGAGTTTTCTTTTCAATTCAGTTCAGTCCACTCTATCAAATCCAGAAGTTTTTCTTTAATTAGATTATGTGGCAGTGTTGTATACAGTGTAGAAAAATCATATATGGACAAGCTCGTCGCATGGAACCCTCTACACTTCAATTTACTGAGCACTTCGCCAGAATATTTATTGACCAAAACCAATTTTTTTGAAGTTTCATACACTGTCTCACAGTATCTTATGACATGAGATTTGATAGCAGTAAGACAGGAAATAATTTAAAAAGTTCAGTAGTAGTACAAGAGCTTGAATTTGCAATAAATCTAACTTTGTACGGTCTTTTGTGAAGCTTAGGTAACTAGTACATTGTAGGAAGTTTGTCCTGACCTTCATTGACACAAACAGAAAACTTAACAGGTAAATTGTTAAAGTGAGCATATTTGAACAAGTTCAAACAAACCAACAAAATAAGCAAAAATAAAATATAAAAAACACATAATCTCATACGTCTTCGTAAGTTAAGTATCACATTTTAAGGTCATATACGTTATCATAAATTAACACAATATAAAATCGGAAGCTCCATTAGAATCTGGAATATTGCCATCTTCATCATTGGTATGTGAACTCGGAGTTGCAACGTTTCCAACATCACTGACTGCATCGGAATCAAACTCGAGCCCTGCCTCCTCAAGTATACTGTTCCTTTCTGTGATGTTTTCTTGAGCAATGACTTGCTCAGTCCAATTTTCACTGGCATCCGCTCTCGCGCCACATTTCACCAGGTATTCCATTCTAGACATTTTCTGTGAGACAAGACAATCAAATAATGGTGATCTTCCATGAGTGTCTTTATGGTTGATATCTATACCGCTCTCCACTAAGGCTGAACATATTTCCTGAAATGTTTCATCCGAGGCATTGGAGCAAACTAGAAAGTGAAAATAGTTCCGTCCTCGCTTATCTGTCACGTTTGGAATAGCCTTACTGGCCAACTGTTTCACACAGTCCAAGTCGGGATAATGTTCTAATCCTAGCATAACTGGAGTTATACCATCGTTATCGGGTTGATGACAATCTACACGTGCAACTGTGATCAAGAAATCACAGACAGCGTCGAAACTATTTATCACGTATTCGTCATGAGCGTCGCTGTCAAAAAAGTAATGTAAGGCATTTTTACTATCATTGTCACATTTAAGAAAACTGACTCCTGCTTGTTCTAAAAAGTAGCTGAGAAACCGTTGTACGTCAGCATGTCTTCGTCTCCAAGATATTGTATGCAGGACAATATTTCTCCCATTCACGTCAGTGGTATCTATCTTAGCTCCACATGCAACCAAATGTTTAATATGTTCTACAGAGGCTTTAGTATTTCTAACACATTCGAACAAAGGCGAAATTTCCTCTAAATCAAGATGATTGACATTTTCTCCATTTTTCAATAGTTTGTCGCATACATCAATAAATTGATCACCTTGCGCATTTGAACCGCAAAGATAATGAAAGAGACCTCTTCCAAATTTGTCTATGTGCCCGTTTGGACTATGCTGCATCAGATATGTTATACAGTAATTTGGGCACATATTCAACAAGGCTAACATCAAAGGTATCTTTCCACTATTGTCCGTTTGTGATACATTCACAGCTTTTTCATCAACCAAGAACTTGAAAAGGTTCACCGAAGAGACATCACCTGTGTTGGCACAAAAATAATGCATAGCATTAGCGCCATGATGATCAGTACAATGGAAATCTATTTGCGTACCTTCTAAAGACTTTAGTATTTCCCAACAACCTTCATGACAAAGTTTTTCTAAGGAATACAGCACAACATTTCTCCCAGCCGTGTCCGTAATGTTTATGTTAGCCCCTGCTCCACGCAAAACTTGAAACCTTTCGAAACCGTCTTAAATTTCTGTTTCATCAATATTTCCGCTAGAGAGAAGATAAGAGGCTCACCGGTTATATCAGTTTCGTTAATGTTAAAATGTGCATCAGCCAGCATATTAGCTAGGCTTTCAAATTTATCTATGTTAATACTGGAGTCTGTTAGGTAATGGAAAAGACCCCTGCCTGATGAATCTGAATACTGTGAAGAGACATCTGTATTCTGCAGCAAAGTCGTTGCATTCTCGGCATTAGAAAGTGCTAAAGAAAGGGCTAGTGCCTTAGAACCGTTAAGACGCTTTCCAATTTTCGTTTGTGCAATTGCTTTTATGACTTCGATATTTGTGTCTTCAACACATGCTATTTCTAATCCGAGCTGCAACAAATCGCAACAGCATGGCTCTTCGAAGTTACACAGTATAACATCATCTTTTAAAAGTAATACAACTGCCTGAATTCGATTGCAGAAAATAAGCGTATTTATCACTGAAGAAAGTGCTGCTTGTTTGAGCTCAAGCGAGGTAACGGGTGAATAATTCATTTTGCTCAAAGACGAAATTATCTTGTACTGTATGTCCCATCCATTTGCCACAGTATCCTTGCTTCTAAGAATGTCTTTTGCGTTGAATGATTTCATATCTGATTGCAAATACTCTATCCAAGTTTCTACAAAAGTATCCGAATTCCATACATCACAACAACACATTTCTAAAACATTTCCTTTTTCGATTTCGTTTGTCACTCTTTTGCTAATTGGTTCTAGCAAATTTTCAGGAATCGTTTTGTTTAATTTCAGTAACCTATTCACATATCCTACTATGTATTTAAACTCAACCAGTTCGACGGCATGAAAGGGGCTGGTTCGTAGATAAACATCAGCAACGTTTTCCATTAACGTTTCGTGGATAAATGTGTAATGTCCATCCTGGTTTGTGATAAGATAAGTATTGATCAATGCGTCCCTGCTTTTGACGAGGTCATGACCCGCTGTTTTAAGTGATACTCCTAAATGTTTGAAGAAACGTTTTTCGTCATCAGTGGCAACATCGTACAAGGAATCAAAATAATCTCGGGGTACAAGGTTCCGCTTAAGGAGCACTGTTAATAAGACTATATATTTGTAATTGTCATTGTCTTTGAGATTATTAATTTCTTTTTGAACACATTCTGTGGGGTTTCTAAAGAATTCAAGACCGTCTTTTCGGAGAAATGAATTGACACAAAACATCTCCGCACAAAGAGGAAAGCCATGCGGTGATTCAATGTCTTTGACATCGCATCCTTTAACTTCAAATACATTGTTTTCGGTTGCTAGTGCATCGAATATTTTCTCCTTCTCTTCACTCGACAGTTTAAATTTTTTATCAGTCATATCAACTATAGTAAATTTCCTGAAGCATTTGAATCTAGCCAGGGATGATTCTATTTCAGAAAATATATACCGTCTACTAGTGCAAATCACAAGCAAATTACCCTTCCTTTCATCAACAAGTTTTTCCATATTTTCTATGAAAGAACGCCATTCACCGACTTTACCTTGCTCTAGACATGAGGTCCCAAACATGTCATCGATCAACACGACTTGCTTAGTTAAAGTTTCTGCGGTTATAAGAGCTTTCCAATCGTGGACTGAAGTAATAAATACTGGATCATATCCCTTTCGTCTATACTCTAGCAGTAGGTTAGCAGCTGTTGTTGATTTACCATCGCCGGGCTTGCCGAGAAGTGTCACCCAGTGGGAGTCATCCAGAATTGTTCTTAATTCTCTGTGAGCTTTCGTTTCCACAAAGAGGTGACCTTTCTTCTCATACCAGTTGGCTATACTCTCCATTTGCCCTGGTGATACACATGAATAGACATGATACAATAATCTAATCATACAATCAATGACGTTCATTATCGTATAAAGTAAAGTGTAAAATTCAACAGGTCAGTCACTTCGGATGGACACAGAAGAAAGATGAGACCCTCTCTCTCTCTCTCTCTCTCTCTCTCTCTCTCTCTCTCTCAGACATACAAATGAACCAATAGATCAAGTTACAGATAAATGTATGTGTTATTTATGCTAGCGTACCATATATTTAGGTTTGTAAAAGATAATCTTGCTATGATTAAATGTAGTACACTCTGTCTTTTCACATTGTTTTCTGGAATATGATTTTGGTTATAATAGTTCACAAACCATGACCCATCATTTGTTCCGTTTTTGCTTTCATTGACTACATCTGATCAGTTAATGTGTTCTTGGTAAAGTTTATTTATGATTCGGAGATTTTCTATGCCATCTAACATATTTTGCTTCTCGGCATTAACGTGAAAAACATACCTCTAAGGTTTTCTGTATAGCTAAGCTGCCTTCGCGCCTTTGTGCTTTCTTGTTCTGTGACATTGTTAATAACTGGACTCTCACAGTGGTGAACAATATTTATATTACCAGTGATATTTAACTGAGATGTTGCTGGGAGACTTGATGCATGTGGAGCTAAATAAAGAGGGGGTATTAATTAGCGAAGATGCAATATGAAACAAAGCTCTATTAAATAATCCACGACGGTGCTGAAGGCATTATTTGTTACAAATAACATTATTTATCATCAAATGGATAGCCGGATGGGCACCTTTCTGAGAAAGAGCTTGTCATATTGCTTTTCCTTTTTGGGAAATAAAATGCCAATCATCTCGCTCTTCAATTGTGTTATCGAAATAACATCATTGTTTTGGGATATATTTTTGTCTCCCGTTTGGTGTCTATGTTTGGACTTTTAAATATAATTGCATCGATTTCTGGTCCCTTTAGTCTTACTTTTCAGGCGTTTATTTTATTTTATTTTTTTTTCATTTTTTATTTATTTTTTTTTTGGTTAAACTCATTGGCGTGTCTTGCATTTTCATTTTTGTCAGATCTGTCTTTAAATTAATCATTTCCAAATCTTTATACTACGTACTGTTTAAAATCAGCGCTACTATGGTTTTTGTAAGATAGTAGGTTCAATTAGATAACACTATCATTTGGGTTTCAACTTACCAAAAACTGCGATATTATCTCTTATCACAGGCGCTAGCTCGGCCACTTCCTCCTCCACTGATACTCCCGTCTCGTTTGTGTGGCTGTTGAAAGGAGAGAAGACCTCATATTTATTATATCAAAAGCCTATGACATACAGTCATCTATATGTCATATATTCAGGCCAAAACATTTTAGCCTGACCATAATTTCAAAAGGTTTCCAGCTATATGGTTGACAACTCTGTATGTCACGTCGTTACAAAATTGGACATATTATCGAATGGTGCTTCAGATTAAACCACTTGAATGTGTTCATCACGGCCATGATAAAAAAAGGTACAAGTAGGCAAAGATCAGGAAAAGGCGCAATCAGAAAGAGATTCCCACTCCAAAAACCGAGGTGGGAAAAAACCAAACTAACAATCAGGCACTTATACCATGAAACATATCGTAAGCCGAATGAGCAGCTATTTTCCCAATAGGTGGCCACTCAGTTACCTTAACCTAATTGAAAATATGAAAACATACATAAGGCGCCAACAGCACAAAAAATTTTAAACACCAAGACATAAAACAAAAAGAGCCACCTGTCTTAAACTGTCTTAAATTTATTCATGGTGCATTATTATTTCACTTGAATTGTGTTTATCAGGGAGAAATTCAGTTGGGTCGTAAAAATCTTAAATTTATTTTTAGATACATATTAAGTGTTCGGCAGTATAAATTTCGATCGTACACAGATGTAATACAAACAAAATTTAACATTACATGACACACAGTCTAATAGGTTGCACTATTTACCGTTTTGGGAATAGCAAAAATTGTCTGAAAAGCGCAATAATCCTTACTTGTGAGTGTCATGTAGATCTCCAGCTAGGTCCGTCCTCTTATTAACATTTGTTGTACAGTTTGATTCATATTGCTCTTCATTTCTGCGATTTTGCTCTGAGAAATCTGTCTTAGAATGGGGGTCGGGAGATTTCTGGTAGCTAACTAGTGACGCTCTTTTATCATCATCTAATGCAATAACTGAGTTTCGATTTTTTGTTTTGTCGGAAGGGGTTGTTTGAAGTTCCTTTGAGTCTCTTCCGCCCATTATGAATTGAATGATTTGGATTCGTGGATGCTATCAACGCGCTTTCTGAAATAAAAGGAAATCGCAGTTTCAACGCAAAGTAAATACATGAACAATATACAGATATATGTAAGTGTAATCTCTCTCCTACTCATTGCTTAAAACTATATCTAAGTTATCAAAATATTCACTGATAAAGTGTTTGCGCATCAGTGCGAACGATGGTTTGTTCATTTGAAGAATTAACTTGTTGGCTATGATTGTACGCAAAATATTTAACCCATATTTGACGAACGGATTTTCCCATCATTATAATTTGAATGAGTCCACATTCATTTTAAGGGGCGTTAGGAGTGATTTTTAAATTTTATTCAATTTTTCAATGAACATTTTCTAAGCAAACAGAATAGCCCGAGATGAGACGCCGCCTATGTCCCATAAAAGGGACACCAGGCTTAAATAAGTTAAACACTTACCGATAAGTCCTAGACTTTCGATGGGATCATTTGACATAAGCCATCGATGTTTGTCTGTGTTTAGTTGCAACTGTACTCAGACTATTTAATATGTTCATATAAATGTCCTTGCGAACCAATATTTAACATGAAATCTAGATAAACTCAAAACACTTGGACTATACATAGAAAAGAAACGCGTGTATTATCAGATTTTGTATCATATATCACATGAAAAACCTGTTTATACAATTGCTAAAATATCCGTGTCATTTTTATTTCATTATAATTATCTATTAAACGGGAAGTCCCGTCCTTGAACAATTTACACATGATATGTACTTAACAATGTCCTCTACGGTTGCCCGTGTTGATTAGAGTTCCTTGTTCATCAAACAAAACATTCACTTTGCACTCTATCTGTAGAAGTATGTTGATAGATAACATCGCGATTGGCATTTGACTGACGCCTAAATACACAAATTAAGTGTCCCACCCACAGTCCTGTCCACCTTTTTAAGATAGAAACTCTATCTGTACGGGGGACATTAATTAAGTCCTGGAACCTTCTGATTCCTGACTTTTGAAAGAAGGATGGGCAGGTGCCCTCGATGTTACATACCAAGTTCCATTGAAATCGGTCCACCGGGTCCTGATAAGATTTTTAAAAAGAGTTTTTTGCTTTATATAGGCCTGGTTATACAAACTTTGGTTTCCCTTTCCTAAGGATGCTCCACATAAATTTTGCTTTGATTGTTCCAGAGGTTTCAGAGGAGAGGATGTTTGAACATTGTGGACAACGATGACAACTACAACAACGACATGGGTATAGTATAAGACCACATTGTGAGCCTAACGGCTCAGGTGAGCTAAAAATCGACAAGAGAGATACTCGTTCGGAAGGAAAGCCACATTCGCTAAAAAGGATGTCTGTCAGGTAAAGAAAATTACCATCTGTTATGTGTAAAGGTAGATTAAATATGCATTAACAATGTATACTTGGAAAAACAATTGAGGGATATGGTTTTTGTTTCGATTTCATTCCTAAAGGTATAATTTTTTCTACCCAAATAATTAATAGATATGTAGCAGAACCATCACTGTGCAAGGATTCCATAAAATTTTCGCGTTGCCTGGAAGCGCTTCTCGCAGACTTGCAGAAATGATGGAACACCCCTAAAATTAAAGTTATCACTGCTCCCTACCCTATCCAAATCTTTCATTCACCCCCTCTTACTGGTTCATCCACATGCAAAACTGTTTTGATAATCAAAATGGCGACACTTTTATGTCTAAAACGCACTTTGGGGAAATTTCAGAAATCTGTGATTTTTGGGAAAAAACACATTTTTTACCAAAACTTTTTTTTTCGTTTAAAATGTTTCCCTTTGCACTGTGAGTAAGAAACTGAAATCCGTTTTTGAATGTGCGCTCTGGTTTTCTCAAAACAGCGTTTTTTAAAATGTGTTGACAAATTTTTAATCTCGTAATGCAAATTCCCATTAAGGTAATGTTCAATTCTTTAGCAAATGTTTTGAAACGCTGTAAAATATAAACTAATGCCCGTAGCTCAAATCGGTTTTCTGTACCAAACTGGCAGCTTAAAGGGCAACGTTTTAAGCGAAAAAAAGTTTTTTGGTAAAAAATCGTGTTTTTAACCAAAAATCACAGATTTCTGAAATTTTTCCAATATGCATTTTAGACATAAAAGTACCGGCATTTCGATTATCAAAACAGTTTCGCAGTTGAATGAACCAGTAAGAGGGGAGGAAAGGCAGAATTGGGTAAGGTAGGCAGCAGTTGGAACTTCAATTTCAGGGGTGTTCCAACGTTTCTGCAAGTCTGCGAGAAGCGCTTCCAGGCAACGCGAAAATTTTATGGAATCTTTGCCCAGTAATGGTTCTGCTACATATCTATTAATTATTTGGGTAGAAAAAATTATACCTTTAACTATGAAATCGAAACAAAAACCATATCCCTCAATTGTTTTTCTAAGTATAATTTTAAATACTCTGGGTATTGAATTTTACATAATACACGTATGTTTTGCTTTTCCTGTTGCATTCTTCAATTTTGCTAGTAAACTTGGATCGTTGCTTCATTTTAAATTTAGCTAGGTAGCTTCCTAAAGAGTCTAACTTTAATGTGTTTTTGATCAGAGCAGAATAATATAAGGTTTTTTCCCCACACCAAAAAAAAAAAAAAAAAAAAAAAAAAAAAAAAAAAAAAAAGAAAGAAAGATGGTACCGTCCTTATAGCTTGACACCATATTGGCTAGCGTTGCCTTCAAAACGATTATAAAATGACTAGGCCACTGATCATTTGAAGTTTGTTTATTTCAATTTAAATGATAATAAGTTCTTGATATGACACTCTTAGACCTGGTTGGCCATGGTTGTGAGGGGAGTGGATAGTTTCGCATTGTTGGTGTAATAGTCAGTTTCGTATTTGCGGTGGAAGACTTTTAGACAATTAAAATTGTGCCATTCAGTGATGACAGCTGGTTTCAATAATTATGAAGAATAATATTATTTCTGTAGAGGTTAAATTGTACATATTTATTATATGACGTCGCTGTTTTCCAGTGTAATAAAAAGTGTTATGACCACACGTGTATTAACACTTTTGCGGGAATACGTAACCTCATTGACGACGTCCATTACAATCATGCAAGTTTTCATTGAAAATGTATCCACTTTGAAAGCGATAAAATAATTTTGTGAGTGTCATATGATAAAACGATTCTTACACTCGTGGTCATTTCTCGTGGTCATTTCGCCAAAAGTTCGTTTAATAAATTTCCTATGAAATGACCACTCGTGTAAGATCCTCTATATGAAAGTGTCAGATGAAATGGAAGCCGTTACTCTATCCATCATGTATTATAGTACGCTGGGATGTGTTAGGTGGAATGGTTTTTGCAGTGAAATTGAGACTTCTATTTTCATGCAATACAAGCAAACATTCTGAAAAAAGTTTGTGATTGACTTCAAGTAGCTTTATTTATTTTAATATTATTATGGTGTGTGTCAATAGCTGAAGATGTCACCAAAACGCTCGAATTACAGAACAAAGCAGAAGAATTTGCCCTTTTAGTATATATACATGTACTTCGACATTGTCACTGTGTTTAGAATGACACTATGCCAGGCAATGTCAGTTCAAAATGGACCCAGCTACTGCATATTTTCCGCCATGATCCGACATATTATGGCAATAGTTTTCTCCCATGCTTCCTTTGTAGCGCCGTCTATATGGAGATTTTCCTGTAGAAATGTAACGAAGTGACCGTAGGCGTCCTGAAATGATAAAACAAAGCAATGGTTAGGAACTTTGTGCAATCAGAACCAAACTCCCACCGTAAAAACCTATGTGGGAAAATCCAGGACATATGTCGTAAGCTGAGTGGGCAGCTATTTCAATAAAGATGGTCACTGTTACCTGAACTTGATTAGAGTAAGAATATTCACATAAAAGGGTGCAAAGAGCACACAAAACCGACACAAAAACTTAGCAAAGGCATTATCAAAGAGGATGACAAACGGAGGTAAAAGTAGGCAATGATCAGGAAATGGCACAGTCAGACAGAAATTCCCACTCCGAAAAACCAAGGTGGAAAGCACTAAATTAACAATTAGGCACTTATACTAAGAACACATATCTTAAGCTGATTGAGCAGCTATTACACAATAGGCGCCCACTCAATTACCTAAACTTAACTAAAATATGAAAACGTACATAAGGTGCAGACAGCACAAAAATCAAACATCAAAACATAAAACAATTACAACCACTACAGTAGTGGGAGTAATTAGCATAAAAATAATATCGGCGAGCGTTAAAAAATTTCATGTCTCTTTAGTTTTATCAAGTTTGTTTTCTATAATATTACCAATACCTAAGGCGTTCATCATTTGAGGTAGACATCTGAGCATAGCGTTATCGAGCGCTTCGTAACTATTTGCTCGTTACAAGAAGCTCTCGCGAGCGCTACGTACGTTCCTCCGAGCTGCCTCTCAGAAAGCAGCCTGCCGTTGCTAAGGAACAAAGGCTTACTTCAAGAAATAGAATGGCGTCGTCAATATTCGACTGCATGAATTATGACAATTTATGAGATGAAAATGTGACAGTAAGCATCTGTGAAGTACAGAAAACAATTTTCTAGCCTTCTGAACGGAGAAAAAACAGTGATTTGTTGCACGTTTTTGGTATCGCTAGTCGTCGCCATTTTGGAAAGCACTCTAACGTAACGAACTGTTGCATAGAAAGAACAAAACGTAGAAAAGCGCTACGAAAAAGCGCTAGCCTTATGCAACTCTCGCCTGTTGTCTAGTGTCTACACCTTTCTTTTGAAATGTTCACAGGTTTGACACATTCGTTGTTTTTACGTCATTTCAAAGACGTTGAAATGTTTAAATGGCGCTTAGCATTTTATTTGTTTGTTTGAATAGATGCCAGTAATTTATATTAATGATCGTTCCAAGGCGATACGTCTGTGGTGGTTCTTATTGTTTTATGTCTTGGTGTTTAATGTTTTTGTGCTGTTGGCACCTTATGTATGTTATCATATTTTTAGTTAAGTTTAGGTAACCGAGTGGTCACCTATTGGGAAAATAGCTGCTCATTCGGTTTACGATATGTTTTCATAGTATAAGTATCTGATTGTTAATTTAGTTTTTTCCTGTCTCGGTTTTTGATCTTTTTCTGATTGCGCCTTTTTCTGATCGTTGCCTACTTTTACCCTTTTTACGTCCTAGTCAACAGCAACGGTCGAGTCGGGACGTTGCCTCCATTCTATGGAACTTTTACCAACATTAGGATGTCATGACTCTCAAACTGTGCATCATGAATATAACCACCAAAGCAAACATAAGGCTTATATGTATGGATGGTTTTACTAAACCACTTTTCCTGGGCTGGCTCAGACTTGAGCGGTTAACTAGTAATCAGATGGTCGGTCAGTAATTAAGAAGCTTTGCTTGGAGACACCAGCAGTCCATCTATTTCTCCTAGGCCCCTAAGGCAAGCACTGGTACATGCCTGTCATTTTAGTGACCAATGCTTATCGTGACTTAAGAAAATAAATAAAAAATGCCCATATCAGAGGAACAGTTTTGTTTGTTTTCTATTGTCAACCTACCTGGAAGTCCTTTAAGTGCACCCCTTTCTGCATGTGACTTTTTGTCAATTTCTGAACCAGTATCATTAGAACTTCGACATCGCCAAGGTAGTCAACAAACGATGCAATGGCATCATTGAAGGACCTGACCTGAGCCTTCATTGCTGGATGGTCTTTTAGTTTGTCCATGGGGACATCTTTAAACAGTTGTTTGAAGTGCGAAAACGCTCCTGGATATTTCTTAAACCAGCTGTAGTGAAATAAAATACATTAGTAAAGTGTTTGTTAAGAATCGCTACATGTAACAGCATGGATTGAAATAAAAGCATTTTCTTCCGAGTTTCTGATCTGGTCTGGAACAAAGTCGGGCGATCAAATCGAACGCCAGATATCTAAAAAGATCTCTGACCTCGTTAAACAAGCATATTTAAAAGGCATTTTTTTTTAGATTTTTAAAGTTTAAAGTTAAACAAAAATGGTTAATTGCAAACCAGTACCGATAAATCATTGAAGCAATTGCTTTCTTTGCGATAGAAACAAAATGCAATAATTCCACCAAAATACGAATTTACCTCAAATAAAATGCTGTACCATTTGCAATACCGTTTGTCTGATATTGCATCCAGCTTGCCTTCACTGCATCCTTTTGTTGCTGAGATAACACAGTCGCCATCTAGCCCACTGTCAGAAAATAGTGAGTGCATGGGAGAACCAAAAATTTGAGTTCCGACCAGGTCAGGCACAAACCGGCCTGTAGAGTCAAAGAAGAAGGCTAGAAAAGAGGAATTGTACTATGCGTGTAGCGAAAACAAAGGCGCTGGTCAGCTGTGCAGTAACTGCACAGCTGATCAGCGACTTTGTTTTCGCATATGCATATGTTTGGTTTTCTTTTGCGGTGGCTCAAGTAAAGAATTTATAGCTATCGCTGCTTAAGGCGCATAATAGTCACAAAACTTGAAAACCCCGAAAGTGAACCCATAATTCTAGAGAAAAAAAAAGATAAATCATGATTTCTAGCCTTTCATTATTTGAACGCAGTCAACGAACAACAAAGAAATAACGAACTCTGCATAACACATTTATCAATGCACTAGTGTACTCTACTTATGCACTAGTGTACTTCTACTTCGAATGAGATAAAGCGAAATTATCAATTGGAATGAAGTGATTTACCAATATGCATGTCGATAATTTCATGATGCCTCTCACAGATGCTACAGAATTTGCATACACTTGAAGACAACTAGCATATGGAATCAAGGTAGCCAAAGAATTTTCTTTTCGAATAAAGGTTCAGAAATGTAATGCATTATATGCAAGGGAACCCGTCCATTGGGGCCGTGATAGAAAAACGGGCTTCGTGTGCAGCCTGTAGAAGCTTAGACCCACTGACTGACATTCTGATTACTGGTTAAACGTTCATGCTCGCAGAAATATAAGCTTTGCGTAGAGGTGCGAGCAGCTTATCCTTGCCGAAATGGGCGGGGTCCAAATTTCCACCAGACCTAAAGTAAATTGCAATGAAGTCAGGCCATAACATGACTTCCCGTCATCATATATTACAAGAATCTTACATAAGGGTAAGGGATGAATAGACACATCTTTCCCTCTGGTCACAGTTTGGCATCATTTGGCGAGTCTCGTGATGCCAAACTGTGGCCAGAGGGACAGACTCGTCTATCCATAACTTAAATTCTTTTTCTTGCACGCCTTAATGCGACGACAGTTGATTTTCATAACATGTACACGAAAAACACACTGCAATGGCGTCCGCCATTTTGAAATAGAACGTTTCTGACGTCGTCGTGACATGTGCGCTTAGGAATGAAGTTACGTGTCGTCCTATACAACCAACGTTGAACACGTGCACGCAGGGTCAGACAACTGGGGTAGATTATGAGAATCTTATATTAGTGTCAGGGATGGATAGACAAATCTGCCTTGAGGGTCACTTTGGCATCACGAGGCTCGCCGAGTGATCCGAGGGACAGATTTATTGTACAATAGGCCTACGTTATGATTTCAATGTTGCACTATTAAATCATGATTTTATTCATATGCTTTGTGCTCCGTAATTTATCATAGTTGAAGCAATGATTTAATTAAAAACACGATAGCAATCAATCATCTTTGTCATAAGAATTATGTTAACAAAATATGAATTGGCATATATCAGCATCATAGTAAAGTACATCAGGAAAACAGGTCCGTGCAATGAATATCCCCTTAAAGCCCACTTTTATATAGTAAAACTGGGGGATGTAGGGGTATACCTTTTTATCTTATTTTTGCTCCAAAACATAGATTGTGGGTACTGGTTTAAACCGCCTCAGCGAGGCGTCTCTAACGTGTACCCAAAATCTATGTTTTGAGAAAAAGTAAGAAAAATATAAAAATAAAAAAAACAAAAACAAGTAGCCCAAGGGCAACGATCGCTCACCTGAGAGTCAACAAGTACGTCACTGGACAAAGTTGTTTTTTTTTTTTTTTTTTTTTTTTTGAAAATCTGATCAAAATTGAAGATGCTGGAGTGGTCACAACACTAAAAATTGATCTTTCAAACATTCAAGGGCAGCTAACTCCGCAGTCCAGGGTCGAATCTGGCTCAAATTCAAACTCATCCGAGATGTTATGGTTATCCTTGTTTCTTCCAAGAATGAAGAAGATCCGATCAAAATTGAAGGCGCTAGAGTGGCCACAATACAAAATATTGATTTTTCAAACACTTAAGGGCAGCTAACTCCGCAGTCAGAGGTCAGATCTGGCCGAAATTCAAACTCATCCGATATATTGTAATTATTCTTGTTACCAGCAAGAATGAAGCAGATCCACTGAAAAACAAAGATGCTAGAGTGGCCACAACACAGAATATTGATTTTTCAAACACTAAAGGGCATCTAACTCCGCAGTCAGAGGTCTGATCTGGCCGAAATTCAAACTCATCCGAGATATTGTAGTTATTCTTATTACCAGCAAGAATGAAGAAGATCCACTGAAAAACAAAGATGCTAGAGTGGCCACAACACAGATTATTGATTTTTCAAACACTCAAGGGAAGATAACTCCGCAGTCAGAGGTCGGATCAGGTCGAAATTCAAACTCATCTGAGATATTGTACTTATCCTTGTTACCTGCAAGAATGAAGAAGATCCACTGAAAAACATTATCCTTGTTACCTGCAAGAATGAAGAAGATCCACTGAAAAACAAAGCTGCTATAGTGGCCACAACACAAAATATGGATTTTTCAAACACTCAAAAGCAGATAACTCCGCAGTCAGAGGTCGGATCTGGTCGAAATTCGAACTCATCCGAGATGTTATAAATGTCCTTGTTACTTCTAAGAATAAAGAAGATTCGAATAAAAATGATGGCGCTAGAGTGGCCACAACACTAAATATTGATTTTTCACACAGTCAAGGGCAGATAACTCTGCAGTCAGCGGTCAGATCTGGCTGAAATTCGAACTCATTCGAGACATTATAACTATCCTTGTTACTTCCAAGTAAGAAGAAGATTCGTTTAATATTGTAAGCGCTAGAGCGGCCACAACACTAAATATTGATTTTTCAAACACTCAAGGGCAGATAACTCCGTGGTCAGAGGTCGGATCTGGTCGAAATTCGAACTCATCCGAGATGTTACGAATGTCCTTGTTACTTCCAAGAATAAAGAAGATCCGAATAAAATGAAGGCGCTAGAGTGGCTACAACACTAAATATTGATTTTTCACACAGTCAAGGGCAGATAACTCTGCAGTCAAGGATTGAATCTGGCTGAAATTCGAACTCATCCGAGATGTTATGGCTATCCTTGTTACTTCCAAGTATGAAGAAGATCCGATTAAAATTGAAGACGCTAGAGTGGCCACAACACAAAATAATGATTTTTCAAACACTCAAGGGCAGCTAACTCCACAGTCAGAGGTCGGATCTGGCTGAAATTCGAACCCATTCGAGATATTATAGTTGTCCTTGTTACCTGCAAGAATGAAGAAGATCCAATGAAAAATAAAGGCGCTAGAGTGGCCACAACATTTTCCCATTATAAGTCTATGGGGATTTTTCCAGACACTCAAGGGCAACTTACTCCGCAATCTGAGGTCGAGCCTAGCTAAAATTCGAACTCATCCGAGATATTATGGTTGTCCTTGTTACCTGCAACAAAATGAAGAATATCCAATCAAAAATGAAGCTGCTAGAGTGGCCACAACATTTTCCCCATTATAACTCAATGGAAGCTATCTGTTGCCATGAAAACCAGAGTTCCGATCCGATCTGCTTAAAAACCTATGGCAGGCAATCCCCCACCCAATGCTGCTTCATGTAAAATCTGACTGCAATTGGCCAGCTAGTCTCAGAGATATTGAATATTGAAAGTGTGAACGCACGGACGCACGCACGTACGGACGGACGACGGCTCGACTATCATACTATAAGCTCACCTTATGAGCCTTCAGCTCAGGTGAGCTAAAAATCTACTGAACATTTTCAATTTTTACAACTTCAGAAAACTCTGTATATTACATGGGCATGTTTTTGTAATGAGGGAAAAGCTATACTTTTTTTTAACTTTTTGTTGTTTTGGTTCTTTTTGTATCTGTACTTTTTGTTATTTTGGTTCTTTTTGTATCTGTACTCTTTGTTATTTTGGTACTTTTTGTATCTGTACTTTTTGTTATTTGGCTCTATTTGTATCTGGTCTTTTTGTTATTTTGGTTCTTTTTGTATCTGTACTTTTTGTTATTTTCACTGGGTTATTTTTGTATCTCTACTTTTTGTTATTTTGTTTCTTTTTGTATCTGTTCTTTTTGTTATTTTGGTTATTTCCATCTTGGTGTTTTGGTTCGGAATGTGTCTCTGCTTGCGAATATTCCTGGTAGAAAATCAAGATATATGGAAAGCAATTTTTGCTTGGAACGAACTTTCTTAACTTTTATATGCAAATATTTTCATTTATCATCTATGAGGTCGGTGTATAACGGTGGATAACGTCATATAATAAAAAAGTGTTATATGACCACATGTGTGTAAGCTTTGCGGGAATACGTAATGTCATTGACGATGTCTGTAACGACAATGTAAATTGTCTTTGAATTTGTCCACTTTGAAGGCGATAAATCCTATTTTCAGAGTCATATGATAAATGAATCTTAAACTCGTAGTCAGTTCATATGAAATTTACTAAAACTCGCCTAAGGCTCGTTTTCTAAATTCCATATGAAATGACCACGAGTGTAAGATCCTCTATTTATGACATGATAGATCCTTCGAACTCCCACAAACAGTAGCACTAGAGCTCGAATGAATTATGTATAACAGCAGTGAAGGGAATTTAAATGCATGCACTTCTCCTAAAACGACCACTGCATAACGAAAACATGCCCATGCAATATACAGAGATTTTTAAGTTGTAAAATTTCAAATTTTTCAGTAGAATTTGTTTTTGTTATTTTTCTTATTTTTGCTCAAAACATAGATTGTAGGTACACGTTAGAACCGCCTCGGCGAGGCGGTTCTAACGGGTACCCACAATCTATGTTTTGGAGCAAAAATAAGAAAAATAGGTATACCCCTGCATACCCCAGTTTTACTATATAAAAGTGGGGTATATGGGGGTATTTATTAAACGGACATGTTTTCCTGATGTTTTAACCGCCAGTAACGACTTTCATGGGCCCGTTATCACACATAGCATCATTAGAATACATGTATTTGCAAATACTTGAAAATCAATTATATTGTTCAAGGAAATCCAAAGTTTTAGGAATTTGAATGAAATTTAAGGAAATAACCATACATATATAGAAGCCTTGTTTGAAACGTTTTTTTTTTTTTTTTTTCTTATTTCAAATCCTGCTAGCATATTTACGATCATGGTTGCTTGTTGGTAAAAATATTTACACTTAAGTAATTGCATTTATCTCCAATCGGGGTACCCAGCCTTACTTTCTATATTCCGTACTCGACCTAGGCCTGCGAATTATCTTAAGCACACTACGAATCTTTCAGGCACTACGCTATTATATTCATTTTCTCGTAAAAAACTGGTATCCAATTAACCGTTACATTGTCAAATTGTTTCATTTATCCTTTGAGCCGCATACGGTGAGAAAACGAGATTATTGCCTATGCGAAAACAAAGGCGCAGATCAGCTTCGCAGTAACTGCGAAGCTGATCAGCGCCTTTGTTTTCGCTACTCGGATAGTACATTTCGTCTTCTACTTAAATCCAAAATATCAAGCTTCTAGCTCTTTTCTGAGCTTGTACAGGCCGGTTTGTGTCGGACTTGGTCGGAAACCCCGAAGACCGGTTTTCTCGCGTCGCGGCTCCTTTGATAATTCCAGACAATTTCGTCCCGAAATATAACGTGAAAATAGTAGTCTCATGAAGACTTACCTTGATAGTAAGACACTTTTAATCAAGCGTATACAATATGTTTAAGTTTTCGTTCTTATACAACTCCCAACCACTTTTAAAATGAGGAGGCGCTGACAAAATGTCACCTTACACATTAAAACAATTTCTCAGATTGACAACTAATGCATGCTATTAAAATGCCAAATGTAGTTTTGCATGTTTTTGTATCAGTGCATTCAATTAACCTCAGTGCATTCAATTAACATCAGCTTGTGTTTTGCTATACGGGCTAGAATAATCATTTTAATTAATGCGGGACGCAAAGTTAATACCAAATAAAAATGTTGCAACCTGCATCTGCAACCAGTGTAAGGTAAACAACACAGAAAACCAATGTCTTTGTAATAAGTGCAGATTTTTAGCTCACCTGAGCCGTTAGGCTCACAAGGTGAGCTTATAAGATGGCCATGATCCGGCGTCCGTCCGGCGTCTTTCTTAGTCCGTCCGTTGTCCACAATTTCAAAGATCTTCTTCTCCAATCAAAGCCAAATTTTATAGGAAGCCTCTACCCTCTACAGAAATGGGGAACGGAAGTGTTTATAAATAATCCAGGTCACATGACCAAGATGGCCGCAATGCCCATGTATGGTAAAAAATATTCTTCTCCAGAACCGGTAGACCGATTTCAACGAAACTTGACATGTAACATCTGGGCCTAACGTACTACAATGTGTTTATAAATCATGACCCTGTGATGACCTTGACCTATTCTATGGCAAGGTCAACATAGGTCGCCCATGCATTTGAACGGGAAAAAGTGTAAAAAATGTCATTTGAAGGACAAAACTTGTAGAAATTGGGCAAATGGACTGAAGATTCAAGATTCTGAAAATAATTTGACCCCAGGCATCCCGGGGCAGTATACATGTATAGACCATAATCTTCAAAGATCATCCCTGAAACCGCGTGGCCAATGAAAGTGAAATTTTATAGGGAGCATCTATAAGAAGTCGGAACCAATGTTTGTGTGACGAATATCTGTATTAAAACCATAATTTCTGCTACGGTATCTTCAAAAGCTCTAAGTTTGATATTCGTCAGGTAAAGTTGTTCAACATTATTAATTCCCCCCCCCCCCACCCATTGAATTTGTCATACACGGTGGTTAAATAGGAAACGTTTTTCACCCGATTTACCCACATAGTAATTTTGAATAGACTAGTCCGTTGTAATGGAACAATCCAAAAGTGCACATGGAGTTTTCTGTTTCCGCTGGAAGTGGCACTGGGACTATCCAGAGATTCAAGCTTCACAGAGGTGGAGATGAGATCATGTCTTCCACAGTTACGAACTTCAAGGGGGTCAATGCTGGAGAGATGAATTTTAGCTTGGTTGACGTTGTCGGCCAGACTAAGATTGATACCTCCAACATTTGTGTTAATGTCTTGAAGGAGAAGATTGTTTTTGAGATCAAGGATGACGCTGATTAATCATGTTATCTTCATTTAAGGAAAGAATATTCAGATATGTTTGGCTTTGATAAGCAATACTTTGCACATATGTGAAAAAGATAGAACAATTTTAGCAGTCAGCTAAAGTTCATAATTTCCATTGTTTTTATGCCTATATGATATTTACATATTTGTTTGGTTTGTGGAAAAGCAACCATATTGATATACATTATTGTCTATTGTGTTTTCAATTTTAAAATGCGGGACGCATTTACCCGGAGGCGTGGGTAGTGTAAAGAAGTTTCGTTTATATTTTACTGAAAATGCAGTAACTGATTCAAGTATCTAGCAATCATGACTGCAGGCTGTAATGTTGCTAATATTTGATTGGTCCGTTAAAAGTAACCAATGAAAAGGCACTTGATTTAGATCCGTTTGAGGGGTATAAAAGCGGCTTGCTGTAATGTTTTCGGGTTCAGTTCTTACGAAGTCGTCGGAGAGAGGACAAGGTGTATAATTAAATACTAGAATTAATTGTCAGGCACTTTGTGCTATTATTGAAGGTACCAGCAACTTATTCCCGGGTTCTCGATTAAGCCCAGCTTTAACGAGAGGGTAATAAGTAGTCTGGTATATAGAAGTGCGGGTAGTTGACGATAGTCCCAGAGCTGTTTAGAACTGAGACGTTGCAGCACAGCTGCTCCAGCAAGAAGCTTTCAGACAAGAAGTGTTCCAGCAACTTGTGTTGGAGCAAGTGTTTCATAGCCCAATCAGTCTGTGTTATATATATTTTGATAATTTTTATCTGTGATTCCCATCATTATAAATCATTGTCCAATCATTTATTTACTAATCAGTAGGCAAAGCAGCCCAGAGGAAAATTTGATATAGCAATAAGGTATTGCATTTTATAACAGAGATCTTTTTGACGTTGTTGGAAGCTAAGCAAGCTCGAACCACGTTACAATTTGGTGGCAGCGGTGGGTTGGTTTTATCCGTTGCCAGTTATCATATTAGAGCATGCTTTTCCACCGACGGGGTTTCTGTGGCTTGGCTCGGCTGTTCGTTACATTTGGTGGCAGCGGTGGGATAATGACAACTGCCGGACAGGAGTTGCCTTACCCATGTAGTTCCTAGGCCAAGACTCGGGACGAGTCTTCTCGTAGGGGGAAGTAATTTGACGGGATAGCCTCCCTTTGAAAAATACGTTGATGGAACGTATTAGCGGCATATTGAGTACTTATGATATGCAAATTTCAAACTCGAAACTTTGTGAATCGAGTAAGTGTTGAGCATATAGCGTAGTAAACCACCCTTGGTGGATGAGCATGATTTTCCACCGACGGGGTTTCTGTGGCTTGGCTCGGCTGTTCGTTACATTTGCAACAAATAATCCAGGTCACATGACCAAGATGGCCGCCATGCCCATATATGGTAAAAACCCTTCAAAAATCTTCTCCGGAACCGTAGGACCGATTTCAACGAAACTTGGCATGTAGCATCAGTGATCAGAGTACTCAGTTCAATGTGTTGATAAATTATGACCTTGGGATGACCTTGATCTATGTTACGGCAAGGTCGCCTATGCATTAGAATAGGGAAAACTGTTAAAATGTCATTTGAAGGTGAAACTCGCTGGAAATGGACAGATGGACTGAATATTTATGGTCAATCGACTCCAGGTGTTAGTCTGCCCCCACTCCGGGGCAATTTACATGTGTATTATAAAAATATTCAAAGGTCTTCTTCTCTGAAACCGCTTGGCCAGTGAAAGCCTACTTTTACATCTATAGGAAGGGGGAACCAAAGTGTTCATAAATAATCAAATAATCCAGGTCACATGACCTAGATGTTCACCATGCCCATATATGCTAAAAATCCTTCACAAATCGGTGGAACGATGTTACAATGAAACGTGGCATTGAGCATCGATGACTCGTGTACTACAATGTGTTTATAAATTACCACCATTGGATGACCTTGATCTATTTTATGGCAAGGTCAACATAGGTATTTTCTATGCATTTGAATGGGAAAAAGTGTTAAAATGTCATTTGAAGGTTAAAACTTGCAGGGAATGGGCAAGTGGACTGACGATACATGATTTTGAGAAAATTTGTATCCCCGGAACATATTCAAAGATCTTCTCTGAAACTGCCCGTCCAATCAAAGCCATCTGATGTGAAGTTTCTATATAACGGGGAGAACCAATGTGTTTATAAATAATACAGGTCATATGACCAAGATGGCCTACATGCCCATATATGGTAAAACCCCTTCTAAAATCGTCTTCTACGGAACAGGTGTACCTATTTCAAGGAAATGTGACTTAAGTACCACAATGGGTTTAAAAATCATGACCATGTTGACCAATCATGATCATGACCATCATGACCATGTTGACCACATTGACCAATTTTACGGCAAGGTCAACGTAGGTCCCCTATACATCTGAATGGGGGAAAATAGTTGAAATGTCATTTGAAGGAAAAATTTTGCAGGAAATTGGCAAATGGACAGAATATTGATTATTCTAAAACATTTGACACTAGGGCTAATTCCGCTTGGGCCAAATGGGTTGTGACCATATTATTCAAACATGTTTATTGGTATATATAGCATTTACAGGACCATTGGTCCTCTGGTTGTCTTGAACAACAGTTGAACCACCGCATGAGAAAATCAACAACTTGCCTAGGCTAAAACGGAGCCACAGATCAGCTGTAGAGTAACTGCACAGCTGATCAGCGCCTTTGATTTGCTGCACGTATAGTACAATCCCTCATCTTCTTACATCCGAATTTTCAAGCTTCTAGCCTTTTTCTGTCACTGTACAACCCGGTTTGTGTCGGACCTGGTCGGAACCCAAATTGTTGGTTTTCTCACGCACAGGCTCAGCTAAGAAACACCAGAAACCTAACGGCAGAGGCGTACATCATTCATGACTCATTGAACTAATTTTGCACGACCTTTGCCAACAATGATGCATTATTCAGTCGACACGTATCCCTATAGCTATAGATAATGCATAACATGCTCTTTATGTTAATGATGAAACAAATTAAATGTTAGTAATTTGAATTTTTGAAATTTCAAGTCTAAACCTTGAAGCAACATGCAAATCAATACGCGAATAACCGTTTAACCGTCAAACGCTGATTGTACGTATATCAACGCGAGTCGTCACTTTCCTTGTCACCTGTAAAATAATTCTCATATCGTGCTTGAAAACCACAATCTCGGATATCTTTACTTGTTTGATATAAGAACGCATTGCATTGTACGGAATGCCACACCAAGTATACCACTTCGTGCGGTCGTCACGAATTCATGAATTGTTGAATTGTAGTTGTCGAAATTCCGCCGCGACAGATCTGCGAGGGATCTGCGACATACTCGCGACATATGCGACGATTTTGCAACAGGTTTGCGGATATTTTGTCGTATGAAACTAAAACTTCAACTGTCTCTCGCGAACTGTTGGCAACTAGATCGCAACACATGCGAATCCTACCGACCCTCGCACGAATGTAGTTCTAGTTTCGCGACTCAATGGCGCCAAAAGTCGCGAGATAAAGAAATAATCATATCCATGATCTTCACAAGAAGGCTTTTGACCGAGGTGTTCTACCTACATGTACAAGTCTGGTACAAGTCTAAATACAGCATACTTCGAAGCAAAGAAACGCAAAAATACATGATTTTGTTGTTATAAATAATCCTCATGCGGATGGTTTTGGGCCATTAGATTTATATGTACTTTGTCTCATACCAAAGAAGATCTTCAGCACAGTGTGAGTTTTTAAAGAAAGCATTTGCCCTAAATGCGCGTTATTGGTAGAAAATGTCAACGACTCACGATATGTTTTCTTGGTACTGGGGTTAGTAACTCGAAGCCATCTTAAGCCTTAAGATCATCTTACGACCAACTTAAGCATCTCTTAGGGATTATGGTGACTAACTGGAAGCGATCTTAAGTAACGGTGACAACTTAACAGTATCGTAACTTTATGGTCAACCCAAGCCCACCTTAGCGTCATCTTATCTTACAAGGTAACAACTTTAATTAAAATAAGGTATTAGTTTCGCCCTTTAGATCAAATTTATTACTATTATTATGTTGCTGATGCAACATGTTATGATGTTGTGTGTCGCCGTGGTGCAATCCAATTTTATAATGAACATGTAAACATCAAATTAAGTAGATACATACCATATGTTGTGCTTGGTGTTGCACTACTGCTGTAACTACAACAACAACTACTACTATAGGGGATCATCAACACCTTACTACTGTTAGTGATCTTAACGTGAAGATGGCGATGCGATAACTTTGAGTTACTGGAATAGAGGCCTTAAATTTTAAGGTGACCGTCTTAAGGCCATCGTAAGAATGTCGTAAGTAGGGGAACTTACGATGCCTTCGCGTTACTAACCCCTGGTTGTCAATTTAGTTTTTTTGGAGTAGGATTTTCTTCATGATTGCGCCATTTCCTGATCATTTTGTACCTTTTAGTCTCTTATTATCGAGACCCTTATATTCAGTGGAAGAATAATAACGCTTTAACTCACAAAGCAATTTGATCAACGAGTTAAGTCCCCTCTACTACTTTTGAACACCAAAATATTTCAATGCATTATCACCCTCGAAAAAATAGAGCATTCAACTTGAAAAGAGAAAAGTTAAACAGAAAAGAGAAAAAGTTGAATATAATAAATGATACGAACTGGTGCAAACAGAAACAAAATCAAACTACAAAACCATAGGTGGGAAACAGCCAAACCTTGACAATAAGGTACTGATACATAGAGAACGCACGGTAAGCCGTGTGAACAGCTATTTCCCTAATTCTTGACATTCAGAAACACCGCAAATACTTGAATAAGCATATAAAATGCAGAAACAACACAAAAACACAAACACACCAGAACATAAAACGGATAGAACTACAAGAAACGTACCGCCTTGCGATCGTAAAATGTTTCTAGTATATGGAAAACGTATATAAAAGTATTAACATTTTCAGACCCTTGGGACTTCTTCTTTCTATGTTTGAATGTTGTTTCTCCAGAGGGCATGCTTTTCATTTACATAAATTGCAAAAAAAAAAAAAAAAAAAAAAAAAAAAAAAAAAAAAAAAAAAAAAAAAAATAAAAAGTCTAAAAACAGTATTGCGCACCTCTCGTAGCTGATTTATTTTTATACTGCTACGAAAGAGATTTCATGGATTCTCTTAACCATGATAATCAAGCTGATGTTATCGAGGCTTTTAATTCCACATCTAGGTACCTCGATGACCTTTTGAACATTGACAACCCTTATTTTGAAGGTATGGTCAATCAAATTTATCCACCTGAACTTCAGTTGAACAAAGCTAATATCTCAGATACCGAAGCCCCCTTTTTAGATCTACATCTTTCTGTTGCAAATGGATTTGTTTCTTCTAAAATTTATGATAAGCGCGATGACTTTGATTTTGATATAGTAAATTTTCCTTTTTTGGATGGTGACGTTCCTCGTCGTGCTTCTTATGGTGTATACATTTCGCAACTTATTAGGTTTGCTAGATTCTGCAATCATGTTACAGACTTCAACGCTCGAAATAAATGTTTAACGGCAAAACTTCTCCAACAGGGCTATCGGTATCAATAACTTCGAAAAACCTTTTCTAAATTTTATCGTAGACACTATGAATTGATTTCCAAATATAATGTTGGGTTAAAGACACTTTTAAGTGAGGGCCTTTCGGAACCTGAATTTTATGGTGACTTGGTTTACAAATTAAAGAAACTTAAAGGAATAAATGATTTTTCTCTTCAGTTCGGAAAAATCATATCACGTTACAGACGTATAGGTTATAACTTGAATGTTATGCGACAGTCTGCATGCTTTGTTTTTAACCCAATCATGGTTGATAACTATGCTGCCTTCTTTAATTGCACGCCGATGGGTCGGGCGTCAGACTCTATGATGGCCCCGACTTAAAGCTATTCATTTTAGTTGGTTGGGGCCGGAGCTTCTTGTCTGTTGCTTGGCCCACCGGGGTCCAACTGGTGTTTTTCTTTTGCTCCGGAGTTAGTAGGTTATTCGGCGCCCAGGGATCTCCATCGTCGGGCAGCTTACTCAATCTGTGAGTCCTGGTTTTTGATTCATCAGGATGTTTATCATGATTTATTTGTTTGTTCTTGATGATTCATTGACTAGTTAGAGATTCACCACGAGGACCGAAGAACTAACTAAATGTTGTGAACCACTGCAGAAGCTGAGGGTGAGGTTAGGTACCTGTAAAACCGGTTTAAGCCCGCCAGTAACTTTGTGTTACTGATCGTTCCAAGTCGATACTTCTGTAGTGGTTCTTTTTGTTTTATGTCTTGGTGTTTAAAATTTTTTGTGCTGTTGGCGCCTTATGTATGTTTTCATATTTTTAGTTAAGTTAAGGTAACTGAGTGGCCACCTATTGGGAAAATAGCTGCTCATTCGGCTTACGATATGTTTCATGGTATAAGTACCTGATTGTTAGTTTGGTTTTTTCCCACCTCGGTTTTTGGAGTGGGAATCTTTTTCTGATTGCGCCTTTTCCTGATCTTTGCCTACTTGTACCTTTTCAGTTTATTTAACACGAAGTAGCAAGTAGCATATTTCGGTGTAATATTTGTTTGGTTCCGTGAAGTCCATATTCGAAGTAGAAAGAAAGCTGGCAACAGTCTAAAAACTTCATCCGAACTACATTGGTATTTACTTTCAGTAAATTACGACATCTTTACAGCATAGGTTATGTAAACAAAATAATGCGTCAGATAAACTGAAAAATCTGTTTTGAAGTGCTTCAAAATCAAAGTTTGTAAACAGTTTACAAGAAACGATTATCTAGGCTGATGCTTTTGAATTAAGCAACAGGAGGTACATTAAACGTGACATCACGCAAACTTGTTCGAGAAGTGGACACCCCCTTAAAAACCAGGGTAAATAGGGGTTTACATTTTCTTATTTTATTTTTTGCTATAAAACATAGATTGTGGGTACTCGTTAGAACCACCTCAGCGATAGAACAATTCCTCTTCTACTTACAGACTTATAGCCAATATTTCAAGCCTCTAGCGTTCTTCTGTGGCTGTACAGGCCGGTCTGTGTCGGAAACCAAGAAGACGGGTTTTCTCGCGTCGCGACTCAGGTGTTGTTAATGAGTACCCACAAACAGACAAAAACATAATTTGTTTACACCCTAGTAATTCTATATTACTGACCGTTC
This sequence comes from Rugalucina vietnamica, assembly GCA_964017185.1. Classification (NCBI taxonomy): domain Eukaryota; kingdom Metazoa; phylum Mollusca; class Bivalvia; order Lucinida; family Lucinidae; genus Rugalucina; species Rugalucina vietnamica. Next base: position 58,917,750 of record OZ024875.1, on the reverse strand, counting down.
CAAGGCGGTATTTTTGATGTTGTTCTAATTGTTTGTGTTGAATGTTTGTGCTGTTTGCACCTATGTACGTACCTGATTGTCAAATTAGTTTTTTTGGATTGTGACTTTCGTTCTGATTGCGTCATTTCCTGATCATTATTTACTGTTTCCTTTTTACGTTTATACAGGGCTCAGAACCAACATACAAAAAATTGAAATTAACACGGTTGTTGAACTTGAACTTTCACGGAAGTTTTAAAATGAGCAACATCGTGGGAAAACCAACAATGTGGTTTCCGAACAGGTCCGACACAAACCGGCCTGTACAAGCACAGAAAAGAGCTAGAAGCTTGAAATTTCGGGTTTAAGTAGAAAAGGAATTGTACTATCCGAGTAGCGAAACAAAGGCGCTGAACAGTTACCGCGAAGCTGATCTGCGTCTTTGTTTTCGCCTATGCAGATTGTTGGTTTTCCAATGAGGCGGCTCAAACATACATGCACAATTAATTGCTAATGAATCAAAAGGAACGTATCGGTTTAGCCAGGGAGCAAAATGATATGATCCATGGATGTTTTATGTTATTAAGACCCACGGTTAAGGGAGCGACCATTTGATTTTTATGGGGGGGGGGGGGGTGTGCTGGAAGATTTTTTGAAAAAAATTTCCAGGACAATGATGTTAACAAAAAATATCCAGGATGATCGAACAAACAAAAAAAATATCCAGGACAATGTTTAAGGAAGTTGAGTGTTTTAATGGCAAATAAGCAGAAACTTGTGAACAAGGATTTTGAATGTCAATTATGTTTATTTTCATCAAAATAATTAATTGATCTGATGATTGTTTTTAAAATGTTTATTTTCACTCAGATAATGGTCATTTTTATATCAAATGACTGAGATTCAGGAAAATGTTTCAGTACTGTTGCTCAACTGTGGGAACACATTAATATAATTTCAGGAGGTTGGTTTTAATTTAGATACTTTCAACATAAATCTACATTTTAAGTATTTTTTTCCTTTTGAACTGGAATTGCTGATATGCATATTTTCATATTAACCAAGGTGAAAGGTACAACAAAATGAATACAATACAAACATGTATAATTAATTTTTTTGATAACTGACTAGATACCCAGGCTAATCTGCACCCATTTTAGTAACACACTTCGACAAAACATGTCATTTCTGATGAAGCTGGTGCACATAACACAAACCCAAGTCACATCTCATGTTTTAGAGCTGTATGCAGCAGAGAAAATTAATTTGGTCCATTGGAACATAACATGAAAGTATTAAAATATTGACTAGAACTCAAACAAATGATTGAATATTGACTAGAAAATCATTGCAAATAATGACTATTTGGTTCATGCACAGATCCAAATTTTGTGGAAAATTACGCTCCTCAATTTTGATGGCTTTCCACATATTAACACTTGCCATCATCTTGTTTTTTACTTTCTTTGATACTGGTTCAAACCCAAAGTTCTCCATCTTTCTGACTTTCTTCTCTCCCTAATCTCCTCCTCATAACTTAAATTCAGCCCTTACAAAATTTCGCTTCTGATTTTTCTTCTCATTCTTTTTTCCCTTTCCAAATATTTCCCATCTCCATTGGTGTTTTACCATATTTTTCTATACACCTATGGATAGGATAATTGTTTTAACATTTCAAATAGCAGTGTCGAGTGCACATTGTATAAATTTAGCCTTCACATGAGAAAACCAACAATCTGGATTCCCTACCATCTCTGACACAGACCAGTCTATACAGTCACAAAAGCAGACTATAAACTTGAAATTTTGAATTTATGAAGAAGTAGCATTGTTTTGTCTATAGAGTGAAAACAAAGGTGCTGATCAGCTGTAAAGTCACTGCACAGCTGATCAGTGTCTTTGATTTCGCATAAGCAGAATGTTGGTTTTCTAGTTCCACGATTCACTTGAAAAAAGTATCATCACTAAAACAGAAATTTAATATTATATAGATGCCTCTTTATAAATACTCACTAGGGCATTTTAGCAACTGAGCTGATATAGTATGTCATTGCTCTGGTATTCATTTGTCACCTATTTTTAAAGGGTTCTCCTCCTTTACCAATTTAAGCTAACATTTTATATATATTTTTGAAAAGTGTATGAAAAAAAATCTAGGATCCTAGGCCTCCTTTACAAAAATTAAAAATCCAGGATAAATGATGGTAAAAAAAAAATACTCAGGCTGAAATAAATCTTCCAGCCCTCCCCATAAAAATCAACTGGTTGCTCCCTAAGGCCCTGGTCTGTGTGAAGCTCACGTGAAGAAAACTGGAGTTCTAATCTACAAAGACTGGTTCTGGTTCAAAGATTCTAGCATGTACATCTGGGACTACTATAATATACAGACATAGACAGCACCAAATAGAATATAGAAACACTCATGCGTTTTCATACTAAGTGACCGCCTATTGGGAAATAGCTGCTCAATCGGCTTACAATCCGTTTTCTAAGTATTTCTAAGTAAGTACCTAATTGTCAATTTTAGTTTTTCCCACCTCGATTTTGGAGTGGGAAATTCTTTCTGACTGCGTCTTTTCCTGATCACTGCCTACTGGCACCTCTTAACATTGTTTTAAAATGTTATCATAATAAATTTCTGCAGTAAGAAGCAGTGAGTTGCAACATAACAGCTGCCGTGTGGCTTTCGTTTTGAACCTCAAACGTTAAACTGTAATAAAACCAGCCAGATAGTGGCGAATCCAATTACAATTGACCTTCTAACATACTTGGAATGTTTTCCGACCTATTTTTCTTCGAAACGTTCTCATTTATAATCCGTACAGTGGCTGTGAGATAATAATATTGGATGAAAACGACAAGTTTATAAACATTCAGTCAATTGTATCTGACATTGAATTCGTCAGAAAAAGACGCTCGTATCAGTACATGTTCGAGATATAGCGCCTATCAAAGTTGAAACAGGCCGCTACCAAAATTTGGACTTGAGCGAACGGGTTTGTTTCCATTGTGCCTCTTGCATCGAAGATGAGGAACATGTTTTGATGGTATGCCCTATATATGAGGATTTAAGGCTGAGTTTAATACGCGAAGCTGTATTGATCAACCCTGATTTTGAGGGCCTCAGTGATATTCAAAAGATGAGTTTTCTTTTGTCTGATTCACAAATAGTTAGATCGAGTGCTAAGGTTTGTACACTGATACTCGAACGAAGAAGGAATTTTCTAAGTCGTACTAGTATGTGAAGCTTATTCCAGAAAATTATTTTCAACTTTTTGTATAGTCTCCTGCCAAAACCCTTCTGCATTACTGCTTTTTATGTAAAAAGTTGAAGCCAAATAGTCTTTGTGTGTGGTGCGTATGTACATGTAGTTTCATACCCACCAGCACAAACTTAAGAGATTTTTTTATTTCTTTTGTGTTTTATGAGTCTGTGTTTTAATGTTCTATGTGCATATGTGCTATGACTTGAGAAGGTCTGTCTTGGCATTCCACCAGTGGTGTGTGCTGGTGATGATCCAAATTTAGTAAAGGTTTAGTCCTAAGACAGTTTTTCTCTGGGCAGGGCCCGTATGTTTATATGTCATTTCATGTGTATATAGCTTTTAAACTGTATATACTTGAAATCTGTAACTCTTAGCAGTATATGTATATGTGAGTTTTATATGTAAGATATGTTTTAATGTATACACTGGTGAGACACAAATAAACGATACTTGACTTGACTATAGCGCTAAATCCTTATACTAGTAATTATACGTAAAGGACGCATTCACTGCAAGTTTTCTAGGCGGAATAATTCATTTAATATCAATTAATGGAAAAGAAACTGTCCTATCAATTAATTGATAAGGGGTTTTTCGGTATTAGTATAAGAAGCTCTATTTGGAAGCGGAAGAAAAGGATCAATACGGGGTGCTGGAAATTATCTAAAGCTAGTTCTTCTTGGGTTTGTAGCGAATTGTTAAATTACAGCTTGTTGATATATCACGTAAACATATTTGAATGATTTTTCTTTGTTCTTAACAGTTTTCTTGTTTATTTACTTGTTTATTTACTTGTCACTTTTACTTATGTACTTGTTCTGTCTATTTTCATGGTCAATCTGTTTTCCCTTTATGGGGCCTCTATTTGCCTCTCCACAGCCTAAAACAAAATGTCTGCCATTAATTTTTACCTGAATCAATTAGAAATATTTTTTGTTTTATTAGTTACTGGAAATCAGTTTTGTCAAATCAGAGGATAGGGAGAAGGATTAATGTGCTTAGTTTTTCTAACAATAGTTCTTATTAATGAGATTTATTTTGCTTCATGTAAATCATTGACTCATAGACTGTGACTGTATAAGCTGACCTACTTTTCATCAATAACTTGACAAAGGAATTTCTACTAGGTAAAGTCACTTGCATGGTTTGTCAGATGTATAATATCTTGATATATTTATCATGTTTATTATGAAGTTTTTCTTTGTTTACCATTGCTGCTTTATCTGAATCTGAATAGTTTACTGGTGAGACGCCAAATGACAATATTTCACCAGGGTTTAAGTTTTAAGACTTTCATATACCGGTAGGTACCGTAGATTATCAAATCCACCATTTTCTAGATTGATGTTTACCTTACGTGAAAAAAGAAAAGATTAAAGAAATGTGAGTTTAAAACTGTATCCCTCTTTCTATTTATAAATGATTGTCAATGCAGAGAACTGTTGAATATTTGGAAATAAAATTGTGGGATATTTCATGATTTTTAGGTCACCAGGTGACTATTTCTTGCAAAAAAGTATTCTGTCTGTATATAAAAGTACAAGCTTTTCAAAAAAGCTTGTCAAAAAAAGCTTGTCATCAGAATCAATAGTTTACTTGTGAAACTTTAAATTGACTGACAATACCACACCAGGGGGATGAGGCTTGACCGGTCGGGATTAGTCCTGAGCTCTCACCATGCTCACAAGAAAAGTAAATGTAGACACTGATACACAATCATCATCTGCAGGGATTATTCTGGCATTCAGTTGCGTCTCCTGAAGTTGCGCAGCACATGGACAGCACATGTCGAATTTTTTAATGTGTGAAAGTTTACACATTGTTTGTTTCATGTATTAACATTTTGTCGACAAACTTCATTATATAAATCAAAATGTAAAATAAGATAGACTGAACAGAACAGACTGTAAAAGTTTAAAAGTAAAACATACATGCCTTTCAATTTGTTTACCTAGTGTATTGCATTTTCCTATTTATTTATTCATTGGGCTGCTCTATTTATAATATCTTGTCAGTCAAGCAAAAAGAGGATTATTTGTTTTATTCAGAATGAGCTTCTCTTCTAATCCATACAGTCAAAAAATGCCTAGGTGCATAACTCCAGGGACACCATGGCTTTAAAAACGGGTACAGGGTCCAACTGAATTGGGAATTTTTGATCGGTCAGTGTCTGAAATTGGGAATTTTTTAATTGGTTGAGGAAACAAATTGAGAAATTTGACATCCTCTTGAATTCTCAGGGCCATCGCAGCGTTCTACAAAGTGGTCTAGTGAAAACAAGATCAGGTGCCTTAGGGACGAGGGGGGGGGGGAGTAAGAGAGTGGGGTTTCCCCTTCTCGTAAGGGGGATTCGGCCGATCTCTCCCGAGAAATATATTTTTATTTATTGATGTTAGAGATTCACCACGAGGACCGAAGAACTAACTAAATGTTGTGAACCACTGCAGAAGCTGAGGGTGAGGTTAGGTACCTGTAAAACCGGTTTAAGCCCGCCAGTAACTTTGTGTTACTGATCGTTCCAAGTCGATACTTCTGTAGTGGTTCTTTTTGTTTTATGTCTTGGTGTTTAAAATTTTTTGTGCTGTTGGCGCCTTATGTATGTTTTCATATTTTTAGTTAAGTTAAGGTAACTGAGTGGCCACCTATTGGGAAAATAGCTGCTCATTCGGCTTACGATATGTTTCATGGTATAAGTACCTGATTGTTAGTTTGGTTTTTTCCCACCTCGGTTTTTGGAGTGGGAATCTTTTTCTGATTGCGCCTTTTCCTGATCTTTGCCTACTTGTACCTTTCTAAACACATTCTGTATGTATCTTTGTCTTTGAATTAAACTAGTTTTTGTTGACAAAAATGACCGATATTCAAATATAATATGAAAAAATAAAGAAGAGCTAAAATACTAATATGAATTTTCATATTTTTGGGGTTTCCAGAAAAATTGCCCCACTCATTGGGACCATGAGAAATAGATAGGCTGCTCGTGCCTCCAAGCAAAGCCTGTTTTCAGCTGCCCGACCATCTGGTCACTACTTATACAGCTAAGCTCAGTGGTCTGAGTATGCCTATGAAACGTGATTAAGTCAAATTCGTTATTATATTCAAAGCACATTTCGGATGTCAGGCATGTTGATTAGAAGTCCCATAAAAAGGAAGAAATATCATGTCATGATCATAGCTGTTGACTGGGACGTAAAACGTCAAATCAAACAAATTTTCCAGTAAAGGACTAGGGCATTTAACTCCTGATTTTGGTCTCAGATTTGGCTAAAAATTAAATTTTGGAATTTAGGTGAGAAAACTATTCCTTAAAACAGTCATATGTCTCCTGTATTAAAAACAAGAACAAATACTGCATTTATCCTACAAGCATTGCCATGGCACTCCCCAGAAGAACCATATATAGAGCACATTTTGCACTTTTTGGTCTACTTTTGACAATTTCTGAACACATAAGTGCCAGCCCACACGACCAACAAAATGATACTTAGCAACCAATATCTCTGGATGATACTTCATAATTATTTCATAATAAGACATTTTTATTCGCATGGGCTGGAAGTTGAAAATGATATTGAAAAAAGGACCCAAAATTGTAAAAAAAATGGTATGTATATATGCTTTTCGGAGCATTGCCATGGCAACATGTGTAATTTGAATGTGATAGTTCTGCTAGAATTTATAAGCAAGGACCTATATACTTCTCTCCTCAAAGTTGCAAAATTCAATTTTTTACCAAAGCATGAGGCCGAAATCAGGCCTTAAATTCCCTAGGCCTTTGAACAATTATTTTATGGATAGTTTTGTGGGAACATTGTTTGTTTTAGATTTCGGTATATTTTTGGGTTATGTGACAAAAAAGGAATATATATATATTTTAGGTTTTAACTACAATATTTGACCCTCTATGAATCTCATGAGGCGGTGGCACAACAATTTTATTACGACTATGATATATCGCTTAGCTGAACATAACTCTTTACAAATGACGAATCTAACAGTCTGTTTAGACGGGTTCGAACCAGGTCTGATCTATATTGGACCGGTCCAAGTTAGTCCGGAATAAATCTATCTTGCTGTTTACATTGAATTATTTAGATCGGAACAAATGACTCACAATATTCAGCGCACTAGATATAAGCTGTTAGAAAGAACCTATTTTAATACATGTATGACTTGCATATCTCGTATACTAAATCAAAGTATGTCGCGGGAAAACGCTCAGTTTTTCCATTATTTAAGCTGTGCATTCTAAACTATAGACAAATAACCGTAGGTGCATAAAATAAACATGACTGTCTGTAAACAGTTTAATATAATTTGATTAATTCCATTGCAAGTATTTTGCAAGATCTTTCTCCATTTATATTTTTATGGTACCGGCGTACGTCAGTCGGAAAAAATGTGTGAAACTGGACTTTTGCGGGAAAATCTGAGTAAATACACAACCTACATTTGGCACAGTTTCATTACTCAGAAATTTTGTGCAAATTTCCAGATTGTCTAAAATCAATATTGATTCTAAGTTGGATTGAACCAAAGCGTTTAGACGGAATATTTGTACCGAACCAGGATCAGAACATGATTTGGACCGGACCAGGTCCTAGGTTATGTACCGGTCCTGGTTCGGAACAAATTCGTCGTGTAAACAGCATATAATTAACAAGGTGTCGTTTCAATGATAGTACTGTTTTTACACAATTTGTGATTCCTTAAGGCTAAGCTGTTTATTTTTATACCTTTGCCTCGATGACACGAGGGTCAAGTGTTGATAATGACAATAAGATGAGATTCGTATAATGATGCCATTAAGCGGTGTTCAGAAAATACCATGCTTGGCCAAATAAGTGGTCCGGGCGCTGGCTAGACCTGTCGCATCGACGACAACCTTGATTCTATTTTATTACCGGTGTCAGAAGATAAACAGACTTTGTTTTAATTTTCTAAAGCTGCGTCAAAGCATCTATTGGAAAGGTGGAAGGAACTGACTTGTAAAACACAGTCAGTGTGAAAACGCCTAAGCATGAAAAAAAAAAAAAAAAAAAAAAAAAAAAAAAAAAAAAAAAAATACCCATTATAAATGGGCACCAGTAATTTTTCTTCATGTTTAGGCCTTTCACATATTGGCCATTAATCTATAACATAGGAACCATCAGTATCATATTTCACACCACTTGTTAAAATTAAGTGCTTCATGATGCATAGCGTTTACATTTGTAGAAATACTGATTCTGACAGATGTTTTCAGGGGAGCCTGGTGGACTGGTAGGGCATCAGACCCAAATTGAAGGGTCTTGGGTTCAATACCCACTTGGATAGCCTTCCTGTGTCCTTGAGCAAGACACAGTAACTCCCTAGAGTATTGGTTAATACCCAGGAAGTGAAGGCTCTATCCCAACATAACTGAAAATTTGTTGAGTGGGATGTACAAACCTCAATACCCCCCCCCCCCATGAACAATTACATATGAGCCATGTCAAGAGAAAACCAGGTTTTTGTCTATGCGAAAACAAAAGCAGATCAGCTCTGCAGTAACTGCACAGCTGATCAGCATCTTTGTTTTAGTACAATTCCGTTTCTACTTATAGCAAAACTTCAAGCCTCAAGCCTGCTTCTGTGACTGTACAGGCTGATCAGTGTCAGACCTGGTCGGAAACCCCAAAGACCGGTTTTCTCTTGATGCGGCTGATAGGTATTTTGTTCGCTGTGTCATGTTGCTGGTATTTTCTGGTGTGTAGGTTGTGCTAGAACAGAGGGGTATTATAAACAGAGTATGAAGGAAAAGGCGTAATATCTTCAGGGTGCTTATAACCAACAGCTAGATGCAGAGAAAGCCAAACAATTGGTACCGGTAGGTTTAGAAGTCATTAGCTTTCAAAATGAATGTTTTCTGTATCTCCGGGAGCATGGTTGCAAATTAAAAAGTGATAGAAAGTTGTGTTGGACTCCAGATAGAGAAGTCGGGGATTTAAGTTCAAGTTAATACATATAGCCAGTCTTCGCGAAATCTTTTTATTAGCTGCATGACAGCTGTCTGGCAGACTGCATTTTGTTGCTGGACAAAACCCAATTTTGGCAGATCTATATGTTATCATTGTAATTATGATAATTTTTGTTGGACTGTTGTCTGACAGAATAAAATATTTTGTCAGTCAGAATGAAATTTCGCTGGTTTTGACCAACAGACTGGCACTTTTCGTGAAGACTGCATAGCTTTTGATTTTGACTCCCAATTTTCAGTAAAGCCCCATAGAAAGTACAGGTCAACCATGTAGTATATTTCTGTCTTTGGGGTTCATAGTCACAGACAATAAGTGAAAGCTTGTTATATTGACATGTTACGTATATTGAAAACTACATTATAGTGAGGCACTTTATAATGAGGTTTACCTGTGGAGCAAAAATCCAACATTTAATAACAGGCCTTAGTTTTAGTCAAAGGTCTTATGTGAATCCTAGTGAGAAGTCACTGAGTTATGTCGTGTAGCACATTGATTTCAAGTAATTCCATAGAGAACTGGTTAGATACCCAGGAAATGATGGCTCTGTTTCAGCAGTTATGAGTTAAACATGCTTGGATGTTTAACAGTAATACAAACAAACTATTAAGACTTCGGTCAACCAGGGCATCTGCCCAGTCTGTTCTGAACTATGCTGTTTGAGTAAGGGCATTAGTTTCATCATGTTGGCATTAAAAAACTTATCAGATTGTCAGAATCTCTTTAAATTGTTTCCTGCTTAATCCATCACGACCATGCAATACCAGTGATTGATTTAATCAAAGCATTGTCTCTACTTTAGGAGGGTGGTGCCTCCAAAACAGCTCAGCAACAGTCCCAACAGGCATCCCTTGTGGCTTGGCACAACCGACGTTTACAGACCACATACTTATTACGCAGATCTCAATCTCGGAGAATTACTCGGGGTTTAACCAGCTCAAGGTAAGAAATGAGCCATCATGGGAGAAAACTGGCCTCAAGGATAAAAAACTTTTTTCCATGCTCAGCTCAGCTGAAGCTAAAACTTATAATGTTCATAAATATAAAAATACAATAAAGGTAATGTTTATGGGCAGGATAAATTTCTAGTTGTTGAGTACTGAACCTGAATTTTCTCTTAATTTCTACTATTTCAGCATTTATGAGCAGTTGACATTTCATGCTCAGCTGATCTTGAAAAAAGTTTTATAACCTCAGGGCCTGGTCTTCAGTGTTCTGGACAAGGCCTTGAGGTTATAAAAGCTTTTTTTGGTGCTCAACTCAGCTGAGACAAAAAATTTATACAGCTCTTAAATGTTACCTTTACCATTTTAGCATGGTTTTGACCCTTATGGTTTGGAAATTATTTGTTTCATTTTTTCTGTTTTTGTGAAAAACAACAACAACCAAAAAATGATAAATTTATCAATACCAGTAGAAAATCTTTGGATTTGGAAATCAAGGGCCCTTAATGCACTTCCTTGTCAATTTTATCATATCAGAAAATAAATACCAAGGTCATACTTCCTACATAAGAACAGTCTATACTGAAACATTGCTTTTGAAAATCTAGTTGTAGCTATTGTTGCATGTAATCATCATCTGACATTAAAGAAATCTGGGCTTTGACTAGGCTTATTTTATATTCAATTTTTCAGTTCCACATAAAAGATCTGTAGTATCCACCACTGAGGCCTTTTTGTCCTGGAGCTGATAGCACCGGATGGAAATAATGGGACTGGGAGACAAAATATAGTGGAGGAAAAAAGACATGTTTACATTACAATAATTCAGGTTTCAAGGCCTAGCTGTATACTTGTATATCAGAGCTAAACTATATGTGTTGTAAATTACCTTTGAATACACATAAGGAGCATTAAGCTCAACATTGCAAAAACATGGGACACTCATTTTACAGCCCCTTTCACTCAAGCTTGCCATTTGTGCGTTTAGGTTTATCAAGTTTGTATGTTAATCAGGTAACTTTATTTTAGCTCACCTGAGCTTTTCGGCTTACAAGGTGAGCTTATAGTATAGGCATGATCCGGCATTGGCGTCTGTCGGCGTCCACAATTTCAAAGATCTTCTCTGAAACGGATTGGCCGATCAAGTTGAAATTCTATGTGGAGCCTCCACATAAATTGTTTGGTTAAAGCACATTTTTATTTCCAAATTCTTTGCACAACATATACAATGCATATTAAGAACACACATTTGAAATAAGATAGGGACAAAAGCAGAATTTTATCAATTTTAGCAGGTTCAGTATCAGTCTACATGGCCAAAATTCCACATGGACCGATAAAAATTACACTTGAGTTTGCTGTTTTGAAGGTCATTTAGTTTGAAACTCACTCAAATCAGCTGATCAATCAATCTAGATGTCCTTGTGGACAACATGAGAAGAAACTAAGATCTTCACAACTCATGGTCTTCTTGCATAATGTAAATGGTAAATGGCAAACTTGAGTGAAAGGGGTTGTATTTATGATAGATGGCAACTAATCATGATGATAAGAGTTGTGTCGAGTGAATTGCTGTCTTATTTTAAACTTGTGTTGTTATACCGATGGGAATATAGTTTTCGCTTTTCTGTTCGTCTGTTTGTTTCTTCGTTCGTAATTCCAGAACGTTTGTAGTTTGGGTTACAGTTTCTCTGGTGGTTTATATCTCATGAACCAATGATCAGAAACCATTCATATTTGGACCATAGGTACACTATAGGGTTTGCTTTGTTTCCATGAGTTAGGACTCCAAGGTCCATGCCCAGGGGTGGGACTAGAGGTCAAAATCCAGGTCACCTTTAATTTTGGTCAAAGTTTTGGTTAAAGTTTCTCTGGTGGTGTATAATTTATGAGCTAACTGTCAGAAATCATTCATATTTGGACTTAAGGTACCCTATAAGGTTTGCTTTGTTTCAAGGAGTTCGGACCCGAGGGTCGATGCCCATGGATGGGGCTAGAGTTCAAAATCTAGGTCATCTTAAAAATGTGCTTTTTACATAGTGTTTTTCTTCTGTAAGTTATATCTTAACAAATACTCATAGGAAGATATTCCTATTTAGATCATAGATGCCCTGTAGGGTTGAATTACCGTTAGTATTCTATTAAACGCCCATACTCTAATAAATGCCCATCCCCCTATTTTGATGCCCCAAATGGCCATTTTATCTGCAAGTTTTGGAATTCCAGGAACCTCTAATTAACGTCCATTTTGGAAATATTTGGGAAAATCCTACATGTATATTATTAAGCAGTAAATTTCTAACTGCGCTTAAACCATATAAGTAAAAAAAAACAAGTCATTTTTTCTCTTGTAGTCCGAATAAATGGCAATTATAAATTCAGACAACTTATACCACAAAATCAACTTACCATCCTTTACCTGAAAATCGATAGACAGACAATTTGTTTCCAGGCGAAAAAACATGCTATTTAGGACCACCAATGATTTCAAAAGGTACAAGTAGGCAAAGATCAGGAAAAGGCGCAATCAGAAAAAGATTCCCACTCCAAAAACCGAGATGGGAAAAAACCAAACTAACAATCAGGTACTTATACCATGAAACATATCGTAAGCCGAATGAGCAGCTATTTTCCCAATAGGTGGCCACTCAGTTACCTTAACTTAACTAAAAATATGAAAACATACATAAGGCGCCAACAGCACAAAAAAAAAAAAAAAAAAAAAAAAAAATCCTTTATATGAATGCTTGGATGTTGCCAAACAGTGTAGCCTCCAATAAACGCCCATCCCCTTCTATAAAAAGTGCATTGTTTATGATAAATGCACGGGCATTAAATAGAATGTTAAGGTATATTCCATGGCATCAAACAATAGGGGTGGGGCTGGAGGTCAAAATCTAGGACACATTTATATAATACAATAGTTACCAAGATTAATATTCTGTAGGTTTATATCTTGACAACCATGTGACGGAAAGCATTCCTGCATACACCATAAGTACCACATAAGGGTTAGACCCAACCCTAGGGTTCATGCATTGTGGGGGGGGGGGAGATCTATGAGGTCAAGATCTAGGACATTTTTTTTAAGAATGACTATCCTATTTTCATTTCAATCTAGGACTGAGGACCTGACCCACAATGTCCGTGCTTATGTCTTAAATTGGGTATACATGTCAGCTCTGTATACCACTCTAAAAATATCTGTCATTCTAAAACTACAGTCCCCCATCTTTATACGTAAAGTCCTTTACAGTGCTTATTTCTAAATTGTACTTGATAAGGGAAGGCACTGTCTTTCATTAGGGATTTGAGGTTCAATTTCAGGCGTGAACATGTGCAGGGTTGTTTTGATAGGGAGGGAAGCTTGGTGGCTACCAGCCAGGGGTATACATGCCTCTCAAGGCACTTTTTCTAGTTTTATTTAGAAAATAGTTCATCTTCTGAATGTAACTTTATATGCATTGTTGTCTGACTCTGTATGAAAACTGGAATTACAAGCGTTAAGTCGGTTAAAAAGCTCATCAGAGCTTATGTTGTACTGTTGTGATACTTGCCGACTCAAAATAAATCTTATCTTATCTTATCTTAAGCTCAACATTGAAAAAAAAAATCATGAGAGACTCATTTTATTGATACAAAGTAGATAGATATGAGCTGTGTCAAGTGAATTATCATCATCAGGATTTCAATAAAAGTTGAAAATTTTACAACAATGTGTCAGATACGAAAACGAGTCACTTTAACTTCTGTATGAAAGGTTTCACAGCTGTTGAGTGTTATTATTTATGATGCAGCTCATATGAAAGAAGTCGGTTTATATGTTAAGTTTTCAACAATTAATATGCATTATGAAATGTTTTTTATTATGCAATCATTAACTGTAGTCTAGTGTACCATAACTGCCTTTGAAACTGTGTAAATTCTATTAGTGAAGATCATGGAAGACTAATTTCTCTGAAAATTGAAGAAGCAGTATGAGCTGCATGATGAAATGATAGAACCAACACAAAAATACAAATATCAAATTGGGAAAAGTCACACAGAATGCTAAAACCTTGTTGTTTGCATTTAAGAACAGAAATGACATCACATGCACATATACTGATAAAAAAAAACTATCCTGCAAATTTTCTTTTCATATATGTATACAAAAATGCTAACATTCTCATCATGCAGCACATATGAAATAATAATAACTCTTAACCTCAAAACTGTTCTTCAAGGATTCTAACCAGCCTGTGATGACACAAAAGATGGTCAGGTTTGAAAAATGAAAATTTAGAATTTAAAAAACATATTTACAAAACTGCAAATCATTGTGTTGCTCAAAATACTCTCAGGGGTAATTTCTGGACCATTGGTCCTCTGATTGACATGAGTACTTGTCAATTTCAGTTAAATAGATAAGCAGTGACTCTTCGAACTATTATGTGCTCATAACATTAAATTAGAACAAAATACATAATTTAGTTTTCATTTATACCATCCTAACCCCACCGCCTATTTTTATACATGTGTAAACATGTTAAAGCTTTTCTTGTTATCCTTTGGTTTTTGGAGTGGGAATTTCTTTCTGATTGAGCAGTTTCCTGATCATTGCCTACTTGTACCTTTTTACATTCCAGTCAACAACTATGATCACGTTGAGACTGTCTCCATTTCGCAGGACTTCTATACAGCATTTGGCTACGCGAAACATGCTTCAAAAAGAAAACTATCAACGAAAACAACTTGGGTATATATGTATGGGTGGATCCTGAGCAGGCTTAGACCTTTCGAAGAGGTTGGTCAGTCAGTGACAAGCTTTGTGGAGACACCTGCAGACCATCTATTTTCGACAGCCCAATGGACAGGACCTAGTTTCAACAGAAATGTCGAGACGTTGCCTTAATTTCATAGGCAAATATAATAGACCAATAATTTAAACTTGTTTCTGATCTTGATATCCTAGCATATGCTAATACTCCAAAAACTTGAGATTGTAAAGATTCAAAATACCTGCCGTATATATAGAAAATAATTTCGGATTCTAGAATTCGCAAAATTATTTCTAATGGTCCAAAATATAGATTCATTTCCTACATTAATTTCGAGAAATGTAAAGAAGAGATTGCATCTGCATTGAACGATTTCGGTATTCGATGGTGAAAACGAGAGGGTGTCGAGGATGGCGCTCCTAAGGAATGGAAAAGTATCTTCACAAAATAATTGTTGATAAACGTATAAAGTGTTATTCACAAAATACTTATCGTTTACCTCCTAAATCGAAATCATCCTTAAGGCATTTGAAACAGGGTATCCAAGAAAGTATGCCATAGAGAGTATGTCTTGGTTCCGGCAGACAAGGCTGCAAACAATGCTGTTGTCGTTTGAACGCGTCTAAAAATTACGTGAGCACCTTAGATCACCTTGAGCAGGAGCTTGATGGTACGAGGGCTTATCAGGAGACATGATGAAATGTTTATACTTAATGCTCACTTGAACGAGTTGCCTGTTAAGATTTCTGTTTGTGTCAGTTAAGGCCAAGACAAACTTTCCTACGATGTATTGGTTACCCAAGCTTCACAAAGGACCGTATCAAGCTAGATCTTTTTTGCAAATTCTAGCTCTTGTGCAACTATTGAACTTTCTAAATTATTCTGTCTTACTGCTATCAAATCTCATGTCCTAAGATACTGTGAGACGGTGTATGAAACTTCAAATAAAAATTGTTTTGGTCAATGAAAGTTCTGGCGTGTGCTCAGTAAATTCGAGCTTGTTCTCAGAAAGATCTTGCCGTCGACCGCACATTGTTACCGTCCACCGCAACTTTATGCTGTCGACCGGAAGTTTTATTCGAAGCGAAGAGAAAAAAATGAATAAGCTAAGTTAAATAAATTTATATCAAAAGACGATGAGTTCTAACCGACAACAAACTATCTCACCGCCCCTATCCCCATTTTTTTTTTTTTTTTTTTTTTTTTTTTTTTAAACCCCAGATGCACACATTCGGCATGCGTATTACGACCAAATGAAGTTACTGAGTAGATCGGCACACGCGGCGTAATGCAGTTAAACCACAAAAAGATGTGTTCTTAGACGAACAGTGTAGACCTATATAAGCCGGATGGCTTTCTCAACATCTCCCTTTTTACCCCGGATTCATAATTTGGACGTGCGCGGTACGGCCGCAGTAACAGGGTAGAATTAGATCAGCACACATTCGATTTATTTAATATATTTAATCTGGAGGAACAGTGTAGACTCCTAAATGATGGACGGTTGTACGGTCGGTTGTTCTCGAAGTGTCATGTCTGTAATGTCTGTCATAGTAAGGATTATTCGTCATGCCGTTATATTTTATTCGCCATAAAATAATGTCTAAAAGTTAGCGACAGAAGAATAATTAACAATATATAGCGATTGAAGATAAAGTACATCAAAAGAATTCCACCTGGTGTTTTATGACCTTTATCCGGCACGATACCGTATTGGTGATATATCGATAATAGCGGTGCTCTATGAAGTGGCGTGACACGCTAAAATCACAACTACATGTTAACTACAGTTAACTATATGTGGTATTAACTGTGCCTCATCACGGCAATACCTATTTCTGCTAGGTCGGGAAACTGTCTAACTACAGATGTAATAAGGATACATGTATATAAAAGTGAAAACAAACCACGGGTTGTTATTTTCTGTTCACACGTTTCACAACTCAATCTCAGTGGTATCTGACCAAGGGGTTTCTGGCTAAACCACGATTTGCACCAATATTAGTTACGCCATTGGCCAAACCAAATGGTTCCAGGGCAAGCCTGCCAAAGGTAGATTATCAGTACTTTGTGCACATTCTTTTCACCTCACAAAGTATGATTCGCTATTGTCGAATTTACATGTACATCTTTCCCCCCTAATATCTACCTTCAATGTCAAACCTTTTATCAAAAACAGGCATATTGCATAACTAGGGATATTAGACATTAAAGTTATGCAAAAGTGGTCATTATCAAATGATTAGAAACGAGGTATGAACACATTTTATCTGAACGTTACTTTTTGTGGAACAATAAACTAGGCATCTTAGTTAAGAGGTCAAGCGTTTCAGCAATCCTGATTTTATTGTCCTGTGGAAATTTGACTCCATTCTTTTACCAAACCCCAAGACATAGATGAAAGTAAATGACTGAGTTATATAATAAATGATATTTTGTCTAAGTTTCAAGAAATTCTGCAATATCTTTACGAGTGATTCGCCATTGTCGATGATTCTCCATTGTCGAGTTCACTGTATTATAAAATGAAATTCATCTTCTACAACTTGACAAATAGTACATTTACGTTCATTAACTGGTATTCTACGTGGTCTTACCCATCTACCTGCTTCTATTTGGAGACGATGAGATGAAACTCGTAACTTACTTAAAGCATGAGAAATTTTAGTCACATTAAGAACATTTAAGTATGGTTGAAATTGAAATGAAGCTATTGATCTGTAAAAAACTGCACGTGACGATTCTTCTAACCTGGAATGCCAATTTTGAACAAAATTATCATTTAATCGTTGTTTTATTGACCGCATAAAAATATCATAATCCCCCACCCCCTGATTAACCCAGACCTCATAATATCCTAATGTCATAAATAAGTTTTTGACTAAAGATGCCCAGTTAACCTTTGTTGGTAAATTTTCTATGTCCCTTAGCATCAGTTCATATATTATCCTAATATATTTATCATTGCGAGCTGTTACTATTTTGAACCAATATTTTATAATGATAAAATAGCGTTTGGTTTGATATGCAGTTCGACCCAGTTCACCATAAATAAAATCATTTTGCGCATTCTTTTTGACTCCTAATATGTTTTTACAGAAAGACAAATGCACTCGTTCTATCGCATTTGCTTGCCCAAAACCCCAAACTTCACAAGAGTAATTCAATATAGGCGTTACTAATTTATCAAAAAGATCTAATTTATGTTTAGGAGAAATATATGTAAATTTATGTAAATATTTATTCATTTTAAAAATTGCTTTTTGTGCCTGTCCAGCCAATGTACTTTGTGCTCCGGAAAAAGAACCCCCTGGTGTAAAAACTATTCCAAGATATTTAAACTCACTTACTATTTCTAACACTTCCCCATTATAGTAGAAATTCATTTCTTGAGGTAACACTCCCCTATTTCGGAATACAATTACTTTTGTTTTTGAAATGTTAATCGTTAGTTTCCACCTATTACAATAGTCTAACAATAAGTCTAAACTATTCTGTAGTTGTTCTTTGGTATTAGCAAAAATAACTATGTCATCTGCATACAGCAACATAAAAATCTTCAGCATATCTGTATCTATCCCATCTAAGCCCGAATTTATAAACTGTTCTTCAATATCATTCAAGTAAAAGGAAAAAAGCAATGGCGAGAGACACTCTCCCTGTCTTACCCCTAAGCTGCATTGAAATTCATTACCTAGTTTGTTACTAAATTTGACTCTTGATTTTACAGAACTATACATGGATTTCATTATGTTTAAAATCTTTCCCCTTAATCCCAAATTAACCAACTTATACCATAAATTTTCCCTTACAATATAGTCAAAAGCTTTAGTAAAATCAATAAAAGCACAAAATAATTGGTTGTCATTGTTTAACATATGTGTAATTAAACCGTGAAGAACAAATATATTATCGGTTGTACTCATTCCTGCCCTGAACCCAGCTTGAGCTTCGATTAAAACCCCATAATTTTCTGCCCATTCCCCCAGTCTATTATTTAATACCCTTGTAAAAAGTTTGCCAATGGTGCTTAAAAGTGTTATCCCACGGTAATTCTCAGCATCATTTACACTTCCTTTTTTATGGAGCGGTATTACATAACCCTCGGACCAAGCTTCGGGAAAGTGTCCTACTTCAAATATTTTGTTAAATAAATTGACTAGAGTGGAAGCTAAAATATGTTTTCCATGTATAAAAAATTAATTTATTAACATATCTGGACCCGCGGACTTATTTGTTTTCAACTGGGTTATAGCTTTCATAATTTCTTCCTGTGTAAAGTTAACATTTAACTCATCAAAAATAATTTCAAATTCATTATTTTCATATCGTTCATTAAAAAAGAGTACATCTTCGTCAGGTGTATAAAAAGGGTTTTCAGGATTGTTTATTGCTCGAAAATACTGTTCGAATGCAGACAAAGGAATGTTCGACGACTTTACTCCTGCAGATTCCTTAAGCAAATTCCAATAAAGTTTGGCATTTTTAAACCTTGCATTTTCTAAGCGCATTGTTTTCTGTTTGTCATACTCATACCTTGCTTTACGTAATACATTTTTGTAGTCAGATCGTGCTTGAATCATATTAATCCTGTTATTGTTTGTTTTGTTTTCCCTATACTTATTAAGCATTTCATAAAAGTAAAAACGCTTGTCATGACATACATCATTAAACCAGGGCGCATCGTTTTTATACGTAAAAGAGCTATTATCATTTCCACTGACCACTTTTTTTCTTAAACAACGGTGCTGCTACAGAATCAATAATACATGCAAAATCAGATACACGCTGCTCTACGTCAATACCATTAGAGCAAGCTGATATGTTAGAGTTTAATGTTGCTAATCTATCACCAAAATCATCCTGCTGTAATGTCTGTAAAAATTCTGCTTTTCGCTCCGCGCTCCATTTATATTTAAAGCCGACTGACTCATAATCATCATTTTGCCTATCCTCATTCTCAACTGCTAATTCTAAGGAAAAATGAACAAGACAATGATCGCTCATGATATTCGGATTTTGCACATCAAACGTTTTAACAAGCGAAAACAAAGATTGCGAAGATAGTACGTAATCAACTAGGCTGCTTCCCCTACGCCCTACAAACGTGTACTTTCCCACCCCTTTGTCATTCCCCACCCTCCCATTCATAATTCGTAGACCAGTTTGCTTGCAAAAATCAAGTAAAAGATGTCCGTTACTATTTGAATGACCCTCATCCTCCGAAAACCGAGGTAGTTGTGTATCGGATACATAATCGTCAGGCAAGACCGATATATGCACTGTATCGTCATCAGTCACGAAATCTGGATAATTCGATGTTCGGCTATTTAAATCGCCACATAGTAAAAAATTAAAACTTTCATTAAATTTGTTTTCAAGAAAAACTACCGAGTCCAACAATCTATCAAATATGTTTGTTTCTGACATTGACTGTCTACTGCTTCCATCTGGGATCACATAACATAGGCCTATAAGTAAATTATTTTCAGAACAACATAGAGATTTATCGATTTTGATCCATATGATATCGTCTTGACTTGTAAATACTAACGTATCTTTAGATACATACTTATTTCTAATGTACACAATAATTCCACCAGAACAGCGTTTACTGCCTTTCTTAATTTCATTCCGATGCAATGCATATGCTTCAAAATTATTGACATGTATATCAGAGAAATCATTTGTCCATGTTTCAGTTAATAGAACAATATCACTAGATTTAAATATATTACGGAATTCTTCACTTTTCAGTTTATTTGTTCGTTTTTTGCTTAAACCCTGTACATTTAATAAAGAAAATCTCAAAGGCACCTTCTCCTGTGAAACCTAATCTGCAATGACAGCTTTTGGGTCACTCGCACTTGTGTTGCTATTTTTGTCTGTCACAGGCGTGGGCGTGCGTGAAATTGATTGTCCTGTGTTATTGTCTTTTTTGGCACGTGACTTGCTATTTTTAGAACCCGTGTTTCCCGTTTTATTCGCCTTCGATGTCGACCTCGATGTTGACTTCGAGGATGGTCGTCTAGAACCTCTTTCTAATGGACGTGATATACGATCGGAACCCGGGGGTAAGTTATTTGGTGTAGTTTGTAATGTGTCACCAGAATCAGTATGATCATATGGTCTAAATATAGCTGGTTGTGATGAGCTACGCGGGGGAATATTTGCCACCTTTGTCTGATTGTATTGTTGTTGTGAGCTCTGTTCAGTTGCGTCACTTGTCGATGGGCGGGGCGTCGTATTGTTTACATCGCTTACTGTTTGGTCCATGTCAATATCACGTGAGTCATGTGACTCGTTATGTTCATTCAACCTGTCGTGCGTGACAGGAGTATTAAGAAAACAAATCTGTATTTATTCTCTAAGTGATATTGCTTAATGTGTTTCATTCATTCATTCATTCATTCATTCATTCATTCATTCATTCATTCATTCATTCATTCATTCATTCATTCATTCATTCATTTTGTTTGCATGATTCTTTATGTGGAGATAATTATCAAGAATATATAATTTGTGCATAGCGCAAATTATTAAGGATTGAAATTCAGATTTTAGCTTTTACTGGATGATGAAAAACATTAGGCTGTTTAATGTCTATGAAGCCCGAAGGGCTTCTCGGAGACATTAAAACAGCTAATGTTTTTCATCATTCAGTGAAAGCTAAAATCTGAATTTCAATACTTATATTTACATTTTATATTATTAATCAAGGTTCAGATTTTTAATTGCGCATATCAACATTCATTTTCATGTTATTTGACATTAAATCCGACTTAACGTAATTTTGGAACAGCCAAAACGTCAAATTTTCGCGCCTAACGTCATGGCGATACGCGACCAACGTCACGACAACAAGAGTAAACAAACAACGTCACTGGATGGGTTTTGACGTCGCCCCGCCCATAGGCGTGGCCTCTAGATCACGTGACTTAATGTTTTTCATTGGGAAATGAAGAACATCAAGAAAGATACTTTCATCTCGGGTCACTGCAATAAAAATGTAAATATACCAAAATAAAACACAAAATAAGAAAACAATCTCGTGAAAAAGTTTACAATTCGACGTCGAAATGCGACAGTTAATGATGTTGTCCATTAACATAAATTATTTTTGTAGTATCCAAAAACATTTTTATTTCTTTGTTTCTAGTCTCCAGACAACTCAGCTTCATTAATGTGGACCATTAAAGTACGTTCAAGATTAAGTAAATAGATAGATAGATAAATAGATAAATATAGTTTAACATTATCAACATAAAAACTTATCTTTAAAATGTAAAGCCCTCAAAATAAACATGTATCATTACGAAAACACGCCCATTCAATAAACAGTACAATTTTTCAGCTGTAAAATTGAAAATTTTTTAGAAGAAAAAATTTGATAACTTTCTTATTTTTGCTCTAAAACATAGATTATGAGTACACCTTAGAACCGCCTCGATGAGGCGGTTCTAATGAGTACCCACAATTTATGTTTTAGAGCAAACATATGAAAAAAGGTATACCCATGTTAACGCCAGTTTTGCTATATAAAAGTGGGTTCGAGGGGTATTCATTACAGGACATGTTTTCCTGATAAAATTGGGGTACACCTGAGAGCCCCCCCCCCTCTCTCTCTCTCTCTCTCTCTCTCTCTCTCTCTCTCTCTCTCTCTCTCTCTCTCTCTCTCTCTCTCTCTGCTAGTCACCAGACTCCAGACAACTCCGTAATTTTACCATTGACAATCGAAAGGCAACTGATTTATCAAGATCGCTATTTATTAACACAAACCATCATTGTTGTTGTTTGTTTTGTTAATCAGTATTGTTTTTTTATTTAGTTTTATCTAGAAGTCCATACCTTGACAACCACTCATCAGAAAGCATTCATACTTGGACCATAGATACCCTGTAGGGTTAGCTTTCATTCCATGGCATCGGGCCCCTGGGTCCAGGCCTGGGGGGTGGGGCTGGAGGTTAAAATCTAGAACACCTTAAAAATAGCTATTATTGTGTTAAAGTTTTCTAGAAGTCCATATCTTGACAACCACTCATCAGAAAGCATTGATACTTGGGCCATTGACACCCTGTAGGGTCGGCTTTCATTCCATAGCATCAGGTCCCTGGGTCCATGCCAGGGGGAGGGACTAGAGGTTAAAATCTAGAACACCATTAATAATAATTGGCTTTTCTGTGATATTGTATTCTAGAAGTCTATATGTTGAAAAAATTTTATCAGAAGGCTTTCATACTGGGACCATAGGTACCCTGTAGGGCTGAGTTTCATTTCATGGCATCGGATCTCTGGGTCCATGCCTGGGGGGTGGGGCTGGAGGTTAAAAACTAGAACACTGTAAAAAATAGATGTACTGCTGTGTAACTTTTACAAGGAGTCCATATCTTGACAACAACTTATCATAAAGCATTCATACTTCGTACACTTTAGGTTCCATGGCTTCCGACCGGTTCGGAGTAAGGGGGGCGGGGCTAGAGGTCAAAATCTAGAACACCGATTTTTTCTTTTCTTTTTATTTCTTAATAGAAACAACTTAGGAAGATGGTTAGTCATTCATCTTTTGACTTTTTGACACTGTCTTGTGTGTCACGACGGTAAGGGTCGGTTGACCTACTTTCCATGGTTCAGTGATTTTGCCATATATGTTGACACTGAATTAGTATATTTTCTTACTTCTTTCAGATTATGAGTGAGTACGACCAGGCCTTTGACCCCAATATACTTATAGGTCACTGTGACCTAATTTCACGGTTCAGTGATTTTGCCTTATATCTTGACACTCAATTAGTATATTTTCATACTTTTTTCAGATTATGAGTGAGTATGACCAGACCTTCGACCCCAATATACTTATAGGTCACTGTGACCTAATTTCACGGTTCAGTGATTTTGCCTTATATCTTGGTACTCAAATGGTTTATGAACAAACTTCTTTCAAAGTATGTTTGCTTATGACAAGACCTTTCACCCTGAAGTAGTCCTAGGTCACTGTGACCTAATTTCACGGTTCAGTGATTTTGCCTTATATCTTGACACTCAATTAGTATATTTTCATACTTTTTTCAGATTATGAGTGAGTATGACCAGACCTTTGACCCCAATATACTTATAGGTCACTGTGACCTAATTTCACGGTTCAGTGATTTTGCCTTATATCTTGGTACTCAAATGGTTTATGAACAAACTTCTTTCAAAGTATGTTTGCGTATGACAAGACCTTTGACCCTGAAGTAGTCCTAGGTCACTATGACCTAATTTCACGGTTCAGTGATTTTGCCTTATATCTTGACACTCAGTATATTTTCATACTTTTTTCAGATTATGAGTGATTATGACCAGATCTTTGACCCCAATATACTTATAGGTCACTGTGATCTAATTTCATGGTTCAGTGACTTTGCCTTATATCTCAGCACTCAAGTGGTTTATGAACAAACTTCGTTCACACTATGTTTGCGTATGACAAGATCTTTGACCCTAAAGTAGTCCTAGGTCAATATGACCTGATTTCACGGTTCAGTGATTTTCCTTTATATCTCGGCACTCAATTGGTATATGAACATACTGCTTTCACGATATGTATGAGTATGACAAGACCTTTGACCGTAAAGTATTCCTGGGTCACTGTGACTTAATTTCATGGTTCAGTGATTTTGCCTTATATCTCGACACTCAGTTGGTATTTTTTCATACTTCTTTCTGATTATGAATGAGTATGACCAGACCATTAACCAAAACATACTTATAGGTCACTATGACCTAATTTCATGGTTCAGTGATTTTGCTTTATATCTCAACACTAAATGGGTATATGATCATATTTCTTTCACATTATGAGTAAGTATCACTAGACCTTTGACCCTGAAATACTTATAGGTCAGTGTGACCTTATTTCACGGTTCAGTGATTTTGCCTTGTGTCTTGGCACTCAGTTGATATATGAACACACTTCTTTCACAATATGAGTGAGACCTCTAAATCTTAGGTAGTTATAGTTAACTTCCATCGTTCAGTGATTTTGCCTTATTGCATCAAGGCAAAAAGATGTATGGGTTACTGGTCGGGTTTGGCCTTATGTTTGACAAAGGTCAGAAGCAGTCGAGCACGCTGTCCTGCGACAGCTTTTATTTTAATCATTTATTTATTTGTTGTTGTTGCTGTTGTTGTCATTATCATTATATTTTGTTTTCCCATTACGACAATATGCCCATTCAATATACAGATTTTTTAAGCTGTACAGAATGAAAATCGTTAGCTGATAATGTCTGATATTTTTCTTACTTTTGCCAAAGACTTAGATTGTGTGTACACGTTAGAACCGCCTCGCCGAGGCGGTTCTATCGAGTACCCACCATCTATGTTTTAGAGAAAAAAAGTACGAAAAAATATTTATACCTCAGTTTTACATAAGTGGAGTTCAAGGTGATATATTTCACGGATTTTTTTCCTGATGTCAGCACTACATACAACCTGTTATATCGACACCCTGTATCCATAAGCTAATGTTATTGTTTACTACTGGAAATGTTGATGAATTCGTACGTACAATGACAATTAGCAGACGATTCTGGGAATCAAATGTAATTTTTCGCTTATTTCTACACGATCTGTCCCTCTAAGAATACTTGAGGAATCTCACTCTTACCTTTATCCTATTGCACGTACCTTTTCTCCGATTTACCGTTTTAAAAGACAAGATAAAGGAAAACAAGAAGTAGACGCTGTAAGTAAATTTTCTATAACTTTCTTTTATTTACGTTTTATGATAGTATACAGGCAATATTTCCAACCGAAAAGACGGTAAAATATTACCTTTTAAGTCGTGAATCAAAGCCAAAAATACCATATAAGAAAACGTTGTCATTGTTTTTCACTGCTTATTTATTGCCAGTGTTATTATTTCTCCCAGCTAAGATAAGGTTTCTTACTGTTGACGTCATAGTATCCTCACGTTGATGTTTTGATGTAAAAGGATCACGTTCATTGTGTTGAGTGACTATAAATGCATATAAAGAGTGTCTATGGGTATGTGTGACTGTGATTGCATTGAAAATGTAATCTGTCATGCAAAAGAGGTGTTATGCATACAGGAACAGTACAGATACACGGCGGTCAATCTGTTATATCGGCACCCTGTATTCTCAAGCTAATATTATGGTTAGAATGTTGAAGATTCCGTACGTAAAATGACAATTAGCAGACGATTCTGAGAATAAAATATCGTTTGTCGCTTATTTCTGGACGATCTGTCCTTTTAAGAATACTTGAGGACACACTTTGACCTTGATCCTATTGCACGTGCGATTTACCGTTTTAGAAGACATAATAACGGAAAACAAGTTGTAGACGCTGTAAGTAATTTCTCTGTGATTTTCCTTTATTTACGTTTTATGGTAGTGTACAGGCAATAATTGTGACCAGAAAGACAGTAAAATATTACCTTTAAGTCGTGAATCAAAGCCAAAAATGCCATATTTAAAAACGCAATGCTATGTTTTTCCACTGCTTATTTATTGCCAGTGTTATGTGTGATTGTGATAGCCTTGAAATGTAATCTGCCATGCCAAGAGGTTATATGTACTGGAGTTCCCTTTTTTGAATATATGAAAACACAAACGTTTTGCATCTGCCAAGCTGATTAGCGCCTTTGTTTTCGGCTCTACAAAGTTTGTATCATGAAATCATGACCCCGTGATGACCTTGACCTATTTTATGGCAAGGTCAGCTAAGGTCGCATATCCCAGATCTCAGGTGAGTATTTATAGGTCCTATATGAGTACCGTCGTGAAAACACCAACGTTTTGTATATGCGAAAACAAAGGCGCAGATCAGCATCGCAGTATCTGCGAAGCTGATCAGCGCCTTTGTTTTCGCTGTACAGAAGTTGCCGTCATACGGAAAAGTACGTCATCATAACAATTCTGAATGTACGTGTAGCATGTTTATTCGTTGTGGGATTATGCTCAAATTTTATCAAAATACTCGTTTTGAAAAGCGCAATTCGATCGATGATGTCTATTTTGCTGCGTCGCATTTTAACGTGGTACCTATTTACGCGGCGATTTTGTCTAAAAACCAACTTTTAAACTTGTAACAACGGTCTGCACTAACAAACATTCCAATGCCCATATCTCTATTATTATTCTGCCAAATCTAACGTTGAAGCGTCGTGCGTTTTCACAAGTGATTCTGGATTTGGCGTATGTTTGCATTCTTAGATGCGTTGACTAGAACGACTTCAGGTAAAGCTTTCAAAGTATATTGTAGTCTGTAAAATTCGCGTACAGGCAGGGGCCAAAAAAGGAAGAATCAGTATCGATTGCGGAGGGAGGCAGTTTTATTGAACAGGTTAATAGGGACCATAAAACCAATAAACAGTGGAACTTAAGGTATTATCCTTTGGGGTCTCTTTTTTGTTCCCTGCAGAAATGTGATAAAAAGGTACAAGTAGGCAAAGATCAGGAAAAGGCGCAATCAGAGAAAGATTCCCACTCCAGAAACCGAGGTGGGAAAAAACCAAACTAACAATCAGGTACTTATATCATAAAAACATTTCGTAAGCCGAATGAGCAGCTAAATACCTCATTATGACAGTCCTTTGATCTAAGGATAATTAGGGGCCATTAACCGAATAAACAATGGTACCAATATAGCTCCTTCAGGAGCTAAAGGAGGTGAGTTTTTAAAGACATTATGTACTCTTCCGAACAAAACCTTCAAATAAAACAACGCCGTAATTTACGTTGATTTTGACATTATTAATATGAAGGCAATTCCTGACGCGACGTCCACATGGATAGTACAATTCGTCGATTTTCTCAATCTAAAATTTCCAGTATCTAGCCATCATTTATGTTTGTACAGTTCGGTTTGTGT
Source organism: Rugalucina vietnamica (assembly GCA_964017185.1). Taxonomy (NCBI): domain Eukaryota; kingdom Metazoa; phylum Mollusca; class Bivalvia; order Lucinida; family Lucinidae; genus Rugalucina; species Rugalucina vietnamica. Next base: position 58,889,926 of record OZ024875.1, on the reverse strand, counting down.
CGCGCCTGTTCGAAAATCACACAGTTGGCTTTAAAAAATTAACACATATTATAGAAATAAAAAGTATTCCCAATATACAGCTAAAATGAAAATAAATGGAAAGTCAGTCTACTTTCATCAATTTCCTCTAAGCAAGTCGAAATTTATTCTCACCCATTTTTTTAAATATAGAAAGGCATCACTATCAACAGTAGGAAACCTTATCATTTGTTATTTTTTACGTGAAGAAGTAATAACTTAGCAGGGAAATGTAATAACACCTACTCGCGAAAACAATAACATGAAAACTGGAAAACGGCCTTTTTCAGAACAATCAAAGCTTTGAGTTTGGTAGTTTATGTTCCCTGGGTTTATTTACATAACGTAGAACTAATTAGGACTGAAATGAACTTTGGGCGCCTGCTTACAGCGTCAGCGTCTTGTTTCCCTTTATCGTGTCTTCTAAAAAGGTAAATCGGAGAAAAAGTACGTGCAATAGGATAAAGGTAAGAGTGAGGCTACTCAGGTATTCTTAAAGGGACAGATCGTGTAGAAATAAGCGAAAAATGACATTTTATTCTCAGAATCGTCTGCTAATTGTAATTTTACGTACGAATTCATCAACATTTCCAGTAGTAAACAATAACATTAGCTTGAGGATACAGGGTGTCGATATCACAGGTTGTATGTAGTGGTCAGTGTCAAAACTAAACAAAACCATGTTCTTGTACACAGGTACATGTATGTCTATATTCGACATCAGGCTATTTTGCGAGTCATCCACCTCAAAACTCATGAGTAATGCATATAATATACGTTGATGTCAAATCTCATCATGGCCCTTTAACTAAAAGCAAAAAAAAAAAAATATATATATTTTGATCGAAATAATATTTGTAATTTAGTTCTCGATATCAGACTTACGGATGACGAATATGATCACGCAGTCCAATCTATAGTTCGATAATGAGCGGGTGGGAAAAGAATACACCCATTTTAAAGACGGTACTTGCATTTTTACGACGAAAATGTCGTTTTTAAACCCATTATCTGCTATTTTTGATCCAAACGATATAGCGCATACAAACCGTAATATCACACTGCACGTTCTGGTATAAAAATTATGTCGCAGTCATGTCTCGTGCAGCACGCAAATATGCGCCAGTATAAATCAGCCCGTGAAAATTGTGGGTTTGAAATCAGACTACGTCATTATTTTGGCCAGATTGTTTTCCGGTATTTTGCAATCACTTGTGAAGAGGTAAGTGCTATTTGGACTACGTATTATTGTATACTTTTGAATTACTTTTTTTTTGTTTAAAGCCCCACACTTTTGAAATTATGTTGATATATATCAGTTACGTCGTCTCCTACGATGGAGGGGTTGAATATACGTATACTTTTACGGAGGGGCATTCTTGTTTCATGAATGTCATTTTGATATGACTATGGGTTTTTTGTCCAAGTCAACAGATTTTTTCAGTCATGTCGGGACGAAACCACTGATTCCTTGATGCTACACAGTTCCATGGAGAAGGTTAAAGCGTCTTGTGTATGGGCACAGCACGGCGAAGGTAGGTGTGGAACCCATTATTTCTCGATCCTGACCCCTGAGCTCTAAATATAAGGCACCTCACTCCCCAGATGCATGTTAAATTCAATGTGAAAGGCATAAACACTAACTAAGGATTATCCTTTCTTGTTGTAAAAAAAAAAAACAACAACAACAACAGAGGTTCTGATAAAATCATTTGAACCGAAAATTTCACAGACATGTGAGTAGATCAGGAAAGTTAATTCCACTCCGTTCCGCTTCGGTATCTCGTTCTACTACCGTGTGAGGTTCGGGTAATTACGAAACAGCAACGGGAAATAATGAATGAGAAGCTCTGGTAGCAATTTGTCATATTTCAGAAATGTGGCATCTTCGTTCGTTTATATTTTATTATATTATTTTTGGCCGGGGGTGCAAATCTACAATCAATGTTTGTTAAATCCGATATTAAAACCTCTAGGCTGATTGTGTGACTGTAAAGGTCAGTTTTCATAGGACATGATCGGAAATAAAATTGTTGGTTTTCACATGCAAAGGCTCAGAGCATATCATTACCAAATTGCCCATGCAATATACAGATAATTTTTTTTCAGGTGTAAAAATTGAAGAAAAAATCCGTAGAAAAAAATTATTTATAATATGTTTGCTAAAACATTGATTGTCGGTACACGTTACAACCGCCTCGGCGAAGCGGTTTTAAGGAGTACCCACGATGTATGTTTGGGATCAAATATAAGAAAAATAGGTATAACCCTGTAATCCCCAATTTACGAGTACCCACAATCTATGTTTTGGATCAAATGTAAGAATCATAGGTATGCCACTGTAGTCCCCAATTGTACTGTATAAAATTGGGGATCAAGGGTGTATACAATTCATAGACATGTTTTCCTGATGGCTTGACTGTTGCTTTGAGATCGACCACGTGACAATTTATGTCAATCACTTAAAACGATGTACATGAAGATTTCTGTCATTGAGCAAACCGTTCAGACAATAGAAAGGTACAAGTAGGCAAAGATCAGGAAAAGGCGCAAACAGAAAAAGATTCTCACTCCAAAAACCGAGGGGGGAAAAACAAACTAACAATCTGGTGCTTATACCATGAAACATATCGTAAGCCGAATGAGCAGCTATTTTCCCAATAGGTGGCCACTCAGTTACTTTAACTTAACCAAAAATATGAAAACATACATAAGGCGCCAACAGCACAAAACATTCAAACACCAAGACATAAAACAAAAAGAACCACCACAGAAGTATCGCTTTGGAACGATCAGTAACACAAAGTTACTGGCGGGCTCAAACCGGTTTTGCATGGCCATAACCTCACCCTGACCTTCTGCAGTGGCTTTTATATACACAAATATAAACAAGCAATAAGGAAAATTATGTTTAAAAATATAGAATATACGTACCAACGTGTAACATGTAGATCGGAAAGCAGATTGAGCAGCTATTGAAGTGAGGTGGTCACAATGCTAGCTTGGACACACAAGTAAAATGCAGAGGGCTAAGTGAACAGCCAAATTAAATTCAGGTGGTCACAAAGTCATGCAACATTAAACAAATAATTTAAATAATTTGGGTAAAAGTGAACCACAGCAGCAGTTCCGCCTTGGAACGGTCAGTTATAAATAACTGGGGGGCTTAAACCGGTTTTACATGGCCATAACCTCACCCTCAGCTTCTGCAGTGGTTCATAACATTTAGTTAGTTCTTCGGTCCTCGTGGTGAATCTCTAACTCGTCAATGAATCATCAAGAACAAACAAATAAATCATGATAAACATCCTGATGAATCAAAATCCAGGACTCACAGATTGAGTAAGCTGCCCGACGATGGAGATCACTGGGCGCCGAATAACCTACCAACTCTGGAGCAAAGGAAAAACACCAGTTGGACCCCGGTGGGCCAAGCAACAGACAAGAAGCTCCGGCCCCACCGACTAAAATGAATAGCTTTAAGTCGGGGCCATCATAATAGTCTGTATACACTTTTAAAGTTTTAAAATCCACATAAAATCCCGGCAATGGGTGTCAAATTTGTGGTTATATCCCAAGGCCCGGACCTGAACGATGACAATAATGAAAATCAACATCTGAAAGTTGTTCTTATGACAAAAATATGTTCGAGAGAGGCTTAGTAATTTTCATTTACGTGCACTAAAGTAAGCCCACGGCACATCCCCGGCAGATCAGAAGTTTTATCCTGACACGTAGGCCTCGTTTACCCCGGTAGATACAAATTGCTAGTGTGGAACAAATTACTGCAAATATAGGTGAAATGTGTATTTTGAGCTGTAATAGTCTGTCTTAAGTTCAGCAATGTGTGTTCTTTTATACCAATGTCATCAAAATACATAATTCATCAGGAAAACATGCCCGTAATATGAATAACACAATTCCTCATTGTTTATCGCTTGTATAAAGTAAAAATGGGGTATGCAGGGGTATACCTATTTTTCCAATGTTTTGTCGAAAATATAGATTGTGGGTACTCGATAGAACAGCGCCAGCGACGAATGAAACATGTAAGAAGAAACTCTATTTAGATATCAAACATTCTATTTCGGTCGGCTGTTTTCATTTTAGTCAGCAAGGTATGTAACCTTCGTATGGGCATTGTGCATTACAATCGCACAAACGTTTAACGTATTTTGTTTGCTTTATACAGCTTCACTGAAGATTTCAATATCCAGCCCCTCCGGAAGAAAGGTACCTATTACATAAGCCACCTACGAAGAAACTACGTATACCTGAAAAAATCAGCCATGTGGCATCCCATCTTAATTTAGGATAGTATAGATCATTATTCGGCTACAGTGAAGGTCAGACGTCATCAAAATTTGTACAGGTTAGATGGAATTGCTCGAAACTTGTCATTTTTTGATGTCGCATGACAGAACAGGTAAGGCACAAAGCTTCTAGTGAAATTTTGGCGCATCTATCACGCTGTTTCTACGAAGTGTTGCAAGGTCATTTTCATATCAGTTTAAAGCTTATGTGATGCACTTTATACTGCGCATACACATATACAACAACTATCTACAGAGAAATAAGTAACAATGATCTTACCTGGCAGATTCATTTATCCATGGTTTGTTTACACAATTGATTCATCCCACCTATTCGGAAGTACGCTTTAAACCAACCCCTCCGTTCCGTCGCTCAGTTATTGATTGGACTGCGTGATGATGCTTTGAATGAATATTTTGAAAAAAAAAATAATAATAATAAAAAAATAAAAAAGATCAAATCGGTAAAATTTAGATATTGACATAAATGCTATTCTGATATTCGTACTAAATGTATGTTTAGTTTGGTTGATACTTTACCATGTTTACGTCTCGGTCGACAATGGGATGGAGGCAGTTAACCAGTACTTTTAAAGTTTTGGGAGTTTATAAACACTGGTTTGAAAATTAATCATTTAAAGTATTTGTGTTGCCTATGTACTGTTTTGCAAACTAGTGCATTTCTGTTTGTAAATGGTAGTGAAGAGCATGATTCGAACTAAAGCACGGACAGGTGAAAAGAAATGCTGGCATCATCAACATGAAGGGTGGGGGAGGGGTACGAAATATTTTATTCATATAATAATACAATAAAAATGACATTGTAAAGGTTATTCTCTGCTAGTCCTGAAAAGGACTGTTTTGCTTTGTCGCCCAAGCACCGCTTAGAACATGGACACGATTGCCTGTGAGATGCTCTGTTCGAATTCCCCGTTCAGTTCATCTTTCAGGTGGATGTGGTCGCGTACCGTTATGCTCTAGGTTGATACCAGACTGCCATGGCTCCAGGTCAAGTCTCGACAAATTTGGTTCAGCATCTTGTTGTGGAGCTTAATTTTCTTGTTAAGTGCCCTGTCGTGCCACAGGAACACCTGACCAAAGAGGACTCTCTCGATGCCCTTTTCTTGTAGCAGGTCTCGGATGGTAAACATAGCGGCCCTCATCTGTGCGATAGATAACTTGTCGATGTCGTTCTCTCCGATCTGTATGAAGACGCAGTCGAAGACACTCAGATCTCTCTCAGGACTGGATATGTACTGGATGACGTCGACTAACTGCATGCTACCCTCACCGTAGGCTTCGCCGTTGAATGGGAGCGCAGGCCGTCTGTTGTTGCGACACCACCAGTCGATCAGTCGTCGGATGAAGCTATGGCCGATCACGAAGACTCTCGGACCGGGGCCGGTCCAAACGTATCTTGCATTCTTTCGTTGTTTCTGTGTAATTGACATTCTCGTTTTGAATACAGGATTACACTGAAGCGGATATTTAAAGCCCTTTTAAACAATTATAACCAATCAATCTACTCAATGTCATCGTAATGAAGAGAACATTGAGTTAATAATGTCGGCCGAAATTTCGCACCTAGAAAAAAGAACAAACAAATCCATGTGCCTTAATACCTTAATTGTCAATTAAACCAGCACCATAATTGGGTTGCGACATGAGAAACATAACCTGAGAGACTTCAAACTAATAAGCACTTGCACAACTATAGTAAAGGCTATTGACTTGAATGATCTTGTTAGTGAAGTTTCTGTTGCTAGTTTACGCGTTTGTTTTTGAAGAATAAACACACCAACAGAAATCAAGTTTTCGTATGACGCGGCCCAGTTTATCCCTGTTTATAATTATTTAGATCAATAACATTATAAAAAAATATACCATTAAAATAAATTATGTGTTCAAACTTAAAATTTATTATTGCATACAGTTTAGTCCGATTTTGACTTCTGGATAATCAAATGTCAGGCGAGTCTACCCAGTAGCACGTGAAAGGTGAATCAGTTTGCTCATTGACACATAGTGTTACGCCTGTCGAAGTGTCCGAGATAACTCGTGAGGTTTTAATGATACCTGAACCTGATTTCCCTTTCACGTGCTAAATCATGGAATATAACACCAACCGGTATTTTTTTGACAAACCGCTTTTTGTCAAATCCAGGACATCTTTCGAAAGAAGCCAGGGCTTCGCAGTTTATACTCATAAAGTACCTATCAAGTGGTTCTCTAAAAACTTATTTTATTGGCCTATCTTATCTATAACTGCCTGAAAAATGGCTTTGAAGTTGGCTTTCCCATGGGAAAATCATGTTTTCCCATGGGAAATGGCCCTTTCCCATGGGAAAACAGGTTGGCCATGGACAAAAAAGTGGCCATGGCCAGAAAATTTGTTGGCCATGGGAAAATTTAACTGTTGATAAAAATGTTTTTAGAGATGAATTTCTACATAAAAATTGATTCCCATGAAGGCCATGATATTATAAATTCAAAAATATTATAATCTAAAATTTTGTAAGTATTGGCCATGGGCATAAATTCTGGCCATGGGCAATGAAATTCTGGCCATGGCCCAAAGTTGGTCAAGTTTTTGGCCATGGCCAATAATTTTGTCCATGGCCATAATTTTCTTCCCATGGCCCTTCTCATGTCCATATAACTGGCCATGGCCAAGACATTTTAAACTTATTTTGAAACATAAAACTTTTGATTAACTACTATACTCAATAACAAAAAGAAACACCACATTATGCAACCCTGTTTTGTTCACATTTATAATCTATTATGTATGGATAGTTCGTGTGTGTATCTATATGATCCTTTATCATTTGATATCATAGAACAAAATGCAAAAATGTGGTTTTCATTTTGATTAAAAGTGAAAAATGCAAAAATTTGATTTTCATATTGATTAAAATTGAATGATTTATTTTGTCGACAAAAACAGTGGCTACTAAAAACAAGGAGAAAAGTTCACATCGCATATGCACATTTTAATCTCAAAATTCTGAAAAAATACAAACAGCTGCCCCCAATAACACTCCATGTAAAAATATCAAAATTGCAATACAAACAAGATTATAATTTAAAGTAATAAACTTTTTTGTTTTATTAAAAAAACAGAGTGCTCACCTGAGATTTGGTCTTTGAAAATAAAACTGAATTCTCACATATTAACACAAAAAAAACTGTTTTTTAATATATCTATCAATTTTCATGTCACAGGCTAAAATCTTTGTGACAAAATGCATTGCTTACATAGCCCAGGCTACCCGGCCAAATTATTAATATCTGAAACCTTTTTACAGGGCAATGTCAACTTAGCAGCTTTATACATCTATGATGGTCTAGAGTGCTTGATAATACATAACAAGTTTCATTGAAATCGGTTCACCAGGTCCTGAGAAGAAAAACTGTTATCCATTGTTTTTACCATTATGGGGATGACAGCCATCCTGGTGATGTGACCTAACCATTTGTAGAAAATTTTGCTTCCCCTTCGAAAGGACGCACTGAAACATAAAACGTTGCTTGATTGGCCAAATGGTTTCAGAGAAAATTAAATAATAATTACAATTAGTTTATTACTTTTGGCCAAGGTAAGGAAATGACATTGACCTTAAACATAACTCATTAACTCAATAACTTTTTTAATTTGTTAGGATTGGCGTCTAGAGAAGTGGTTTATCAGAATACGTATAAATGAGCTTAATTTTACCAATTTTCGCGGCGATGTTAAGGATAAAAGTTCTTTGTATTTCAAGATATTTGGCCTTGTAAAGTAACATTTTTGTATATACTGTCGTCTAAGATCTGCAAAAAAAGCTGCACGTCAAGAGATAGTGATATTCATCAGTTATACCGTTATACATGTGTATGAGATGAATGTATTTGGCCAATTTGACCATTCATATTTATAACGGCACATCTATGACGAAAGTCTACTACGATGGTCCGGGAACTATAACCATTTACTCCAAAACACAAACAGCACTGTTTTGAAGCCTGTGTTGATATGACATATTATACACACAAGAATCACTAGGTTTCTTATTGTTTTATGCCTTGCAGTTTGCACCTTAGGTTAGGGTAACTGAGTGGCTACCTTTTGGGAAATACCTGCTCACTCTACTTACGATATGTTTTCTTATTATAAGTACCTAATTGAGAATTTATTTTCCCAACTTGGTTTTAAGAGTAGGATTTTCTTTCTGATTGTGCCATTTCCCGATCATAACCTACTGCTACCATTCCATTTGTTTATGTTGATAAAAATTCGCCACCAAGTACACGGACGGTTTCTCAATCCATCATTGAACAAGAAGACAGCGTCAGGGAGTGGTTCGGATCAGAAACCCTGCACCAGCAGCGAGAAAACCAGTGGTAAAGAAGGTAATGCTTACATGTATTATTGTATCCTTTTCACCTTAACGGTTCACCTCAAAATTGCTGTACTAAATGTTTTGTATGTCGGAGGACAATTATGATGAAAGTGATGCAATAACACATGTGCTGCATTTCATGATAATGCCGCACACAAAGTCGGTTTATTCTGTTACAGTAGTCGCTTACTAGGTCAATTTGTCCGATTAGTGTGATAAGAAAATATATTTGCAAATACTTGCAATTTGACATATTTTTCACGTTAGTAATAATATATTTCAGAATACATTGAAACTTTTGTCATTGGTACACAATCCTTGTAAGTCAAATTTCATTAGTCAAATAGATCACCTTAGGTTATGCAATCATGCAATGTCAACACTCCCGGCTAGAAAAAAAAACACACACACAACAACTTTATTTTGCAGTTGCAGTTGTTCTCAAAAGCGGCGAGTCCAGGCAATTACAAAGCACAAATATTGAAGAGCTTCGAGACGAAATAAACAGACGAAAGATGCAGATCGAAGTGGTATGCAAAAGTTTTCTTTTTATTTTTGAAATATGATTTCCGTATGGTATGCTATAGAACAAACAAAATCTTGGGTAAAAGTCCAATAAAATCGAGGCAACGTTCCGACATGACCTAAGCTGTTGACTGGGACGTAAAATATAAACCCAAACAAAATTTATTTTCCTTTAGGAGTAGTAACCGTATTAAATCTGTCATTTTTAGCTCACCTGAGCCGTCAGGCTCACAAAGTGAGCTTATTGTTTAGCCATAATCCAGCGTCAGTCCGTCGTCCGTCCACATTTTTAGCTCACCTGAGCCGAAGGCTCACAGGTGAGCTTATAGTATAACCATGCTCCGGCGTCCGTCCGTCGTCCGTCCGTCCGTCGTCCGTCGTTCACAATTTCAAAGATCTTCTCCACTGAAACCGCTTGGCCAATCAAAGCCAAACTTCATGTGGAGCATCCTTAGGAAGGGGGAACGAAAGTTTATATAAATGGTCCAGGTCACATGACCAAGATGGCCGCCATGGCTATAAATAGCAAAAACCTTTAAAGTTTTTCTTCTCCAGAACCAGTTGGCCGATTTCCACGAAACTTGGGATGTAGCATCTGGGACGCAGGCCCATTATAGTTATTATAAATCATGACCCTAGGATGACCTTGACCTATTTTACGGCAAGGTCAACTTAGGTCGCCAATGCATTTGAATGGGAAAAATGGTAAAATGATATTTAATGGGTAAAATTTACTGGGAATAGGCAAATGGAGAGAAGATTAATGTTAATGGAAAATTTTAGCCCCTGTGGGGGTTGTATGCCCCTGCCCCGGGGCTATATCCATGTATATGACCATAATATTCAAACTTCTTCTCTGAAACCGCTAGGCCAATCAAAGCCAAACTTCATGCGGAGCATCCTTGGGAAGGGGGAATGAAAGTTTATATAAATGGTCAAGGTCACATGACCAAGATGGCCGCCAGGGCTATAAAAAGCAAAAACGTTTAAAAATCTTCTTCTTCAGAACCAGAAGGCCTATGATTTTGAAACTTGGTGTGAAGCATATGGGAACGGAGCTCTACAAAGTTTATATACATGTAAATCATGACCCTGGGATGACCTTGACCTATTTTACGGCAAGGTCAACTTAGGTCTCCCATGCATTGGAATGGGAAAAAATAGGAAAATGTAATTAAATGACAGAAAACTTGCTAGAAATGAGCAAATGGACAGAAGATTTATGTTTAAGAAAAATATTTTGGGTCCAGGGGTTTGTCTGCCCCTGCACCGGGGCTATATACATGTATATGACCATAATATTGAAACATCTTCTTCTCTGAAATCGCTAAGCCAATCAAAGCAAAACCTTTTGTGGAGCATCCTTAGAAAAAGGGAATGAAATTTTATATAAATGGTCAAGGTCGCCTGACCAAGATGGCCGACATGGCTATAAATAGCAAAAATGTTTACAAATCTTATTCTTCAGAACCGGAAGGTCTATGATTTTGAAATTTGGTATGAAGCATCTAGGAATGGAGCTCTACAAAGTTTATATAAATCATGACCCTTGGATGACCTTGACTTATTTTACGGCAAGGTCAACTTAGGTCGCCCATGCATTTGAGTGGGAAAAAATAGGAAAATGTCATGTAATGGCAGAAAACTTGCTAGGAATGAGCAAATGGGCAGAAGATTTATGCTAATGAAAATGTTTTAGGCCCAGGGGTTGTCTGTCCCTGCCCCGGAGCTATATACATGTAGATGACCATAATATTCAAACAGCATTTTCTCAGAAACTGCTTAGCCAATCAAAGCCAAACTTTATGTGGATCATCCTTAGGAAGAGTTAATGAAAGTTTATATAAACGGTCAAGGTCACATGACCAAGATGGCCACCATGGCTATGAATAGCAAAAAAAAATCTTCTACTTCAGAACCAGAAGGCCTATGATTTTGAAACTTGGCATGAAGCATTAAGGAACGGAGGTCTACAAAATTTGTATAAATCATGACACTGGGATGACCTTGACCTATTTCACAGCAAGGTCAACTTAGATCGCCCATGCATTTGAATGGAGAAAATTGTTTAAATGTCATTTGAAGGACAAAACTTGCAGTTAATTGGCAAATGGACTGAATTTTTATGATTAGAAAAAGACATTGACTCCAGGAGTTATTCTGACCCTGCCCTAGGGTTATATACATGCATTGTACCATTCTAGTCTAACAAGTTCATGTATATATCTCAGGTCTCAGGTGAGCGTTTACAGGACCATTGGTCCTCTGGTCTTCTCTGAAACCTCTAGGTCGATCAAGTTGAAATTTTATGTGGAGCCTCCATGGATAGGGGGAACGAAAGTTTTTTTACGGGACTTGGGCACATGACCAAGATGGCCGCCACGTCCATATATGAAAAAAAAAAAAAAAAAAAAAAAAAAAAAAAAAAAAAAAAAAAAAAAAAAAAACCCTTCAAATTCTTTTTTCTTCAGAACCAGTGGGCCGATTTCCACGAAACTTGGTATGTAGCCTCGGGGACTCCAGCCCATCAAGGTTTGTTCAAATGATGATCATAGGATAACCTTGAACTATTTTACGGCAAGGTCAATTTTGGAAACATGGGCTTTTCATGGATAAAGGCGAAAACAATAGATATTTTTGAAACTATTTTGGAAACCTTGACCTATTTTACGACAAGGTCAATTTTGGAAACATAGGTCTTACAAGGGAAACGGCGAAAATAATGGATATTTTGGAAGGTATTGCAGCTGAAGACTTGACAGGTAATTCATGCAGACAACTAATGGAGTCAATGAATGTAATAAATACATGTCAAGGTCATTTCGTGACCTTGACCCAAGGTTAATTGAAATATCAAAATTAAGTCACAATTTTAAAGATCTTCTTCTCTGTAACCGCATGGCCGATCAAGTTCAAATTTTATGTGGATCCCCCATTGGTAGTGGCCGCAATATCTTGGTTACATGACCAAGATGGCCGCCATACCCATCATGCCCATATATGGTAAAAACCCTTTAAAATTTTCTTCTCTAGAACCAGTGTGCTGATTTCTACGAAACTTGTTATGTAGCACTGGGAACTCTAGCCCATCATAGTTTGCTCAAGTGATGACCCTGGGATGACCTTGACCTATTTTGCAGCAGAATTTTGGAAATATAGGCTATTAGATGGGTTAAAGTGAAAAGGTACAAGTAGGCAAAGATCAGGAAAAGGCGCAATCAGAAAAAGATTCCCACTCCAAAAACCGAGATGGGAAAAAACCAAACTAACAATCACCGGTGTCAAGTTGGATGAAAATTTCATCCGGTGAAAATTTCATCTAGCAGAAGAAAAAAAAAGTTGGATGAAAATTTCATCTGGACCTGCCCAGTAAAAGTGGTTCATGTCAAAACAAATCCTGCTCCCGTACTAGCTCTTATTTAGGCAAGCAGCCTATACTGCAATATAGATACATGTTGTATGAAGGTTTGTGGTAAGCCTCAGTAGTCTGGGCGACAAAAGTCACAGGGGGGGGGGGGTCAAAATGTTTCTTTCAATATTTCTCGAAATTCTGTTCCGAAAGCAGCTCTTGTGCCAGCAAGCCGCTTATACTGCGATATAGATAAATGTTCTATAGAGGTTTGTGGCAAATTTCATCAGGATTGAAAGAGGATCCGAAGGGTAGTCAGGGCGCCAAAAGTCAGAGGGGGGTGTCTAAAATGCGGTTTTTGATATTCCTCGGTCTCCTGCTCCCAAACCAGCTTTTGTGCCAGCAAGCCGCTTATGCTTGAATATAGGTATATGTTCTATGAAGTTTTGTTGCAAGTCTCATCAGGATTGAAAGAGGATGAGATGGATAGACAGGGCGCCAAATATCAGAGGGGTGTCCATAATGCTGTTTTCAACATTTCTCGATCTCCAGCCCCCAAACCAGCTCTTGTGCCACCAAGCCGCATATACTGCGATATAAGCGTATGTTCTAAGAGGGCCTTAAACAAGTCTCATAAGGATTGGAAAAGGATGAGAATAATAGCCTGGGCGCCAAAAGTCAGTAGAGTGTCCAAAGTGCTGTTTTAAACATTTCTCGATCTCTAGCCCCCAAACCAGCTCTTGTGCCACTAAACCGCTTATACCATCATATAGGTAGATGTTGTATGAAGGGACGTGGCAAGTCTTATTATGATTGAAAGAGGATGAGAAGGGTAGGCAGGGTGCCAAATATCAGAGGGGTATCCAAATAATGATTTCAAAATTTCACTAACTTCAGCCCTCAAGCCAGCTCTTTTGCCAGCATTCGGCTTATACTGTGAACGTGTTGTACAAGATTTTTGTTAGTTTTCGAGTTTAAAATCTTAATTATTGATTTTCTATTTAAAGCAATAAAATTTTGTAAGACATTTTTTTGAGCGTGTCAACATAGAAACGTGCTGGCCATCCACGATTTTTAGAATAAGGCAAACCAAACCATCTAGACATTATGGTTTGTGTCTATGGTTCTTTAAATGATGATATATATGAATGTATGTGGCAAGTCTCATTAGGATTGAAAGAGGATGAGGAGGGTAGCCAGGCCCCCCAACGGCTCTAGGGTCATATTTTCCTGTACAGAATTGGCTATTTTCGACACTTCTGGGTCTACTGCTCCGAAACTAGCTCTTGTGCCAGGAAGCCGCTAGTACTGTGATAAATGTATATGTAATATAAAAGTATGTGGCAAGTCTCATCAGGATTGAAAGAGGATGAGATGGGTAGCCAGGGCCCCCAATGTCATGGGGGTGTCAACAAATTCCATTTTCGATAGTTTTCGGTCTCCTGCTCCCAAACTAGCTCTTGTGCCAGGAAGCCGCTAGTACTACGACATAGATGTATAGTATATACAAGTATGTGGCAAGTCTCATCGGGATTGAAAGAGGATGAGATGGGTAGCCAGGGCCCCCAATGTCATGGGGGGTGTCAAAAATTCCATTTTCGAGAGTTTTCGGTTTCCTGCTCCCAAACTAGCTCTTGTGCCAGGAAGCCGCTAGTACTACGACATAACTGTATAGTATATACAAGTATGTGGCAAGTCTCATCAGGATTGAAAGAGGATGAGATGGGTAGCCAGACCCCCCACTATGTCAGAGGGGGGTGCAAAAAATTATTTTCGATATTTCTCGGTCTCTTGCTCCCAAACTAGCTCTTGTGCCAGGAAGCCGCTTATACTGCAATAAAGGTATATGATATATGAATGTATGTGGCAAGTCTCATTAGGATTGAAAGAGGATGAGGAGGGTAGCCAGGCCCCCCAACGGCTCTAGGGTCATATTTTCCTGTACAGAATTGGCTATTTTCGACACTTCTGGGTCTACTGCTCCGAAACTAGCTCTCGTGCCAGGAAGCCGCTAGTACTGTGATAAATGTATATGTAATATAAAAGTATGTGGCAAGTCTCATCAGGATTGAAAGAGGATGAGATGGGTAGCCAGGGCCCCCAATGTCATGGGGGTGTCAAAAAATTCCATTTTCGATAGTTTTCGGTCTCCTGCTCCCAAACTAGCTCTTGTGCCAGGAAGCCGCTAGTACTACGACATAGATGTATAGTATATACAAGTATGTGGCAAGTCTCATCGGGATTGAAAGAGGATGAGATGGGTAGCCAGGGCCCCCAATGTCATGGGGGGTGTCAAAAATTCCATTTTCGAGAGTTTTCGGTTTCCTGCTCCCAAACTAGCTTTTGTGCCAGGAAGCCGCTAGTACTACGACATAGATGTATAGTATATACAAGTATGTGGCAAGTCTCATCAGGATTGAAAGAGGATGAGATGGGTAGCCAGACCCCCCACTATGTCAGAGGGGGGTGCAAAAAATTATTTTCGATATTTCTCGGTCTCTTGCTCCCAAACTAGCTCTTGTGCCAGGAAGCCGCTTATACTGCAATAAAGGTATATGATATATGAATGTATGTGGCAAGTCTCATTAGGATTGAAAGAGGATGAGGAGGGTAGCCAGGCCCCCAACGGGGGCCCTGGCTACCCATCTCATCCTCTTTCAATCCTGATGAGACTTGCCACATACTTGTATATACTATACATCTATGTCGTAGTACTAGCGGCTTCCTGGCACAAGAGCTAGTTTGGGAGCAGTAGACCGAAAACTATCGAAAATGGAATTTGTTGACAACCCCATGACATTGGGGGCCCTGGCTACCCATCTCATCCTCTTTCAATCCTGATGAGACTTGCCACATACTTTTATATAACATATACATTTATCACAGTACTAGCGGCTTCCTGGCACAAGAGCTAGTTTCGGAGCAGTAGACCTAGAAGTGTCGAAAATAGCCAATTCTGTACAGGAAAATATGACACTAGAGCCATTGGGGGGCCTGGCTACCCTCCTCATCCTCTTTCAATCCTAATGAGACTTGCCACATACATTCATATATCATATACCTTTATTGCAGTATAAGCGGCTTCCTGGCACAAGTACTTGGCAGTCCAAATCCAAAAAAGTGGCTTAGTTTTGGTTTTGTTGGCATTTTTGAGTACATTATTCTACCTATGCTCATAATATTCCTTGGCATGTGCCCAAACTCGTACGGGTGGATGCCAAGTCTGTAAATGACCATGGGCCACAGAACAAGGTCAAAGGTCAAACGAGTGCAAAATAGCAAAAATCTGTAAAAATGAAAATAAACATTATTGTTTTGGAAAATAATGGACTGATTATAGATAACTTGTACTCATGTCATTCGTTGACATGTGTCCAAAGACATAGAGGTGGATTCCAAGACTGCAAATGCTCCTGGGTGACAGAATTAGGTCAAAAGTCAAATGAGTGCAAAATAACAAACGCCCTATACAATAATCAAGTATTTCTTAAATCAAACATGAACTGACTAAAGACAGCATGTGCTTTTTTTTCATTGACAAGTGTTTAAACTCATACGGGTATATTCCAAGTCTGTAACTGCCTCTGGGTCACATAATTAGGTCAAATGTCATATGAGTGCAAAAATATCAAAACCGGTTATGATAACTAATAGTCTTCCAGCTGTCCATACCCCCTCTCCCAGGGGGAATTTTCTACATTATGATTTTCTAAAAGTACATTAAAAAAGCCTTGTCTCATTGTAAAGCTTAGACATAGCCCTTTTTCAATGATAAGTAATAGAAAATATCTAATTTGCATATTCATGAATTTTCATTAAAACAGAAACAATTAAAAATCAAGTATCCCATAAACTAATTTCATGCCTGCCTAAACTATCATTGCGACTCATTGTAATTGTAATTGTACCAATAATACTATTTGACAAATTTGTTGATGTCATGGGCCGAAGTAAAAATTATCTCATTTGCATTTTCATGAATATTAATGAAAATGACGAAAATCAAGATTTACAAAGGGACAATCTATTGCCATTTGAAGGGTTTAGGGTTGGATATTTATAGGATGTACCTTGCACCCTTAAAACGAATGCCCATGGGTGCCAGTTTGGTCAGAGGATCCCTTTATTGTACATTTGTGTCATGTAAAATCACAGTGTTCACCCCACCCAAAATAAGCAGAGGAAGTATTGTGGTACAACTATATTTCTTGGCTACTAATACACCTAGAGAGCAGAAATAGGTATCGAATGATTCCTCTTACAATGCTTGATAACCATGTAATAAGACATAAATATCAAACTGACTTCCTGGTGTTCGAATATTAATGAGGACTTTATATGTTAGAAAAAAAAATCACAGACAAATGGAGTATGCCAGCTTAATTGCTTATATCTCGTCAACCAAAAGCCCTAAAGAGCTTAAAATGGTATCAAATGATTGATATAACAATGTTCTATAACCACGTAATAAGATATATAAACAAATCGGCTATCTTAATGCTCAATGTTAAAGAGAACTTCAGATAATAGAGAAAAATAACAGATAAATGAAGGGGGTCTACCAACAAAATTGCTTATATCTCAGCAACCAAAAACTCTAGAGAGTTGAAATTTATATCAAATGATTGATATGATAATGTTTATAATTGTGTGATAAGATACAGAAAGAATTCGACTTTCTTGGGGTTCAAATCTTGATGAGAACTTCCAATATTAGAGAAAAATCACAGAACAATGGAGGGGTATACCTACAGAAATGTGTATAGCTCAGCAACCAAAAGCCCTAGAGAGCAGAAATTGGTATCAAATAATTGCTATGACAACATTCTAAAACCAAGAAATAAGACATATAAATAATCAGACTTTCGTGTTGTTCGAATATTGATGACATCTTATAATATTAGAGAAAAAATCACAGCAAATGCAGGGGGTTTACCTACAGAAATGTTTATATCTCAGCAACCAAAAGCCATAGAGAGCAGAAATTGGTATCAAATGATTGCTATGACCATATTCTACAACCATGTAATAAGGTATACAAACAAGCTGACTATCTTGTTTCTCAAATATTTAAGAAAACTTAAGATATAGGAGAAAAAATACTGGCAAACGAAGGGGGTATACCAATAAAATTGTTAATATCTCAGTGACCAAAAACTCTAGAGAGCTGAAATAGGTATCAAATGATTGCTATAATAATGTTCTATAATACTGTCATAAGACGCATCAATAATCTGACTTTCTTGTTGTTCGAATAGTGATGAGAACTTTAAATATAAGACAATAATCTCAGAAAAATAGAGGGAGTATACCAAAGGAAACGTATATATCTCAGCAACCAAAAGTCATAGTGAGCTGAAATTGGTATCAAAAGATAGCTATGACAATATTCTTTAACCATATTATAAGATATTTCAATAAGCTTACTTTCTTGTTTCTCAAATATTTAAGGAAACTCAAGATATAGGAGAAAGATCCTTGGCAAACGAAGGGGGTTTACCAATAAAACTGCTAATATCTCAGTGACCAAAAGATCCAGAGAAATGAAATTGGTATGAAATGATTGCTAAGATAACATTCTATAACCATGTTGTAAGGCACACAAACAATCTGACTTTCTTGTTTTTCGAATATTGATAAAAACTTTAAATATTAGTGAAAACCACAGAAATGTTGATGGGGTATACCAACAAAATGTTTAATAACTTAGCAACCAAACGTCCTAGAGAGCTGAAATTGATATCAAATGATTTTTATGATAATGTTCTACAAATAAGTGATAAGATAAATGAATAGTTCGACTTTTTTGTTGTTTGAATATTGATGACAACTTAAAATATTTGATAAAAGTCACAGAAAAATAGAGGGGGTATACCAACGGAAACGTTAATATCTCAGCAACCATAAGTACTAGAGATCTGAAATTGGAATCAAATGATTGCTATGACAATAATGAATAACCATGTAATAATATATATGACCAAGCTGACTATCCCATTGCAAAAATTTAATAAACTTAAGATATAAGAGAAAAAAACACAGACAAATGCAGGGGATTATACCAATAAAATTGGCAATATCTCAGCAACAAAAAGCTGTAGAGAGCTGAAATTGGTATCAAATGATCATTTTCTATACACAATTGATACAAAAAGTACCTAAAAGAACTTTATCCCCATCAGAATACCACTGACACTGATGTTTATACAGACAATTGTAAAAGGGCATAAAATAAGCATTTTTTTGCACTAAAGTGACCATTGACCTAAGTCTACATTACTTTGTTGTAACAATTGTAACTGATTACACCATACAAATGTATTAGGTGTAATTTGGGGTGTTTTTTACAAAAAAATAAAATAGAAAATATTTCATAAGATACTGCTATAATGTTGAAATATCTTAAATTTTGCACTTAGTTGACCTTTGACCTATTTTTGGGACTATGAGGCATTTTCAGACTTGGCATCCACCCTAACGTGTATTGTTACACATTAAGGTACACATTGGGCATGGATGCCAAAATGTACTCAAAAATGCCAACAGAAAAATATTTGGGGGGCTTGGGAGGCCAACTAAAGAGCTAGTTTGGGAGCAAGAGACCGAGAAAGATCGAAAATATTTTTTTGCACCCCCCTCTGACATAGTGGGGGGTCTGGCTACCCATCTCATCCTCTTTCAATCCTGATGAGACGTGCCACATACTTGTATATACTATACATCTATGTCGTAGTACTAGCGGCTTCCTGGCACAAGAGCTAGTTTGGGAGCAGGAAACCGAAAACTCTCGAAAATGGAATTTTTGACACCCCCCATGACATTGGGGGCCCTGGTTACCCATCTCATCCTCTTTCAATCTTGATGAGACTTGCCACATACTTTTATATAACATATACATTTATCACAGTACTAGCGGCTTCCTGGCACAAGAGCTAGTTTCGGAGCAGTAGACCCAGAAGTGTCGAAAATAGCCAATTCTGTACAGGAAAATATGACCCTAGAGCCGTTGGGGGGCCTGGCTACCCTCCTCATCCTCTTTCAATCCAAATGAGACTTACCACATACATTCATATATTATATACCTTTATTGCAGTATAAGCGGCTTCCTGGCACAAGAGCTAGTTTGGGAGCAAGAGACCGAGAAAGATCGAAAATATTTTTAGCACCCCCTCTGACATAGTGGGGGGTCTGGCTACCCATCTCATCCTCTTTCAATCCTGATGAGACTTGCCACATACTTGTATATACTATACATCTATGTCGTAGTACTAGCGGCTTCCTGGCACAAGAGCTAGTTTGGGAGCAGGAAACCGAAAACTCTCGAAAATGGAATTTTTGACACCCACCCATGACATTGGGGGCCCTGGCTACCCATCTCATCCTCTTTCAATCCTGATGAGACTTGCCACATACTTGTATATACTATACATCTATGTCGTAGTACTAGCGGCTTCCTGGCACAAGAGCTAGTTTGGGAGCAGGAGACCGAAAACTATCGAAAATGGAATTTTTTGACACCCCGGATGACATTGGGGGCCCTAGCTACCCATCTCATCCTCTTTCAATCCTGATGTGACTTGCCACATACTTTTATATAACATATACATTTATCACAGTACTAGCGGCTTCCTGGCACAAGAGCTAGTTTCGGAGCAGTAGACCCAGAAGTGTCGAAAATAGCCAATTCTGTACAGGAAAATATGACCCTAGAGCCGTTGGGGGGGGCCTGGCTACCCTCCTCATCCTCTTTCAATCCTAATGAGACTTGCCACATACATTCATATATTATGTAGCTTTATTGCAGTATAAGCGGCTTCCTGGCACAAGAGCTAGTTTGGGAGCAAGAGACCGAGAAAGACCGAAAATAATTTTTTGCACACCCTCTGACATAGTGGCGGGTCTGGCTACCCATCTCATCCTCTTTCAATCCTGATGAGACTTGCCACATACTTGTATATACTATACATCTATGTCGTAGTACTAGCGGCTTCCTGGCACAAGAGCTAGTTTGGGAGCAGGAAACCGAAAACTCTCGAAAATGGAATTTTTGACACCCCCATGACATTGGGGGCCCTGGCTACCCATCTCATCCTCTTTCAATCCTGATGAGACTTGCCAAATACTTGTATATACTATACATCTATGTCGTAGTACTAGCGGCTTCCTGGCACAAGAGCTAGTTTGGGAGCAGTAGACCGAAAACTATCGAAAATGGAATTTTTTGACCCCCCCCCCATGACATTGGGGGCCCTGGCTACCCATCTCATCCTCTTTCTATCCTGATGAGACTTGCCACATACTTTTATATAACATATACATTTATCACAGTACTAGCGGCTTCCTGCCACAAGAGCTAGTTTCGGAGCAGTAGACCTAGAAGTGTCGAAAATAGCCAATTCTGTACAGGAAAATATGACCCTAGAGCCGTTGGGGGGCCTGGCTACCCTCCTCATCCTCTTTCAATCCTAATGAGACTTGCCACATACATTCATATATCATATACCTTTATTGCAGTATAAGCGGCTTTCTGCAACAAGAGCTAGTTTGGGAGCAAGAGACCGAGAAAGATCGAAAATAATTTTTTGCACCCCCCTCTCACATAGTGGGGGGTCTGGCTACCCATCTCATCCTCTTTCAATCCTGATGAGACTTGCCACATACTTGTATATACTATACATCTATGTCGTAGTACTAGCGGCTTCCTGGCACAAGAGCTAGTTTGAGAGCAGTAGACCGAAAACTCTCGAAAATGGAATTTTTTGACAACCCCATGACATTGGGGGCCCTGGCTACCCATCTCATCCTCTTTCAATCCTGATGAGACTTGCCACATACTTTTATATAACATATACATTTATCACAGTACTAGCGGCTTCCTGGCACAAAAGCTAGTTTCGGAGCAGTAGACCTAGAAGTGTCGAAAATAGCCAATTCTGTACAGGAAAATATGACCCTAGAGCCGTTGGGGGGCCTGGCTACCCTCCTCATCCTCTTTCAATCCTAATGAGACTTGCCACATACATTCATATATCATATACCTTTATTGCAGTATAAGCGGCTTCCTGGCACAATAGCTAGTTTGGGAGCAAGAGACCGAGAAAAATCGAAAATATTTTTTTTGCACCCCCTCTGACATAGTGGGGGGTCTGGCTACCCATCTCATCCTCTTTCAATCCTGATGAGACTTGCCACATACTTGTATATACTATACATCTATGTCGTAGTACTAGCGGCTTCCTGGCACAAGAGCTAGTTTGGGAGCAGGAAACCGAAAACTCTCGAAAATGGAATTTTTGACACCCACCCATGACATTGGGGGCCCTGGCTACCCATCTCATCCTCTTTCAATCCTGATGAGACTTGCCACATACTTGTATATACTATACATCTATGTCGTAGTACTAGCGGCTTCCTGGCACAAGAGCTAGTTTGGGAGCAGGAGACCGAAAACTATCGAAAATGGAATTTTTTGACACCCCGGATGACATTGGGGGCCCTAGCTACCCATCTCATCCTCTTTCAATCCTGATGTGACTTGCCACATACTTTTATATAACATATACATTTATCACAGTACTAGCGGCTTCCTGGCACAAGAGCTAGTTTCGGAGCAGTAGACCCAGAAGTGTCGAAAATAGCCAATTCTGTACAGGAAAATATGACCCTAGAGCCGTTGGGGGGCCTGGCTACCCTCCTCATCCTCTTTCAATCCTAATGAGACTTGCCACATACATTCATATATTATGTAGCTTTATTGCAGTATAAGCGGCTTCCTGGCACAAGAGCTAGTTTGGGAGCAAGAGACCGAGAAAGACCGAAAATAATTTTTTGCACACCCTCTGACATAGTGGCGGGTCTGGCTACCCATCTCATCCTCTTTCAATCCTGATGAGACTTGCCACATACTTGTATATACTATACATCTATGTCGTAGTACTAGCGGCTTCCTGGCACAAGAGCTAGTTTGGGAGCAGGAAACCGAAAACTCTCGAAAATGGAATTTTTGACACCCCCATGACATTGGGGGCCCTGGCTACCCATCTCATCCTCTTTCAATCCTGATGAGACTTGCCAAATACTTGTATATACTATACATCTATGTCGTAGTACTAGCGGCTTCCTGGCACAAGAGCTAGTTTGGGAGCAGTAGACCGAAAACTATCGAAAATGGAATTTTTTGACCCCCCCATGACATTGGGGGCCCTGGCTACCCATCTCATCCTCTTTCTATCCTGATGAGACTTGCCACATACTTTTATATAACATATACATTTATCACAGTACTAGCGGCTTCCTGGCACAAGAGCTAGTTTCGGAGCAGTAGACCTAGAAGTGTCGAAAATAGCCAATTCTGTACAGGAAAATATGACCCTAGAGCCGTTGGGGGGCCTGGCTACCCTCCTCATCCTCTTTCAATCCTAATGAGACTTGCCACATACATTCATATATCATATACCTTTATTGCAGTATAAGCGGCTTTCTGCAACAAGAGCTAGTTTGGGAGCAAGAGACCGAGAAAGATCGAAAATAATTTTTTGCACCCCCCTCTCACATAGTGGGGGGTCTGGCTACCCATCTCATCCTCTTTCAATCCTGATGAGACTTGCCACATACTTGTATATACTATACATCTATGTCGTAGTACTAGCGGCTTCCTGGCACAAGAGCTAGTTTGAGAGCAGTAGACCGAAAACTCTCGAAAATGGAATTTTTTGACAACCCCATGACATTGGGGGCCCTGGCTACCCATCTCATCCTCTTTCAATTCTGATGAGACTTGCCACATACTTTTATATAACATATACATTTATCACAGTACTAGCGGCTTCCTGGCACAAAAGCTAGTTTCGGAGCAGTAGACCTAGAAGTGTCGAAAATAGCCAATTCTGTACAGGAAAATATGACCCTAGAGCCGTTGGGGGGCCTGGCTACCCTCCTCATCCTCTTTCAATCCTAATGAAACTTGCCACATACATTTATATATCATATACCTTTATTGCAGTATAAGCGGCTTCCTGGCACAATAGCTAGTTTGGGAGCAAGAGACCGAGAAAGATCGAAAATATTTTTTGCACCCCCTCTGACATAGTGGGGGGTCTGGCTACCCATCTCATCCTCTTTCAATCCTGATGAGACTTGTCACATACTTGTATATACTATACATCTATGTCGTAGTACTAGCGGCTTCCTGGCACAAGAGCTAGTTTGGGAGCAGGAAACCGAAAACTCTCGAAAATGGAATTTTTTGACACCCCCATGACATTGGGGGCCCTGGCTACCCATCTCATCCTCTTTCAATCCTGATGAGACTTGCCACATACTTGTACATACTATACATCTATGTCGTAGTACTAGCGGCTTCCTGGCACAAGAGCTAGTTTGGGAGCAGTAGACCGAAAACTATCGAAAATGGAATTTTTTGACACCCCCCATGACATTGGGGGCCCTGGCTACCCATCTCATCCTCTTTCAATCCTGATGAGACTTGCCACATACTTTTATATAACATATACAATTATCACAGTACTAGCGGCTTCCTGGCACAAGAGCTAGTTTCGGAGCAGTAGACCCAGAAGTGTCGAAAATAGCCAATTCTGTACAGGAAAATATGACCCTAGAGCCGTTGGGGGGCCTGGCTACCCTCCTCATCCTCTTTCAATCCTAATGAGACTTGCCACATACATTCATATATTATATACCTTTATTGCAGTATAAGCGGCTTCCTGGCACAAGAGCTAGTTTGGGAGCAAGAGACCGAGAAAGATCGAAAATATTTTTTGCACCCCCCTCTGACATAGTGGGGGGTCTGGCTACCCATCTCATCCTCTTTCAATCCTGATGAGACTTGCCACATACTTGTATATACTATACATCTATGTCGTAGTACTAGCGGCTTCCTGGCACAAGAGCTAGTTTGGGAGCAGTAGACCGAAAACTATCGAAAATGGAATTTTTTGACACCCCCCATGACATTGGGGGCCCTGGCTAACCATCTCATCCTCCTTCAATCCTGATGAGACTTGCCACATACTTTTATATAACATATACATTTATCACAGTACTAGCGGCTTCCTGGCACAAGAGCTAGTTTCGGAGCAGTAGACCTAGAAGTGTCGAAAATAGCCAATTCTGTACAGGAAAATATGACCCTAGAGCCGTTGGGGGGCCTGGCTACCCTCCTCATCCTCTTTCAATCCTAATGAGACTTGCCACATGCATTTATATATCATATACCTTTATCGCAGTATAAGCGGCTTTCTGGCACAAGAGCTAGTTTGGGAGCAAGAGACCGAGAAAGATCGAAAATAATTTTTTTGCACCCCCATCTGACATAGTAGGGGGTCTGGCTACCCATCTCATCCTCTTTCAATCCTGATGAGACTTGCCACATACTTGTATATACTATACATCTATGTCGTAGTACTAGCGGCTTCCTGGCACAAGAGCTAGTTTGGGAGCAGGAAACCGAAAACTCTCGCAAATGGAATTTTTGACACCCCCCATCACATTGGGGGCCCTGGCTACCCATCTCATCCTCTTTCAATCCTGATGAGACTTGCCACATACTTGTATATACTATACATCTATGTCGTAGTACTAGCGGCTTCCTGGCACAAGAGCTAGTTTGGGAGCAGAAGACCAAAAACTATCGAAAATGGAATTTTTTGACACCCCCATGACATTGGGGGCCCTGGCTACCCATCTCATCCTCTTTCAATCCTGATGAGACTTGCCACATACTTTTATATAACATATACATTTATCAGAGTACTAGCGGCTTCCTGGCACAAGAGCTAGTTTCGGAGCAGTAGACCCAGAAGTGTCGAAAATAGCCAATTCTGTACAGGAAAATATGACCCTAGAGCCGTTGGGGGGCCTGGCTACCCTCCTCATACTCTTTCAATCCTAATGAGACTTGCCACATACATTCATATATTATATACCTTTATTGCAGTATAAGCGGCTTCCTGGCACAAGAGCTAGTTTGGGAGCAAGAGACCGAGAAAGATCGAAAATAATTTTTTGCACCCCCTCTGACATAGTGGGGGGTCTAGCTACCCATCTCATCCTCTTTCAATCCTGATGAGACTTGCCACATACTTGTATATACTATACATCTATGTCGTAGTACTAGCGGCTTCCTGGCACAAGAGCTAGTTTGGGAGCAGTAGACCGAAAACTATCGAAAATGGAATTTTTTGACACCCACCATGACATTGGGGGACCTGGCTACCCATCTGATCCTCTTTCAATCCTGATGAGACTTGCCACACACTTTTATATAACATATACATTTATCACAGTACTAGCGGCTTCCTGGCACAAGAGCTAGTTTCGGAGCAGTAGACCTAGAAGTGTCGAAAATAGCCAATTCTGTACAGGAAAATGTGACCCTAGAGCCGTTGGGGGGCTTGGCTACCCTCCTCATCCTCTTTCAATCCTAATGAGACTTGCCACATACATTCATATATCATATACCTTTATTGCAGTATAAGCGGCTTCCTGGCACAAGAGCTAGTTTGGGAGCAAGAGACCGAGAAAGATCGAAAATAATTTTTTGCACCCCCTCTGACATAGTGGGGGGTCTGGCTACCCATCTCATCCTCTTTCAATCCTGATGAGACTTGCCACATACTTGTATATACTATACATCTATGTCGTAGTACTAGCGGCTTCCTGGCACAAGAGCTAGTTTGGGAGCAGGAAACTGAAAACTCTCGAAAATGGAATTTTTGACACCCCCCATGACATTGGGGGCCCTGGCTACCCATCTCATCCTCTTTCAATCCTGATGAGACTTGCCACATACTTGTATATACTATACATCTATGTCGTAGTACTAGCGGCTTCCTGGCACAAGAGCTAGTTTGGGAGCAGTAGACCGAAAACTATCGAAAATGGAATTTTTTGACACCCCCATGACATTGGGGGCCCTGGCTACCCATCTCATCCTCTTTCAATCCTGATGAGACTTGCCACATACTTTTATATAACATATACATTTATCACAGTACTAGCGGCTTTCTGGCACAAGAGCTAGTTTCGGAGCAGTAGACCCAGAAGTGTCGAAAATAGCCTATTCTGTGCAGGAAAATATGACCCTAGAGCCGTTGGGGGGCCTGGCTACCCTCCTCATACTCTTTCAATCCTAATGAGACTTGCCACATACATTCATATATTATATACCTTTATTGCAGTATAAGCGACTTCCTGGCACAAGAGCTAGTTTGGGAGCAAGAGACCGAGAAAGACAGAAAATATTTTTTCCACCCCCTCTGACATAGTGGGGGGTCTGGCTACCCATCTCATCCTCTTTCAATCCTGATGAGACTTGCCACATACTTGTATATACTATACATCTATGTCGTAGTACTAGCGGCTTCCTGGCACAAGAGCTAGTTTGGGAGCAGGAAACCGAAAACTGTAGAAAATGGAATTTTTGACACCCCCATGACATTGGGGGCCCTGGCTACCCATCTCATCCTCTTTCAATCCTGATGAGACTTGCCACATACTTGTATATAATATACATCTATGTCGTAGTACTAGCTGCTTCCTGGCACAAGAGCTAGTTTGGGAGCAGGAGACCGAAAACTATCGAAAATGGAATTTTTTGACACCCCCCATGACATTGGGGGCCCTGGCTACCCATCTCATCCTCTTTCAATCCTGATGAGACTTGCCACATACTTGTATATACTATACATCTATGTCGTAGTACTAGCGGCTTCCTGGCACAAGAGCTAGTTTGGGAGCAGGAAACCGAAAACTCTCGAAAATGGAATTTTTGACACCCCCATGACATTGGGGGCCCTGGCTACCCATCTCATCCTCTTTTAATCCTGATGAGACTTGCCACATACTTGTATATGCTATATATCTATGTCGTAGTACAAGCGGCTTCCTGGCACAAGAGCTAGTTTGGGAGCAGAGCAGGAGACGGAAAACTATCGAAAATGGAATTTTTTGACACCCCCATGACATTGGGGGCCCTGGCTACCCATCTCATCCTCTTTCAATCCTGATGAGACTTGCCACATACTTGTATATACTATACATCTATGTCGTAGTACTAGCGGCTTCCTGGCACAAGAGCTAGTTTGGGAGCAGGAGACCGAAAACTATCGAAAATGGAATTTTTTGACACCCCCCATGACATTTGGGGCCCTGGCTACCCATCTCATCCTCTTTCAATCCTGATGAGACTTGCCACATACTTGTATATAACATATACATTTATCACAGTACTAGCGGCTTCCTGGCACAAGAGCTAGTTTCGGAGCAGTAGACCTAGAAGTGTCGAAAATAGCCAATTCTGTACAAGAAAATATGACCCTAGAGCCGTTGGGGGGCCAGGCTACCCTCCTCATCCTCTTTCAATCCTAATGAGACTTGACACATACATTCATATATCATATACCTTTATTGCAGTTTAAGCGGCTTTCTGGCACAAGAGCTAGTTTGGGAGCAAGATACCGAGAAATATCGAAAATATTTTTTTGCACACCCTCTGACATAGTGGCGGGTCTGGCTACCCATCTCATCCTCTTTCAATCCTGATGAGACTTGCCACATACTTGTATATACTATACATCTATGTCGTAGTACTAGCGGCTTCCTGGCACAAGAGCTAGTTTGGGAGCAGGAAACCGAAAACTCTCGAAAATGGAATTTTTGACACCCCCATGACATTGGGGGCCCTGGCTACCCATCTCATCCTCTTTCAATCCTGATGAGACTTGCCACATACTTGTATATACTATACATCTATGTCGTAGTACTAGCTGCTTCCTGGCACAAGAGCTAGTTTGGGAGCAGGAGACCTAAAACTATCGAAAATGGAATTTTTTGACACCCCCATGACATTGGGGGCCCTGGCTACCCATCTCATCCTCTTTCAATCCTGATGAGACTTGCCACATACTTGTATATACTATACATCTATGTCGTAGTACTAGCGGCTTCCTGGCACAAGAGCTAGTTTGAGAGCAGGAAACCGAAAACTCTCGAAAATGGAATTTTTGACACCCCCCATGACATTGGGGGCCCTGGCTACCCATCTCATCCTCTTTCAATCCTCATGAGACTTGCCACATACTTGTATATCCTATACATCTATGTCGTAGTACTAGCGGCTTCCTGGCACAAGAGCTAGTTTGGGAGCAGGAGACGGAAAACTATCGAAAATGGAATTTTTTGACACCCCCATGACATTGGGGGCCCTGGCTACCCATCTCATCCTCTTTCAATCCTGATGAGTCTTGACACAAAACTTCATAGGACATATATCTATATTCAAGCATAAGCGGCATGCTGGCACAAGAGCTGGTTTGGGAGCAGGAGACCGAGGAATATAAAAAAACCGCATTTTAGACACCCCCTCTGACTTTTGGCGCCCTGACTACCCTTCGGATCCTCTTTCAATCCTGATGAAACTTGCCACAAACCTTCATAGAACATTTATCTACATCGCAGTATAAGCGGCTTGCTGGCACAAGAGCTGGATTCGGAACAGAATCTCGAGAAATATGAAAAGAAGCATTTTTGACCCCCCCCCCCCTCTGACTTTTGGCGCCCTGACTACTGAGACTTACCACAAACCTTCATACAACATGTATCTATATTGCAGTATAAGCTGCTTGCCTAAACAAGAGCTAGTACGGGAGCAGGAGTTGTTTTGACATGAACCACTTTTACTGGGCAGGTCCAGATGAAATTTTCATCCAACTTTTTTTTTCTTCTGCTAGATGAAATTTTCACCGGATGAAATTTTCATCCAACTTGACGCCGGTCTAACAATCAGGTACTTATACCATGAAAACATACCGTAAGCCGAATGAGCAGCTATTTTCCCAATAGGTGGCCACTCAGTTACCTAAACTTAACTAAAAATATGAAAACATACATAAGGCGCCAACAGCACAAAAAATTTAAACACCAAGACATAAAACAAAAAGAACCGCCACAGAAGTATCGCCTTGGAACGATCAGTTACACATAGTTACTGGCGGGCTTAAAGCGGTTTTACATGGTCATAACCTCACCCTCAGCTTCTGAAGTGGTTCATAACATTTAGTTAGTTCTTCGGTCCTCGTGGTGAATCACTAACTAGTCAAAGAATCATCAAGAACAAACAAATAAATCACGATAAAATCCTGATGATTTATAGTGCAGCAATATGGTGACAAAGTTTGACAGAATTGCTCACTAAATGATAAAAGCAAGACACTTTGTATGAGCAATGTATTAATGATAACAATTATTTTTGGATAGGGACCCACCTGATATCATCCAAGATGGCCGCCATTTTCAAAGATGGCCGCCAAAATCCTTTGAAAATACTGGAATCATCTTACTGGGCTCAATGCACTGAACAAAATCCATAGAAATAGCTTTATTTTGCACTTTTGACATTTATTTGTCTTTAATTTACATGCTACAATGAGATAAAAACATAGGGATACATTCAAATACCTATTTAGGGGCAAATATTGCGAAAAATGCCTGAAATTGTGCAAAAAATAAAAAATAAAAAAATGTCTCGGAAATAATTTTGGATGTATAAGTACTAAGTTGTAGTTGAGTTGTGACTTGCTATGAATCAATTATCCTTGTTATAATAATCATGTGAAAACCAAACTAATGACTATGATTTTGAAAATGCCACATTCATTCTAATAAATGCTCGTTCAGGTACAAGATAATAAGCATGTTTACATTCCGCGGCTGAAAAAGTTGAAAACGTAAATTAACATTTTGGTGGGCAATAATTTATGCTTGAAGGATTATTAGCCGAATATAATATGACCATTTAAATGTTTGAAAGGACTTAAGAGGAAAAGATAATGATACGTTTATTGCAATTATTGCAAAAATATGGTAAAATCTGTTCGGCTGGCAAGAATTTTCATTGTAGCTAGGGTGCAAGATGGTAAAAAGCCATCAAAAAGCACTTTAGGTGGCCACCTGTTTAGCACAAATTTCCTTTGTACAGTAATTTAGTACTGTCTTTGGGAAGGATGAAAACCAATGTTGTTTTTTCGGTCAAGATGATTGCAAAAGTACTTTTATTGTGGGTGAAAGTTACGTATTCGTCTGTTACTTCTTGGACAACCATCGGATCCCTAATCATAAGTTTGCTGCCTTTTTCATGGTTGTGTGATAGATTTTCATTGCACAGCTGCTAATATTTGAATATAATAACTAGTGAAACTTGAATTTGTTTTTAGAACAAAAATAAAGTTACATACGTTACATCTTAAGGACGTGATAATGCCATTTTTTCAGAGATGTCGAAAATCTTTTTATTTTCAATTGCAAAATTAGTCTTTTTTCTGTTTTATATGGCTCACTTTGCCTAATTGTTTGGTTTTGTATTAAACTTTAGAAAAAATAGACTGTTTTTAAGATAATGGAAGGCTATAGATCCTTACAGTTTAAATAAGTGTCCATAGTACTACATTATAAACATGATCAGTCCCAGTACTATTTGCTTCATTCTATAGTGTCTGGTAAACTTAAAAAATAATTTTTGAAACTTTAAAGCCAATACCTACAAAATCAAACTAGCATAATACAATGTATATTTTACAACATGTACGAGTTTGACACCTATTTGTAGCTTTTTGTGGTATGTAACATATGTTACAGTTGTTTATATGTCAAAAGGTAACGCTCCAAATGAAGAAAATTCATCAAAATATCATTGTTGTTAACCATGTTTTGCTGGGACAGGATATGGGCAATATGAAAATCTTAATCTTAAAGAAAACCCAAGATTGTCGAATAAAAGTTGTTTGAACTCTGTGTATGGGAGGGGGGGCATTATCATGTTAAAGACTGTTACATATATTAAGAAATTACGATACAGTGTGACAGTTTGAAATATTTTTCTTAACTTACTCGTAAAGTCTGCCTGCTGCCTATTCTCCATATTAAAGGTGTTCGAGCACAAATCTGAACATCCACTGACAGTAATGTGCATGTGTTATGTACGAGTGTAGGACAAAATCCCCCCCGGACAGAATCCCCCCCACTCTTTTTTGTTGACGAGGACAGAATCCCCCCCAGTACATCTTGCAAATAGGACAGAATCCCCCCCCACTCCCAGTCAGAATCTCAATAATCATATTGTTACATTTCACAGCTATTATTGCATTAAAAAAGTTTCTTTATTCATTGTTTGCTAATGATTGGATAATTATGTTGTTTGTTTTTATTTTATTAAGAAAGCTGCATCTTAATATGTTATAATTACTGCTAATAGCCAAATAATGAGGTGACACAAACTTCTATGTGTTGAGTATTTAACTAAGTTATAGTAAAAGGTATCCAAAATAACCAAATTGTCATATTTAATTTTCTCTAATCACCACTTATTATAGTCAACTTAATAATATCTAAATAGATTCAAAGATTGCTCAATTATTGAAGTAGATTCTGTCTGAGAAGGGGTGGGGGGGATTCTGTCCTATTTGCAAGTTGTACTGGGGGGGATTCTGTCCTAGTAAACAACAAAGAGTGGGGGGGGGGATTCTGTCCGGGGGGGATTTTGTCCGGATACCGTTAGGTACGTTTAAATAACCTTGGGAAATAAAACAAAAATATGTGACAGCATTCACTTTTTCAGGTGCTCAGTGCATTACATTTTCAAAGATATTAGATTTAGTTTTTCTATCTTATATGTTTTGTCTTAAATGAAATATTCAGCAGCCATATTCCCAGTTTCATGTGCCAAATACTCTATTGCTATTTTTGCAAAACCTGTAAATGCTTGATACATATAAAGGTTTATATCTTATAATTTTGATACTTGATATTTGAGAACCAAAGCTCTGAGTATATTTTACAAAGTACCCATGCTCAGAGACCTTACTGAATAATGTAACATGTATGTATTGAATAAGGAAGGATATTGTCTAGATATAAATAAAGGATATTTAGAAATGTTGTGTCGCGTAGAATCACAGAGTGTTCACCCCCACCCTAATAAGCAGAGGAATAAGCAGAGGAAGGCATGTCGTACCCCTATATTACCACATGTATCTTGACTACTGATAGACCTAGAAAGCAAAAATAGGTATCAAACATTGGCATTGCTCTATAACCATGTAATAAGATATAAAAATCAAACAGACTTCCTGGTGTTCGAACATTAATGAGACGTTTTATATATTAGAAAAACAATCACAGAAAAATGGAGTATACCAGCACAAATGCTTATATCTCAGCAACCAAAAGCTATAGCGAGCTTAAATTGGTATCAAATGATTGCTATGACAATGTTCTATAGCCATATAATAAGATATATAAACATGCTGGCTATCGTAATGCTCAAATATCAAAGATATTTTCAGACATCAGAGGAAAAGAACAGATAAATTAAGGGGGTATATCAACAACATTGCTGATATCTCAGCAACCAAAAACTCTAGAGAGCTGAACTTTATATCAAACGATTATTAAAATAATGTTCTATAATAATATGATAAGATACAGAAAGAATTCAACTTTCTCAGTGTTCAAATATTCATAAGAACTTTCAATATTAGAGAAATATCACAAAACAAAGAAGGGGGTATACCTACAGAAACATTTATAGCTCAGCAACCAAAAGTCATAGAGCTGAAATTGGTAACAAATAGTTGTTATGACAACATTCTACAACCAAGAAATAAGATACATAAACAATCCTACTTTCTTGTTGTTGGAATATTGATGAGAACTTTGAATATTAGATATAAATCTTAGAAAAATACAGGGGTATACCAACGGAAACATATATATCTTTGCAACCAAATGTTCTAGAGAGCTGAAATTAGTATCAAATAATTGCTATGACAATATTCTATAACTACGTAATAGGATATAAGCAAGCTGACTTTCTTGTTGCTCGAATATTTAAGAAACCTTAAGATATAAGAAAAAAATCACTGGCAAACGAAGGGGATATACCAATAAAAATGCTAATATCTAAGTGACCAAACGCTCCAGAGAGCTGAAATTGTTATCAAATGATTGCTATGATAATGTTCTATAATCACATGCTGATACACAAACAATCTGAATTACTTGTTTTTCGAATATTGATAAAATATTAGAGAAAAATCACAGAAAAGTGGAGGGGCTATACCAACAAAACAAATTATAACTCAGCAACCAAAAGTCGTAGAAAGCTGAAATTGGTATCAAATGATTGCTATGATAATGTTCTACAATAAAATGATAAGATAAATGAATATTTCGACTTTCTTATTGTTTCAATATTGATGAAAACGTAAAATATTAGAGATAAAAATCACAGACATATAGTGGGGGTATACCAACAGAAACGTTTATATCTCAGCAACCAAAAGTCATAGAGAGCTGAAATTGGTATCAGTTGATTGATATAACAATAATGTACAACCATGTAATAAGATATATGAACAAGCTGACAATCCTGATGCAAAACTTTAAGAAAACTTAAGATATAAGAGAAAAAACACAGACAACTGAAGGGGGTATACCAATAAAATCACTATTTTAAGTGCAAAAGATGAAAATGAAATTTACTGGCATTATATGTCATGAAATATATCAACTAATGACTTATCTGATATAAATATCAAAGAAATAGACACATATACGATAGTACCCATGTATATTACTGGGACTCAGCGGCCATCTTGGATTTGGCAGCCATCTTGGATGATTTTTTGTGGGTCCCTATCTAAAATTATTTGGAACATCATATACTGTCATCATGCAAACTCCCATGCTTTTATCACGAGGTGAGCAATTTTTTCACCATATTGCTGCACTATTAAAAACCAGGACTCACAGATTGAGTAAGCTGACCGACGATGGAGATCCCTGGGCGCCGAATAACCTACCAACTCCGGAGCAAAAGAAAAACACCAGTTGGACCCCGGTGGGCCAAGCAACAGACAAGAAGCTCCAGTCCCAACCAACTAAAATGAATAGCTTTAAGTCGGGGCCCCCATAGAGTCTGACCCACCGGCGTGCAATTAAAGAAGGCAGCATAGTTATCAACCATGATTGGGTTAAAAACTAAGCATGCAGACTGTCGCATAACATTCAAGTTATAACAATGGATTTCTTAAAAGCTATTGAAGCTTGAGACCTGAAACTTGGCAGATGTGGCCGACTAATGAAGTCATTAAAGGTGTGACTAATGAAGTCATTATAGGTCAAGATCATTTCATAATGACTAAATGCTTCAGGACCAGGCTTCAGGTGAGCGTTTTCAAGACCATTGGTCGTCTGGTTTTGTTTTACTACGAATCTTAACATTTTATAGGTACCGTATACATTTTATCTATACCTATATGCTTCAATAGCAATTTATACAAAAAGACAGGATTTTCCTAACCCTAAGGATGTTCAGTATGAAATGTGCCTTTGATTATTAACGAGGTTTCAAAGATGTTTGAGTATTGCGGTAATTTACAACAATTGTATTTAGGGCCATTGATACACAACGCCCTGGTCCTGCCAATATTTGAGAAATTATTTTACAATTATTCACAGTTTAAATGCATCTTGCCTGAATTTTGCCTGAGTTTTGTCTGAAGTTTGGATTTGAATAGAAGAATATGTAGGGAAGAAGATACTTGAGTAGAGCCCATTGGTTCTGAAACAGTCAGCTGATCTGAGATCGGTTTTAAACGGTGTTTAATAGTTCAAGGTTATTATTCCAGGGTCATGATTAAAGTAAACTTACCCTGATTCCACACTCTGTGGTTCATGATCGTACAATTTCAGGTTCTGGGGGATATGTTTGAAGTTTTTTAGCTCATCTGAGCAGGTGAGATTATAGAATATCCATGCTTCGGCGTACTTCGTCCGTCGTCGTCCGTTGTTCACAATTTCAAAGATTTTGTCCTCGGAAACCGCTGGGCCAATCAAAGCAAACTTTACATTGAGCATCCTTAGAAAGGGGGAACGAAGGTTTGTGTAAATGGTCCAGGTCACATGACCAAGATGGCCACCAAGGCTTTAAGTAGCAAAATCATTTAAAAATATTTTCCCTAGAACCAGAAGGCCTTTGATTTTGAAACTTTGCATGAACATAAGACAAAAGAGCTCTACAAAGTCTGTATAGCTCATGCCATTGTGATTACCGTGACCTATTTAACGGCAAGGTCAAAATATGTTTCCCATGCATTTGAATGGGGAAAATTGTTAAAATTTGATTAGAATGGCAATACTTGCAGGATAACGGCAAATGGACAGGATATTTATGTTTATGAAAACAAAATTGTCCCAAGGGGGTTGTCTGCCCCTACCCCAGGGCTATATGCATGTATATTATCATAATATTTAAAAATCTTCTTCTCTGGTGACCTTGACCTATTTCACGGCAAGGTCAACATAGGTCGCCTATGCATTTGAATGGTGAAAAATTGTTAAAAATGGAATTTGAATGGAAAAACTTGCAGGAACTTGATATTTAAAATTCTGAAAAGAATTTCAATCACAGGGATGGGTCTGCCCCTGCGCCGAGGCATTATACATGTATATAACCATAAATATCAAAGATCTTCTTTTCTTAAACAGCTTGGCCAATCGATGTCAATTCTATAGGAAGCTTTACACATCACCAAGAGGCCGCCATGTTAATATATGATAAAAAAAAAACCTTCAAAAATCTTCTACGCTGGAACTGGTGAGCCTTTTGCAAAAAAAAAAAAAAAAAAAAAAAAAAAAAAAAAAAAAGAAAAAAGATATGTAGCAATTAAGACTAGAGTACTACAATATGTGCATAAATCATGATCCTGTGATGGCCTTGACAGATTCCACGGTAATGTTAAATTGTTTTAAATGACATTGAAGGGAAAAACTTCCCAGGAAATGGGCAAGCGGACAGAATATTTACGAATTTGAAAACAAACCAGGGGTTCATCTGACCCTGCCCTGGGGCTATATACATGTATATGACCTTTCTAAACAAACAAGTTTATTGATTTATATCTCAGATCTAAGGTGAGTATTTACAGGTGCGTTCAGTAATTAATATACCCTTGCGATATTCTGAAATAAGTTGACAACTTTTTTTTTCAACAATCGTCACTGGCAAGAAATGGACAACTGGATGAATTTGTTTATCTAATGTGTTAAAGTTTGAGTATAAATAGTACTCTGTACATAAAATTTCCTGATTTTGTCATGTTTTATGCCATTGTTGATAACATAACATATGGAACCAATTTTTAACAATATATCGCTGATATTCGAGTTTCAAAGATTCCACAATGAATCATGGTTAACGGATTGTAATTTTATTTGTACTTTATGAAAGAATAACCATTTTGGTACTAAGGCTGAAAATTTGGTGTCTTTATGATCACTATTCAGTGACAAAGTTACACCCTGATTTTCACTTATTGTACAATTTAGAATTTCGTACTGAAGCGGCATTACAATATAAAACTAAGCATGTCAGTGTTATTTTGCAAGGAAACTACATAGGCGGTTTTACGACCAAAGCTTGCTAGTGAGTTCCTTTATTAGGTTAGCATGTCTTAAGCACTGTGGAGTCACTCATGCCTATGTATTCTGCCAGAACGTGGGTTGGCATTTCATACAGTTTCATCATTCCACATTATATAAAAAAATCATACTCCTGTCCATTTCTTGCCTGTGACGATTGTTCAAAAGAAGAAAAGTTGTCAATTTATTTCTGAATATCGCAGGGATATATTAATTACTGAACGCACCATTTAATGACATGTTACTAATTTATCTATTCGAATGAAAAGCTGCCCTAAGTTTATCTTGTCGTAAAATAGGTCACGCAAATCTTAATGTCATGCTTTATATAAAACTTTGTAGCGCTTGAGACCCTGGTGCTACATGTACAGGCCATGTTACAAGATGTTATGGTTGGATTCTGAAGAAGCAGATTAGTAAAGGGGTATGGTGCCCACCTTGTCCATGACCATTTATATAAACGTTAAATTCCCTTCCTACTTAGATCTTCAAATTTGTGGACGGCCGAAGGACACCATT
This sequence comes from Rugalucina vietnamica, assembly GCA_964017185.1. Classification (NCBI taxonomy): domain Eukaryota; kingdom Metazoa; phylum Mollusca; class Bivalvia; order Lucinida; family Lucinidae; genus Rugalucina; species Rugalucina vietnamica. The sequence goes on along the minus strand of OZ024875.1, from coordinate 58,852,325 downwards.
TGTATACTCATAATATACCGCATTATGTGAGCATGTAAAATGGTTAATTAGACGATGGACGAACGACGTATGCCAGAGCATGGGTATACCACGTTGTATGGCTCAATTCTGATCCTTCATTTCAGGTGAGCTAGAGATAAACACGCCAAGTAGGCTCGATGTGCATGCTTTTGGCAAGACATGTCTGACAATTTTACTTAGGGCATTCATACCAACAAAAGGCTATAGTTGCAGCAAACATTTTATTAAAGACTAGTAATTACCAGTTTTTTTTTCACATAATAGTTATATTGTTTATGTACATGACACACTTGCATCTTCGTTATGACCACAGTTATGAGAACGCCATGTCCTATGCGGACATGCTGTTATTGTACTCTCACTACCGACGCACTGAACATCATCAAGGGTGATATTTCCAATTCCCTGTCCATATCTTGCAGACGAATAGGCTGTTCCACCACTGCAAAAGAGCACAGCTTTTCACTTGAATTTGAGAGACTCTAGTCAGCAAAGACATTTTTTGAAACTATATAACGCTGCATTTGTTTTCGAACCATGAGGTTATATCATTAAAACATAACTAATTGTTTATATCTTTTAATGGTTGCTATGGATTATTAAGTGGTCTTATGATCTTCAACGTACATGTAAATGTAGTTGATGTGCCTAGCAACGACGGAACTTGCTTTGTGACACGTCTCACTGTACCATAGGGTTATTGCACTGATATCTGCAAATATTCTCCTGAGTTGGGGGATATCGAAGGACGTGAGCTTGCGAGCGTCCGTAGATATCCCAATGAGGGACAATATTCACCGATATCAGTGCGATAACCCTTTTATTATATAGATATAAATAAATCTATCAGATTCTCATATTTCATGGGTGATTGACAATTAACATTGAATCAATTAAATATCTACACGAAGGCCGCGAATATACCTTTAGGTGATATCATTTCTGCACTAGTGCAATATCAAATGATATTACTTTTTCATTGTTACCTTTCGGAAGCAAATTTGGCAAAGAAATCATTATTTCTGACATTTGGTTTTTCTCCTATCGGCTTTAATAGCTTAAATCTCAAAGTGTCACGTTTCAGTTTGCGACGTCAAATGAAGATGACGTCATTAAAGCTGACGTCTCAAGTTTATAATTTTGCACGATGACCCCCATTGGCAAGTAAAAAATGGCAATGTTTTACAAAAAGAATTGACAAAGTGTGCAATATCAAGAAAATGTGTCGATATCGTCTGATATCTGCACACTTGTTACTCGGCTTTTACCCCTATGTGATAATCATTTATATTTATAGCTTGGAAATAAGTATTGGAACACCGCGGACCGAAATTAAGTTGTTTTAAACATGTATAAAACGTCAAATAATATTTAAAGAAGTCTATAAATGGCAAAATGTTGGGAAAATTATTTTAAAAAATGCTTTATTAATGCAATGCGATAAAACAGTAAATTATAAACATACTGATCATATGACCCTCAAATCACGAATGTCAGTTTATAATAAACATGTTTGACCGTTTGGTCACGATTTCTTCCTTGTTTACACAATTATAATTCTATCATTCAAATTATTGCATTTCAACGAGAATTTTTTACGTTTAAGTGAGTGAACATGACATTACTCATAGCAATTAACAGTTTTAATAGTGATAGTTTCAATAAAAAATCTTGCGGACATCCAAGACCATTAAGACCATTAAGACCGTCCCGCAATGTCCGCAACATTGTAATTTATAATTAATGATGAAAACGGTTGATGATTAAAAGCATGTCATATTACTGAGACAGTTGAAGCAACAAATCATAAACTTATTGTAGTTATGGTCCACAATGCCAATTATACAATATATCTGATCACTTTGGTCCCCAGGCCAATGATGATTTCTATAACAAAAAACATTATCTTTAAAGACACATTATTTTGCTTCTATAGCCAAGGTGGCCCGGTCTAATCATTTCAAATAAACAGTCCAGGAGGCATAGGGCACATGAAAGGCTTATATTATCAAAGTGATTATGGGCTCATTAGTTTTTTCCTTGAAGGGGCCACTTAAAGGTAAATTTGATTTAATTGAGACGTGTTAAATGTGTGACTTTTGAACATATTTTATTTTCTACTTTTCTTCCAAATAAATTCATAATTCAAGTTTTGCATTTCGTATTATTTTATTGAATTGAAAAAAAAATAATAATAATCATAATTTTGTCAAACCTGGTTGGTTGTTTTCTTGTGTCAATGCTGAAATAACCTAACTTCATGATATACATGTAGTTTCTAATAACTGCAAATATTTAACTGAAGAAGTGTTTTAGAATAATATTTGAATAATAATAATTATATTATCCTGATTTTGAATTATATTAAATGAACCATGTCACACTGCACACATAGGTTCCATTTTTTGTATCACTAGAATGATATCCAAACAATTTTGTCATGAATCTAACAGAGACTTGTCATTCCAATAATCTAAGTAAATGAAGTGTCATATAAGTGTACTACATTGATGAATAGTCATCTGTTTTCACACCTTCAGCAAACCATTATAATTTTATGTACTCACTGTCTTCGAAGTATGTGTTTTTTGTACCTGTCAAAACGTCTGAAAATCCTTATTTCAGTGTAAATTGGTTTAATGACAGTTTTCCTTTGCAAACACCAATACGACATATTTCATACCGGCGCGTTACGAAGGATCAAAAGCGAGAAGATTTATATACGAAAGCACGACGAGTATGAAGTGAAAAGCGCGATTTTTTCGGTACATCAAAAGCGCGAATTTAAGTTTTATCAAATACGCGGATTTGTTAAAAACCACCTGAACTACAGTTGAATAAAGCTAACACCACAGATATCGAAGCCCCCTTTCTGGATTTAAATCTTTCTATCGCAAATGGATTTGTTTCGTCTAAGATTTATGATAAACGCGATGACTTTGCTTTTGATATAGTTTATACTTTCCGTTTTTGGATGGTGACGTTCCTCGCCGTGCTTCGTATGGTGTATACATTTCGCAACTTTTTAGGTTTGCTAGAGTATGCAATCAAGTTGCGGACTTCAAAGCGCGAAATAAATGTTTAACAGCCAAACTTCTCCAGCAGGGCTATCGGTATCATAAACTTCGAAAAACATTTTCTAAATTTTATCGCAGACACTATGAGTTGATTTCCAAATTTAATGTTGGGCGAAAGACCCTTTTACGTGAGGGCCTTTCGGAACCAGAATTTTATGGTGACTTGGTTTACAAATTTAAGAAGCTTAAAGGAAAGAATTATTTTTCTTTTCAGTTTGGAAAAATCATAACTAATTGCACGCCGGTGGGTCGGGCGTCAGACTCTATGATGGCCCCAACATTAAGCTATTCATTTTAGTAGGTTGGGGCCAAAGCTTATTTTCTGTTGATTGGCCCACCGGGGTTCACCTGGTGTTTTTCTTTTGCTCCGGGTTTCAGTAAGTTATTCGGCGCCCAGGGATCTCCATCGTCGGGCAGCTTACTGAGTCTGTTGAGTCCTCGTTTTTGATTTATCAAGGTGGTTATTATGATTTAATTGTTTGTCCTTGATGATTCATTGACCAGTTAGAGATTCACCACGAGGACCGAATAACTAATTAAATGTTGTGAACTACTGCAGAAGGTGAGGGTGAGGCTAGGCGCCTGTAAAAGCGGTTTAAGCCCCCCAGTAATTTTATATTACTGATCGTTCCAAGGCAATACGTCTATTGTGGTTCTAGTTGTTTTGTGTTTTGGAGTAGAATTTTTGTGCTGTTTGAGCCTTATGTATTTTTTTTTATATTTTAGTTCAGTTCGGGTAACTGAGTGACCGCCTATTGGGGAAATTGCTGCTCACTCGGCTTACGACATGTTTTCATGGTATAAGTACTTAAGTGTCCTTTTAGTTTTTCCCATCCCTCGGTTTAATTGAGTGGAAATTGCTTTCTGATCGCGCCTTTTCCTGATCATTGTCTATTTTTACTTTTTGATGAAAGAATCTGGTACGCCTACCGTTAGCCATACAATAATAACCGTTTCTGATTAATGTTCAACGGCCATTATCATATATCATATTTTGCCCCCTGTTCACCAACAGAGGAGGGGTGGGGGTGGAAGTAGGATTTGAGGTTCTCGTTCTTTTCTCGTTCAGCTTTGTTTGGAGCAGCTACATAAAATTAATAAAAACAATAAAAAGCAACGACTAAACATTTAATTCAAATCACATCACATCATCCTGTAATATAAGGCAGAGAAGTATAGTGAATATAGAGAACGGCCGTTTAAACTCGTTGAAGACTAAGCCCTCTTAGCTGTACTCACCACTTTTTATATAATATAGTCCAAAAATATTCACCTGGTGTTGGGTGAACTCTATTAGTATATAATTATAGTTCGTTGCAATTCTAAATATATCTTCGGAACGCTTCGTGATTGCTCGTACATCATCGTGACTCTTCCTGATTGTTAGCAAGGTAAATGTATCGGTATATAAGGTTGCTATGCTAAGAATTTGTTCAGCACTGCATAGCTCAAATGGTAGAGCACGCAGATTAAGATTTTTACAGATAGCGGTTCGAGTCCCACGATTGTTCGCATTTTTTTTTAAATTATTATTTCTTATGTACCCTATTTATTCTCTATCGTATATAATAATTTGATTGTTTGGTCGATTTTGTGTATTTTTGAAAATAATTTCTTTGGCTTTAGAGGATAAGAAATGGTTTGACTTCTGCTTAGACATATTGTCGCTATGGTTGTGTTTGAAAACCCTTATGTTGCACGATATGACACATGAAAAGTGCAATAAAGCAAGAATATCATGTTCTCCGTGCTATTGCTTTTGATAAAACGTGATGTGCATTTTATTTAATAGAATAAAAAGAAAAATATATTTTTCATCTTCTATGGGATTCGAACCAGGGATCCCCTTGTTAAAAATCCGGTGTCCTAACCACTGAGCTATGGTCCTTGTGATACAAGATGTAGCAAACTGCTTATATATTGGGTACACATTCTTCGCGTACTTTATCGAGTCTTGCCGACGGTGCACGAATCAATTTGGATAATATCGATAATTTATTAATCAGCGTCATAGCGACTTAATTCATGCGATGCATAAAGGTCAACGTCAGGTGAATATTTTTGGACTATACCTGTTATACCTGGTAAGTCACTTTTCAATAGGTTACACAATTCGCTCTTTTCACTACACGGCTCGCGCGCAAATGAAACTCCGTCACGGTATGGTTTTCGCGTTTTTGTAATATGCCCATTCATATAATATGCGAACTGGACTGTAAATAGTGCTATTTTACATAATACTAAAATCAAGTTTGTGCATTTTTAAAGGAAATGCTTTAAAATAAATAAATAAATAAATAAATAAATAAATAAATAAATAAATAAATAAATAAATAAAGTACATATTACTTCTTTATTTCTGTATTTGCCACAAAACTATCAAATAATGACAACAGTCATCTTCTCTAGAGGTATGCACCTTACTGATATGTTTTTTATTTCCCTTTCAGTGGCCCCTACCTGTAAAGCAGCCATTGACTTATCTGTGATTTCTTATCAGTTGCATGCTGAAGGTCATTAAGGTGTTATGAAATGCAAAATGAGTCTTAACATATGCATTTCTTGCGTTTCAATGGACAGTTGGGCCTCTTATTAGTTTACGTGTCTTAATAGTTATAAACGTTTTTTTTTCACCCGAAATTGCGCAGTATAGTCCATATTATCTCCCTTTGAATATTTTTATTGCTTCCAAAGGATCAAACCTTTGTATTTTAATTATTATATATTATTAATCAATATAAAATGTTGATGACATTCCGGGTCACGGGTAATCCGTAGTATTTTAAATTGATAATAAAGTGAAAATTTAAGTATTGTTATATTTTTCTTTCGGTCAATCGTAAGGGTCACAAATACATCTAGACATTCGATGACAGTGTCAAAAATAACGTCATATTTACGTGAGTCAATTTATTGTGTACAAAAACGTTTAAATTAGTTTCATTTTACTCGCAAAAAATCAAGTTTAATTAATAAAAGTTAAATGAAAACGGTTTTGCTTCCGCGTTGATGACGCAATGTTTATAATAAGGCATGTTATGGCGCTTTTACGGCATTTGGAAGCCCCTTAAAACATCATATTTTGATATAGCGGTCAAACCCTTTAAAGTCGATACCATATTATTTTGTTCCGTGTCGCGTAGGAACATCACCTTTCATCACGGGGCCTTGTGTGAATTTTTTTATAGTCATAGTATTTTCACTCACAACTCAAAATGAGAGAAAATCTGCTATACACAGTTAAGTTACATATCAAAAACTTTTCCATGCCTATTTTCAATATTTGCACTATTACCTTTATTGTTCCAGGCTAAGCGTTGATTAGTGTCAGTAATTAACAACAGAAATATTTTGATCTTTGTACATCTGCTTTTGTTTACATTTCAGCAAAAACAGTGTCGTATAAAATGTCGAACAAATTAGGCATTTGACAAAAAATATGCGTTTATCGGTCTTGTGAAGCATATTGGTATGGGGAAGAATTTTGTATCTAGATCAGTCCATTTCCACGCATTTCAATCTATCCCATAATTGAATGCTAAATCCAACCAAATAAATGTCTTGTTGTGATAATTTAGAGAAGAGAATAAGTGTTTACAGTTTGATAAAACACAGCTACAGCTAGCAGCTGTTCTTTTTAACTGTGCTCATCCTCAAGAAGACCAGACACAATTTTAAGCCAATTTAACCAAATTCTGCTACTTTTGCATGAATAATTGCCCAAATTCATTCTTGAAACAGTTTGTATTCGTTATACTGGGTTACGGCGTTTCTTCAATATCACCTAATAGCACTATCAACTAAAATATTTTCCTTGCCCCCTATAGAATGAATTACGTAATGAGATATTGACGTCAGTATTCTAGCAAGTCGCCATTTCAAATTAGGGGTCATCAAGAAACAGACTTACGCTGAGGCGCCTTATGTGGTTATTTCAAGTTAACAGCATAACACCGGTTTAAGCCCGCCAGAAATTTTATATTACTGATCGTTCCAAGGCGATACTTCTGTGATGGTTTTAATTGATTTATGTCTTGGTGTTAAAATGTTTGTGCTGTTGGTGCCTTATGTTTGGTATCAAATTTTAAGTTAAGTTTAGAAACTGAGTGTCCACCTATTGGAAAAAATAGTTGCTCATTCGGCTAATGATATGTTTTTATGGTATAAGTACCTGATTGTTAATTTGGTTTTTCCCCACCTCGGTTTTTTTTGGAGTGGGATTTTTTTTTTCTGATTGCGCCTTTTGCTGATCGTTGCCTACTTGTACATTTTTACCTGTATTTTTTCAGTTTGTTGTGTGATATTGTTCTAATATTTTTCAAAATAATCATGTAACAACATGCACATTGAACTAGTCTTGAGACAATATAGCATTAAATCTTCAGAAACCATGAAACGCTCAAGGTAAATGTCAAAGAATTGTAACAATTGCATAAAATTGATTCACATATACTTTAAGATCTACATATGACCATCAGAATATTAAGAATTTGGTGACCTTGACCTTGAGGTAATATATTATTATATCGGTATCTGTGTGTCCTCGTTTTTGATTCATCACGGACTTAATCATGATTTATTTGTTTGTCCTTGATGATTCATTGACTAGTTAGAGATTCACCACGAGGACCCAACAACTAACTAAATGTTGTGAACCGCTGTTGAAGCTGAGGTTAAGGTTATGTTATGGTCAAGTTAAACTTGTTTAAGCCCGCCAGTAATTTTGTATAACTTTTCGTTCCAAGACGATCCTGAGAAATCAGAAATTTATTATCGGTTTAGATTCTGTACAATATTAATGCCTGTAAAAAATAAAACTGCGCTCATTTAGTGCATGTTGCATTGCATGTCTATGGATAATCTAGCAAGCCATGATTTTGTTATTATTGCTCGTTTGTATCTTCGTGAACAGAAACATTTTTATTTATGATCCACAACCAATTTGATACAATATGTGAAGCAAGATGTCCTCAATTTCATATGTAAGTGAAACGTGCGCGCGCGATTTTATGCCACAAAGTAAGCGTTTTGTAGTTGATTATAGGCATTACAGATCAGTGTAGGGTGTAAGTAAATATGATTTCGTGATAAAAAAGAAGACCATCAAATCTTGAGAACAAAATCGGGCGTCGTAGTTGGTCTTATCTCTTCTCTAACATTTCCTCCGGCTAGAGTCGAATCTTACTCCGGTGTTAACGTTACCTTCATTTCCTCACGAAAAGGGGTCTGTTAATTAAATGCTTGAAAATGTTCAAAATATACCTAATACAAGCTTGCTTCGGTTTTGTTAATACCCGTATACATTGTTACTACCATATGCACAAATTCATAAACAAGTACATCATTTATTAGCTTATCTACATGTACATGTAACTTGTGAAACGCAATTCAACGGAAAATATCATTCGGTACAGGCCAGCAGTTGACTGTACGTGCGATTTGCGTATTCATACATTCTTTTCTTTGTTTTTCTTTAAAGATTGTGAATCAAATGCCGTATAAGCGGTAAAATTTAAATTTGATTTCTTCGTACACTGGACACCAAAGCTTTTAAACACAAATATGCCTCATTGTTAGTTGTTGTCATTCAGTTCGTTCCTCCGGCGGCGATTGTATCAAACTCCGGCGTAGACGTTACTCTCATTTTCTTCCTTAAAGCAGTGGCCCATTTAAATGAGGTAAAATGACAAAAGAAAACTTGATAGGGGTGTGATATTGTTTTAGTTTGGACTGTTAGTGGCTGTCGCTTTATACCATACGTCTGCTCACAGAAACACGCATATTGACTGATTTATGTTGGTAGTTGTGTAAAGTACATTGTGCTTACTTTAATCAATAATACGGATATGGTTTCAGATGAAACAAACGTGGAACACTTGTTAAACATGAAATTAAATTGTGAAAATAAGCGAAACTCAAGTAAAGGCGCATTTTCTAATTATTTTTTGCAAGTTTTCAAGAAACACACTAACCATATTCCTCAGGCGTTGGCTATTGCCTCGGAGTTAGCTATCTCACTCCGGCGTTGGTCAAATATCGATATTTGGCATGCAGTGTGTGCAAAATAATTTATGAAAATATTGTCTCTTATTAAGCTTCAAACTTTTGAATGAATTTGAGGGTGTCTAAGATCCTTGACACTGACCTACATGTTTAAAAATCACAACAATGATCATAATGAAGTGAATACAGACCTGCAACAAAAATGATATTTATTCCAATTTATATTTTCAAATTTTTGACCCAAACCTCCACTTCGCTAGCTATTTCTACAGTATTTAGATAAGTGCTTCAATATTTATAGCATTTATCCGTTCTTAAGACATCATACTAACTTCCTCATTGCAAAGTTGTAGTAGAAATTGCTTTTGTGCTTTCGAAAACGAGGCGTAATTTACAGGAAAGGGTCAATGGTCCTTTAGAAAGTTCAGTGGTAGTACAAGAATTAGAATTAGCAATAAATCTAGACTCGACATCCTCTCACTAAAACCATCGATTCCCGAAATCATTCAATTCACCTGCATTTGTCGAAATTAATGTAGGAAGGGAGTCTATATTTCGGACCTTTAGAAACAATTTTGCAATTCTAGAATCCGATTTTTTTAGATTTCCAGTTATTACATGTATATGTCCAGCGGGTTGATAAATCTATTTTGAATCTTTACAATCTTAAGACTTCGGAGTATTAGCATTAATACCAAGTTCAGAAACAAGATTATGGAAATTAAAATAGTATTTCTAATTGGTTTTATTTATATTTGTAACAAATAATGGGAGGTTCTGACTTTTGAAGTGCATAGGTATAGACTGTTTCACTGATTTATCCTGGAATATACATGGTAAATCCCATCACGAAAACTTGCCCATCCAATATACAAAGTTTTTTTTCACCTGTAAAATTTGAAAATTTCTTCAGAAAAATTTAAATATTTTAATATTTTTGCTAAAAAAAAAAGATCGAAAGGCGGTTCTAACTAGTACCCACATTCTATGTTTTGAATCAAGAAAAGGAAAACAAATAGGTATACCCCTGCATACCTCAGTTTTGCTATATAAAAGTGGGGTATGAGGGGGTATTTATTTCACGGACATGTTTTCCTGATGCTCAGACCTTTCCACTGTATTCGGATTGAATGCAGTAAAGTTTCAGCAGGTTGTATTTATTTTACATCTAAATTGGCCATCGCTGACGTCGAAAAAAAGATTGATACAGAAACCAGTCCGAATTCACTATACAGAATCCAATACGCAGCAATACATATCCTGTAAACAATGGAGATAAGACAGTTCACCAACAAGCCGCACCACCGACCCGTTTAGTGTATACTTTTCCGATAGATTCGGAGATAGTTTGAAACAACGGCAGTTAAAAGTCTCGGTTTTTAATCTACTCAAATTAATTCTTGTACTTAAAGTCTTCTTATAACAAAATCAACTCTCATTTTATTCTTTTCTGTACACTATTTAAAAGTTTAATGTGCATTTAAGATGAAATCCATGTGCATGTTATCCTCGTGAGCCGAGGTATTGCAATAAAAAGCAAAGAAAGGGCATAAAGGTTTTTTTGTTTTGTTTAATATGATGGATCCATTGCTGGGTCGTGTATCTATTGCAGTGGCACGCCCATGCTTACGCTTATCATATGACGTAACATGCTCTTCTAATGCACCAGTCATTTGTAACCACACACCCGCCCCCGGGGGAGGGCGGTGAATAGTCGTGGAAATGATCCGGGTTTTGATGAATGTTTTGCCACGGCTTTTTCTGGGGGAAGTACCTGGGGATTGCTTAATATATTCAAAAACGGCAGTGAAATGAAAACTGAGCAGACGGGGAAAACAGCAGTGGTTTTACTAACAAGTTGTCCCTGCAGGGCGGGGATTTTAGCGGAGATTAGCTGGATCAAAAGTGAAAGTCCCAGCTATTCCCCGGGGGTGTGGCCTAGTTACAAATGACTAGTGGATAACTCGTTCATAATATAGTCTTTGTTCACAACTGTACATTTGTCAAAGAGTAATCCGCACCGTATTTCGATAAGGCTATCTGAGTAAAACGAACAGTTACACCCGAGTTACTGTAATACGCATGCGCATCTACGTCATGTCAAATTTGGGCTGTAGGATCAATATTTCAAGAGTTATGTCACTTTGTAAGTCTTAATGTTAGATGTTTGCTATTGTACAAACAGTGCATACTTTGTGAAAAACTCTTTATAGAGTTTTCTGTATATCCTTTGCAGTATATCCTTTTTACACTTTGCAGTTATCTTTCAGACATATTGAAGATGTGCATGAAGAGTTTTCTTGGTGAAAAAAAAATAATTTTAAACAATTTTACAGCGTTTTGAAGTGAGCCAATTTTCATTCACTTCACATATTGAACAATGACAAAAAGTGCCTACTTTGTGAAATCGACTTCTCCTAGAGGTTACAGTTTATCCTTTAAATATTTTGCAGACAGATCTGCATGAAGATTTTTCATTGTGAAAAAAATATTTTCAAAATTTTACAGCGTTTTGAACTTCTCAAATTTTCGTTCACTTTCCGTATTGAACTATGGCATATTGTGCCTACTTTATGAAATCAACTCCTCCTAGGCGTTTCAGTGTATCCTTTTGGTATTCTGCAGTTAGCTTTTAGCTATATTGCAGGTGTGCATGAAGATTTTTCTTCATGAAAAAATATTTTGAACAATTTTTACAGTGTTTTAAACTAGCCGGAGTTTAAAGTGTTATAAAAGCATAAAATTTCCATTTTCTATTTTTTTTTTTATTGAAAATTTGCATGTTAGTATCAACTGATTGTGCATGCAGGTCCTTCGTCTTCTAAACTTTATATGTACGGTATGTTAAAATTTCTAATGTGTTTGTAAGTTGAAAATAAAAAAAGGATAAAAACTGAACCTTGTCTGAGGCACTTTTCATCGTTTACCTCCGGGTTTACATAGCCTCCGAGTTCCCTGTAACAGGTAACCTTCAAGTTGGATGTTGTGCGAAACAGCTTTTGGGAGTTTTCGTATTTGACCGACATATGATAATGTCATTATTTTGGTGTAAAATTTTAGAAATCGGACCATCCATTCGCAGATTACAACAAGGTTTTTAAGGGACTTCAAAATGCCGTTAAAGACGCAAAAGCATGCCTTATCGGTGCCGTTATAAACATGAGGTCATCAACGCGACATACAAACTTAAAGCAAAACCGTTTTCTTGGAAGATTCACGAATACGCTGATAAACATTTACTCTCCAAACTTGATACGAGGTTTTATTATCTTCCACCTTAATATCTATCGTTGACGTTTCGGTTTTGTTATTGAAGTTCAGCAGTTTGACTATTTCCACACGCTATGGGAATGGGCCTTATGCAAACATTTTATGAGTAAACAAAATGACGGACGGCGAAACATCGCAAAGAAGTTATGATGATTTTGACGATGTAAGTTTTATTAAGTTCTAGTGTATGATCAAATAAAAGGCGGCTAAAGCTTGTAATGTCCATAGGTATCCTTTGTTTCTGCCTCGTGTGTCGGTAGTTCACGGGCATGCATGTATACAGACCTGGTCTCGGATAAGATTTTGTATTCAACCTGGCATCCATTACATTAAGTGTCAATATAGCTGGATTGAAGATACTTTGACATGTCTTCTCTGAGATGTTGGTATATCCGTAACTGATGCATACGTCACTTACACCTTTGACCAATGGGATCTCGGTTATTCATGCGGTATGCTCTTGTTTTCTTCAAGTACCACCATAAGCCAAATTTGGCTAGATCCCACAATTCAAAGTGTCATTTATTTGTTTACTGCTATAATTCTTTGACGTTTTTGTTTAATTAGTTGAATAATGATCATGCGAACGGAAGAACGAACTTGGTGTTTTGAGGCATTTATTACTGGCCGTTCTAAGGCGATCCATTTGTTGTGGTTCATTCTATATTTTTGCATGTCTATTTCACTAAAATTATAATTAAGTTACTTGTATGTTAATATTAGACATGCATTTGTAATAGTTAGAGTATGGAGGAGAGGTCAATACGAAAATTATAGACCCGGCACGTGAACTGAAAGCCGACCGAGCGCAGCCAGTATATAAGGTTATGTTAAGGTAGCCGACTTTAGGGAATTAGCTGCAGTCATATTCTTAATGAATCTTGACTATTTATTGTTTTTTTTTCCCATTTGGGTTTGAAGCCTCTGTGGTGCAGTGGTTATGTCACTCGCCTTGTAAACCAGGGGTCGCAGGTTCGATCCCGGGCTTCTCGAGTCCGTCGGATGGGACTATAAACCGAGGTCCCGTCTCCATGTGACCTTAGCTGTTGGTGGGACATTAAACTCCAATCAACCAACCAACCGTTTGTGTTCTAGAGATGGACGTTTGTTTATTATTGAGACAGTTGCTGGTATAAATCCAATAAGTACATATTTGACATTTGGTTCTCTGTTCCGTTAATTCAACGGGTAAACGGGACAATACATGTCACATGGCCAAGGTAATTAGATGTACCAAATGCCTTGATTTACCAGCTGGTGCTTGTAGATTGTTGGAAATTATTTACAACGGACTCACGCATGCGCAGATCCGGAAAATTTACTCAGGGGGGGGGGGGGGGCATCCAAATTCCCAGAAGGTTCTGACGGAAAATTTCAACAAGGCAAAAATGAATAATCTGGCAATTCCAGAGGGGGGGGGGGTCCTGACCCCCTGTCCCCCCTCTCTGGATCCGCCCATGTGTCGCATTAAAATAAGCCATTGTACACGGAACGCAATGCAAAAATTTCATTTTTTTTTTCAACACAAAACCACGTGTTCGTCCTGGAACCAACCCATTCAATGGAATGTGCACTCGGAATTACTGACCAGGGGTATTTTGGAACATTTTGTGCTTGTACTATGCATGAACAGGGTTTTTGTAGGTACAAAAAGCGAAGAAACTTTGAATCACATTAGTTCGCCAGTCATTTAAAAAAAACTGTTGAGTAAAAGCTGGATCGATGTGATTTGATTGATCTGGCAAAAATCTAACATTTCTTTTGGAAAAGGAATATCTAGATCTTCGATGCACTAAAAACCCAGTTGGGAGCAAAGAAATAACAAATATGCGTTATAAAGGCTCACCTTTTTAAACTTGATCGTACGGACCTGTTGAATTGTCCGCCATTTTGTTAACTCAGAAAAATGGTTGCATAAGGTCAGCTTTCCATAGCGTTTGTCGATATGTCCTGTTTTCTGAGTGTTAGAGTCAATAAAACAAGTGAGGCGTTTTCAAAGTCCTTATAGAATATTAAGAAGATCGATTGAATAGATGGACTAGCCGACCACGCCCAGACATGAATATAAGAGTTGCCGCCTATATAGTAACCTTTTTGCCAAATAATAACCTCATTTTTGTCGGTTAACAGTATAATAGTTGCGTTATTTCCCTTTTACATGCTTTCAAATGAAATAATTTTAGTATCGCTTTGTACACTTTGTCCCATTGAATCAAACGAAGTTACCTGAAGCCCAACATTCTACAAACGACCCTTGCGTCGTTAGTATCCCAGCCATCATCACATATAGTTCCCCATACGCCACCGTAGAGTATTTCGACCCGCCCATACTTCTGGCTGCCGTTTACCAAGCTCACTTGGCCATCTTAAATTGAAATAGGTTAACATATAACTCAAATGCTGATAACGATCAGGATTATGTTTTTGCTCGCGCTGCATTCTCAGTCTGTTAGATTATCTGACAAAAACAACCGCTACAAATATATATGAAGAAGAAATACTTACATGTACATGTACATACTAAAGAAAGTTGACACTTACTTTTTTGCCATTTTAGCATATAATGAAATCGTTCCTCAGTCTTAATTAGTCTTTGGTGCATTGGTCATATTAAAGTACATGGGGCAACCTTGACACGTTAACAATCAAACAGTGACGTTAACCCTCAAATCGAAGTTAGCAAAAATAATCAAATCACAAACATTTTCTCAAGCAACCATTTTATTGTCAATTTTACAAGTTTTAAGTGCACTTTTGTCGGCATTAGTATTTGCATTTTTGACGTGGAATCATTTTTTTCTCAAAAATTCCAACAGAGTATACTCCTGGGCAAAATATGTCAAAAACGCCATTTTGACATTATAGCATAATGTTTGATTGATGAATTTTCTGCAGAAATGTTTGCTTCTGTCAAAGTTTCAAAAACACATCTGTGTTTAGTTCTACTGTTGGTTCCGTACGCATGGGGCACATATAAAAAGTACGTAGTTTGTTCATAAATAACGTAGACTTTTGCTGTAAAACGCTCATTGAGCAAAACATGGTACTGAAACATGTATCCTGTTGTTTTGGAATTCACGTGTAATCAGTGAACCAAATTTAAGCGTGAAAACGTTGATACTATAGACACACGAGTTATTTATTTTACCATGGTAACGGTCACTCAAAGCACTCCGATTTTTTACCTCCTTTGTATGCATTTAGTTGATTGTAAAACATTTGATAATCAACGCATTTGCTTGAAATTTCGTCAGAGTTACACCAAGCGTCATTAAAACGTTAGCAGAAAAAATGACATCATTTGGCGGCTGCATTCGGAAGTAAACAACTTTTTAAGTTCCTCGGAGCCAACGTCAAAACGCCCAGTTTTTGCAGCAATGGATCGCCTTGAAAACCATACAGTATTCAAATTCTTTCGAGATACCGGGAAAACACCAACGGAAGCGTACAAAATGATTACAGTAGAACGAAGTAAGAACTTCTATCAGTCGGACATTGGTCTTTCAGTGGTATTACACCAAAAGAAGAGAAATTATGGGCAAAGTTACTGAATGGTTCTTTTTATACTCCTTAATCTTTGAATTGGTTAGGGTGGCCAAATTTAAATTTCCTACTTGTCCACAATTCAAATCAATTGCAAATTGCTATGTACCAACAATACGAGGGTTGTCCCAAAAGTTTCATTACACTCACTGTTTTGCCACAATAACAGCATGTCAGAGCTTACAACACTTATGGTCACCAAATACTATATCTTAGGGTTTGTGGGCAAATTTTCGTACTGCTATGCGTATTTGTTAAAACGCAGTAGAGGTTTTACCTCTTGTACCCCTACTGTACCGGAGCAAGTCTAATGACGTAGTCGTTAATTGTGATGTTTTTCTTAATATTTTGCTGTTTGGATAAATACACAAAAAACAAGAAATTTAGTTTAAAAATTAGATTTATATTAAGCTAAATGATACTGTAGTATATATTTAGAAATCAAAGTAAAATATTTATAAGCAAATCGTCAAAATAATACTATAAAGATCAGTCCTGCAAACTAAGAATAATTAACTAAATGCTATCCACTGTTAACCACTTCCTATGTTTGATAAGGTCAAGTCATATTTCTGTTAGCTAAAATATCTTTTTAAAAGTAGGTGTTGTGTAATTGTATTGAACTACCCACCTAATATGAAGCTAACCAACTACTGGTTTCCATTAAAGAACATGTTTTAGATGTTTTAATATAACGACCCTGTATTTTTGCTCCGCAAGTTTTCGCTAACGTCATAATTTTCCTGTTAGATTTTTATAGGTAAGCTTCTTTATCAGTCTCCCAAATTATCAAACCATTCCCAAATTTCATAACATTATCACTAAATGATGCTTATAGAATGGCTGTTAGGCTGGTATATTTTCCAAAATGATCACCTTATACAAATGTTGATTTAGCAGATTGCGAAAAATAGAAGTTCCGAAAACATTTTGCATAGTTTGACCTGCTCCGGTTATGCCTACTCATGGTTACCAAGGTAACTGTAACAGTGAGACCATTGGAGTGAGCGTCATGTTGTTCAGTAAAATAAGTTCCAATATGCCCAATTATTCTGCATGAGTAACTTTGGTTGGTCCCTGCGTTCAGAATAAGATGTATGTGTAACGGGACTTTTGGGATAAGCCACGTATGTGGCCAAATCTGCTGATTTCAATTGTGTACAAATCTAACTTGCTTTAAATATCAATCACCACATGAAAATTGTAAGGAAGATTATTTTTATGTTGGCAAGTTGATAGAGTAATCTATTCACTACTTCACAAAGAAGTTAACAGCCTATCAATGAATTTAATAGAATGTTTGCAACATTAGAAAGAACTCAGGTGTTATGTTTCCCAGCTGTAAAGGTTTCAGGAGCGTGACGATTCGATTCAAAAACGGTTGGTCGAAGGCGGAAATCAAATGTCACGGAGAAAACGTTGGCGTCGATTTGTTACGCCCTGGATGAAAAGAGACAATTGACTGTTCATGCCCTGTCCGAAAGGTTCGATAGTCTACAAAATGTTGACAAAGCAGTTTATCATGTCAAAGGTGCATAAAGGTGACAAGTTTGAGAAGAAATGAACACATCAATAACAGCGCTTCATCACTCAACGCTAAAGACGCAGTTGACGTCGCGCTACCCAGTTGACGTGCCCCGCGGTCATGGTACTAGCTGTCTTTGGGAGCCTCTAACATTCCTAAAACTTATCAAATCTATACCAAACTTGGCCACATGACGGCGAATTGATACGGATTTATGCTGATATTCTTTTTATTGCAATGTTTTATCACATGTTAAAGTTATCAATGTAGTTTACGTTATTTTTGAAAATCCCTCGTACCATGTTCCTTTTGTGGTTAAGTACATTGTATATTGTAATGCATTTTGTTCACTTTTATATCGGCGCTTTTCGAAGAATAAGCGAAACAATGGAAGCAATGGATATGCTTTTATTTCGTCTATGAATTACAGGGATTTAGATTAATCATAGCAGTGTTATTTAGACAATGATAAATACTTACTGATACCTTGGTTAGTCAAAATGGGTAGAGGTGGTTTTATGGTATGTTTCGGTATGGAGGAATGGGGTTCTTACATATGGTCCCCGATACTGCACTTGATCCAAAACTGCTTCAAGAGACACGTTTACCCCGACTGGAGGCGCCCCCCCCCCATTTCGCAAATACTCATCCCTAACCGATTTTATGCTGTCGGGGCCATCATAGAGTCTCACACCCAACCCACCGGCGTGCAATAAAGAAGTCAGCATAGTAATCAACCATGACTGGGTTAAAAACTAAGCATGCAGACTGTCGTATAATATTTAAGTTATACCCTATACTTCTTTAACGTGTATTGATGATCTGAACTTAAAAGAAAAATCATTCCTTCCAATAAGTTTCTTAAATTTGTAAACTAAGTCACCATAAAATTTTTGTCACGAAAGGCCCTCACGTAAAAGCGTCTTTAACCCAACATTAAATTTGGAAGTCAATTCATAGTATCTACGACAAAATTTAGAAATGTTTGTTGTTGTTTTTTTTTCGAAGTTTATGATAGCGATAGCCCTTTTTTTTTGAGAAATTCGGCCGTTGAACATTTATTTTGAGCGTTGAAGTCCATGACATAATTGCAGACTCTAGCAAACCTAATAAGTTGCGCAATGTATAGACCATAAGAAGCATGGCGAGGAATGTCACAATCCAAAAACGGAAAATTTACTAATATCAAAATCGAAGTAAAAATTATCGCGCTTATTATAAATGAGAAGAAACAAATCCATTTGCAACAGAAGGATGTTAATCTTAATAGGGGGATTTCGGTATCTCAAATATTTGCCTTTTTCAACTGTAGCTCAGATGGATAAATTTGATTGACCATACCTTCAAAATAAGGGTTGTCAATGTCTTAAAGGTCATTTGGGTACCTGGAAGTCGATTTAAAAGTCTCGATAACATCAGCTTGATTATCATAGTTAAGAGATTCTAAGAAATCTCTTTTGTAACAGTATGAAAATACATCTGCTACAAGAGGAGTGCAATTGGTACTCATAGGCATTCCAACAAATGTGTCTGTATTAGCTGGTCTCCAATTTGATTTAAATATTATCCAGGAGATATGATAAGGCGTCGCACACATTCTGACATGACCAAAGTGTATATCTCTTTTGGTCACTGGCAGTGAAAAAAAGGCCTTCCGGTCAGGCCAAACTTAGTGAACAATAGTTAAATGCCATTTTGATGGTCCACTCTTACAAATCCAGAACTTTTCATTTCTTAATCATTAGATTATGTGGCAATGAGGTGTACTGAGAAGCATTACGGAAACGTCTCCATGACTACTTGGAAATTTCTTTAAATTACAATTTAAAAATCTATTTATGAACTAAATTTTAATTTTACAAATATTTACCTTGGCCATCGTAAAATAATGGTTTATTATATTGATTTTTGCGAGAATTTAGCATTTTTTGACTTTCAAATTACATAATTACATTGATTTTTTTTTCAGTTGACCCCGTCAACCCTCAATTTTACTATATAAATATAAGTTTCAAGGGGTTAAGTTCCATACGGAGATGTTTCCATGATGGAAAAAAGTCATATGTGGACAAGCTTGTTGCACGGAACCCTCTACTCTTCAATTCACTGAGTAGCTTGTCAGAATTTTTATTGACCAAAACCAGTTTTTATTTGACGTTTCATATACCGTCTCACAGTAACTTATGACATGAAATTTGATAGTAGCAAAGCATGAATTCATAGATAAGAAAGTGCAGTAGTAGTACTAGAGCTAGAATTCAAGTTGCAATAAATGTAGGCTTATACGGTCTTTTGTTAGGCTTAGGCAACCAATACACCCCCCGTGGGAAGTTTGTCTTGGCTTTCATTGATACAAACAGAAAACTTAACAGGTAATCCGTTGAAGTTAGCATTAACTACAGACATTTCACCAGTATCTGTCTCCTGATAATCCTTGGTACCATCAAGCTGCTGTTTTAAGGATTATACCGAAACCATAGGAAATAATTCTTGTGAAGAGCTGTGTATCGCCAGCTCCGGATTTTGAAAATTATGTAAAATAAACTTACTATTTTTTAAATAGCGTCCGTAAACTTTGATGAAGTTTTTAATAGGAATGAGCCAGTGACGTCATAATAAATGCGACATTACGTTGAATTTGATCATTACAATTCTATGCGGCGTTGTTTGGCGCCATGACTTTGAAATTAGCGACACTCGACTGATTAAAGCTGCATGTTAGATTCAACAAGCACTATGTTCTCAACTTAAACTGACTATCATACAGGTACATTAAGCTATACATTCATGAATATCATTATGATCTTAACACTACAGTGATAATTTAAACACGTTTTCCATAAGTCAAAAGGGATGGGGTGACATATACTTCTATCTCTAACTACCACAACGGTTTTTGGAGTGGGAATCTTTTTCTGATTGCGCCTTTTCCTGATCTTTGCCTACTTGTACCTTTTTCTAAAAGTTTGATAAGGTTCACTTTTTCAGTATTATGCCAGGGGACCTATAACCAATATATTTTCACAATTCTTACATATATGTGTAGGACATTTATCCATATAACGAAAATTGAAAGTTTGATTAAATTCTCTCTCTTTATTTTTTCAACACATGGGTTCGAACACATGCACCCCTAAAAATTGCCATAACACAAAGCAAGTTGGTTGGCCTAGGGGGTTCACATTTCCCTTACACTTATGTCAAAAACATCCCATCATGAAAAGGTTTTAAGTGAGGGTCTTTCGGAACCAGAATTTTATGGTGACTTGGTTTACAAATTTAAGAAACTTATAGGAAGTAATGATTTTTCTTTTCAGTTTAGAAAAATCATAACACGTTACAGACGTATAGGTTATAACTTGAATGTTATGCGACAGTCTGCATGCTTAGTTTTTAACCCAATCACGGTTGATAACTATGCTGCCTTCTTTAATTGCACGCCGGTGGGTCGGGCGTCAGACTCTATGATGGCCCCGACTTAAAGCTATTCATTTTAGTTGGTTGGGGCCGGAGCTTCTTGTCTGTTGCTTGGCCCACCGGGGTCCAACTGATGTTTTTCTTTAGCTCCGGAGTTAGTAAGTTATTTGGCGCCCAGGGATCTCCATCGTCGGGCAGCTTACTGAATCTGTGAGTCCTGGTTTTTGATTCATCAGGATGATTATCATGATTTATTTGTTTGTTCTTGATGATTCATTTACTAGTTAGAGATTCACCACGAGGACCGAAGAACTAACTAAATGTTATGAACCACTACAGAAGCTGAGGGTGAGGTTACGGCCGTGTAAAATCGATTTAAACCCGCCAGTAACTTTGTGTTACTGATCGTTCCAAGTCGATACTTCTGTGGTGGTTCTTTTTGTTTTATGTCTTGGTGTTTAAAATATTTTCGTGCTGTTGGCGCCTTATGTATGTTTGCATATTTTTAGTTAAGTTAAGGTAACTGAGTGGCCACATATTGGGAAAATAGCTGCTCATTCGGCTTACGAAATGTTTTCATGGTATAAGTACCTGATTGTTAGTTTAAATTTCAAAATTTGTAGTTTTTGGTCAAGATGTGTTTTTTTAAAACAAAAAAAAAAAAAAAAACACTGTTTTTTTTAAAAAAAAAAAAAAAAAAAAAAAAAAAAAAAAAAAAAAAAAAAAAAAATCGAAAAGTACTGTTTTCGCTCAAAATGTTCTCCTTCGCATGGTGAGTATAAAACTGAAAACCGATTATGAATACGGACACAGGTTGGATCAAAGCAGGGTTTTTAAAATGTGTTGTCAAATGTTTTTACTCAAATAATGCAAATTTCCATTAAGAAAATGTTCAATCCAATTATAAGTGTTTTAAAACGCTGTAAAATCTAAGCCAATGTCTGTAGCTCAAATCGGTTTTCTGTTCCAAACTCGCAGCTTAAAAGGACAACATTTTAAGGAAAAAAAATGTTGGGTAAAAAATCGTGTTTTTAACCAAGAATCACAGATTTCTGAAATTTTCCCAAAGTGAGTTTTAGACATAAAAGTATCGACATTTCAATTATCAAGACGTTTAAAGTCACTTGTACATGTACATCGGTATCATCAATAAGATGGTAAAGTAGTGAAGCCTACAAACGACAAGAACATTGTTGGCGCCCCTCACGTAGCTGGTTTATTTTTTATACTTCTACGAAACAGATTTCATGGATTGCTTAATCCTGACAATCAAAATGATGTTATCGAGGCTTTAGATTCGACTTCCAGGTACCTCGATGACCTTTTAATCATTGGCAATGCTTATCCTGAAAACATTGCCAATCAAATTTATCCACCTGAACTTCAGTTGAATAAAGCCAACGCCACAGATACCGAATCGCCCTTTCTAGATGAAATCTTTCTATTTCAAATGGATTTGTTTCTACTAAAAAGGTACAAGTAGGCAAAGATCAGAAAAAGGCGCAATCAGAAAAAGATTCCCACTCCAAAAACCGAGGTGGGAAAAAACTAAATTAACAATGAGGTACTTATACCATAAAATCACATCGTAGGCCGAATGAGCAGCTATTTTCCCAATAGGTGGCCACTCTAAAATTTATGATAATGCGATGATTTTGGTTTTGATATAGTAATTTGTCCGTTTTTAATGGTGACGTTCAGGAGACAGATAGTGATAGAATGTCTGTAGTTAATTTCAATTAAACGAATTGCCTGTAAAGTTTTCTGTTTGTGTTACTGAAGGCCTAGACAAACTTCCTACGATGCATTGGTTACCTAAGCTTCACAAAAGACCGTGCAAAGCTAGATTTATTCCAAATTCTAGTTCCTGTACTACCACTGAACTTCCTAAATTATAAACTTCCTGTCTTACTTCTTTCAAATCTCATGTCATAAGTTACTGTGAGACGGTGTATGAAACTTGGTAAAAATTGGTTTTGGTCAATAAAATATTCTGGCGAGATGTTCAGTAAATTGAAATGTAGAGGGTTCCATGCGACGAGCTTGTCCACATACGATATTTCTACTCTGTATACAACAATGCAACATAATCTGATTAAAGAAAAAAACAACTCGATTTTATAGAGTTATTCAAAAGAGCATTAAAAACTATGGTTCTTTTTATTTGGCCTGTAATGACACAGAAACTTTTTCACTTCCTCTGACCAAAGTCGATATACACTTTGGCCATATCAGAAATCATGTCCCCTGGATAATATTTGTATTCCATTCGGAACCAAGGTATGCAGACAATTGTTAAAAACCCGATGGGTACAAATTGCGCCCCTCTTGTAGCTGATTTATTTCTATACTGCTACGAAAGAGATTTCATGGATTTTTTTTCTACCATGACAATCAAGTTGATGTTATCGAGGTTTTTATTTCGACTTCTAGGTACCTCGATGACCTTTTGACCATTGACAATCCTTATTTTGAACGCATGGTCAAACAAATTTATCTCACTTTACTACAATTGGATAAAGCAATCACAACATATACCGAAGCACCCTTTTAAGACATACATCTTTCTATTGCAAATGTATTTGTGTTTCCTAAAATTTATGTTAAACGCGATGACTTTGATTTTGATATAGTAAACTTTCCAGTTTTGGATGATGACGTTCCTCGTCTTGTTCTTAGGGTGTATACATTTCGCAACTTATTAGGTTTACTAAAGTCTGCAGACATATTGCAGACTTCAATGCGCGAAATAAATGTTTTAACAGCCAAACTTCTCCAGCAGGGCTATCCGCATCATGAACTTCGAAGAACATGTTCTATTTTATTTTGTCACAAACACTATGAAATGATTTCCAAATTCAATGCTGGGCCATGATGTGTCATTTCATCACGAGGACAGAACAACTAACAAAATGTTGTGAACCACTGCAGAAACTGAGGGTGAGGTCAGGTACCTGAAAATCGATTTAAGCCCGCCAGTAATTTTATATTACTGATCGTTCCAAGGCGATACTTCTGTGGTGGTTGTTACTGTTTATGTTTTGGTGTTAAAACTTTAAGTGCTGTTTGCGCCTAATGTACGTTTTCATATTTATAGATTTATTTTTACTCAGCTCGGTTTTGGGAGAGGGATTCTCTTTCTGATTGTGCCTTTTTTCTGATCGCTGCCTACCTGTATCATTTGTCCTTGATGATTCATTGACAAGTTGTAGATTCAGCACGAGGACCGCACAACTAACTAAATGTGAACCACTACAGAAGCTGACAATGAGGTTATGACCATGTAAAACTAGTTTAAGCTCACAAGTAGTTTTATATTACTGATCCTTCCAAGACGATACTTCTGTTGTTGTTTTTAGTGTTTTATGTCTTGGTGTTGAATATGTATGTGCTGTTTGCACCCTATATGCGTTTCCATGTATTTTAGTTAGGTTTGTGTAACTGAGTGGCCACCTATTGGGAAATAGCTTTTCGCTCGGATTACGAGTTGTTTGCTTGGTATACGTACCTGGTTGTCAATTTAAGTTTTACGACATCGGTTTCTGGAGTGTTTTATTTTTTTTCTGATTGTGCCATTTCCTGATCATTGCCCACTTGTACCTTGTCTGTCGGAACCAAGACATACTTTCTGTAAAGTTCTTGGATACCCTGCTTCCAATGCTTTAATGACGATTTAAGAGGTAAAAGATTATTATTTTATTGATAAAACGTTATACGTTTATCCACAATTGTGAAGATTCTTCTTTTTCATTCTTTAAGAGCATTAACCTCAAGACCCTCTCGTTTACACCATCGATTACCAAAATCATTCAATGCAGATGAAATCTGCTCTCTACATTTGTCGACATTAATGCAGAAAAGGAATCTATATTTCTCGTATTTCGGACCTTTAGAAACAATGTTTCGAATTCTAGAATCCTACATGAATTTAAAAGATAAGTTTTTCCGAAAGGAAAACACGCTTTAATAAAGCTTATATGAATCTTCTTTTGAATTATGCAATGGTCATTGTAAAGAATCTGACAAAATCTCTCACTTTAACTAAAACTTTAGCGCAATTGACTGAGATTACGAACATACAAAAGGTAAAACGGAAAGACATTGATAATCTATCTTAAAGAACAATCTTCTTCAATTCAAATGAGAGATGTTTGCACTTTATACGCCGGGGCGTAACGATGTAACGTCCATTTAAAAATAACAACTTTTATCAGTTGTTTATATTTGTAGTGTTCGTGGATACAGAACAAACAAAATGTTGTTTCACCATAATTCTACCATTTTCCTGCAAGATTCTTCAGGGAGAATATGTGGGATGCATGATTTTATCAAGTTGATGTAGATGGTGTTAAATTAGTATAACGTATGTAACGGAAATATGCGAAATGACATTTATAAACAAATAAGTTTTTCAGTAATAATAATTATTTCTGTGGAGTAAAAAAGCTGCAACCAACCATTTGCCAGGTAAGAATGACATGTTTGAGTCATTTTCATTCAAATTAGATATGTTTGCACTCTGTATGCTAGGGCGTAATGGTTTAAAGATCATTTAAATATAACAATCATCTGTTATCAGCTGTATATACAGGTGCGTTCACTTATTAATATACCCCTGCGATATTCACAAATAAATTGACAACTTTTCTTGTTTTTGAACAATCGTCATTGGCAAGAAATAGACAACTGGATGAATTTGTTTATAAAATATATTATGTATGTCTATAAATATTTGCTCTGTATATAAAACTTCCAGATCGTGTGATGCCGTATGCCTAAATTGATTACATAACATATGGAACCAAATTATTTACAAAAATTTTGCTGATATTCGAGTTTCAAAGATTGCACAAGGAACCATGGTAAATGGTTGGTAATTTTGTTTGTACATTATGAAAGAATAGCCATTTTTTGTGCTACGGCTGAAAATTTGGTGTCTTTATGAGCTTTATTTACAAAGTTACATCCTGATTTTCATTCATTATACATTTTAGAATTTCATGATAAAGCGGTTGTTACAATATAAATCTAAGCATGTCAGTGTTATTTGGCAAGAAAACTAATATTCAACTAGGACGGTTTTACGACCAAAGCTTGCTAGTGGGTCCCTTCATGAATTAAGCATGGCTTACAGCACTGTACAGTCACCCATGACTTTGTTATCTGCCAAAACGTGGGATTGGCATTTCATCATACAGTTTCATGATTGTTTCCTACCCACCGAGGGGCTAAATTGGCTAAATATATTATTAGGCAATGACTCTAATCTCCTCTTCGTGATATTTCAAACATCTTCTACAGCGTTTAAGTCAAGGAAATATACATGCCAATAAAGGATGTAAAATATATGCAAGGCAATGCTCTTTGTATTCATCCTTAATCCACAAACACATTATTGATATTAGAGGAATGTCTGTCTTTGCATGTCCTGGTGTTTTCCTCGACTTATGGATATACGGGAGGATTTAAATATTATGAATATAAGCAAAGAGAGAAAGCCTAGATATTAAACATTATCTGTGAAAGTCCCAGTTTCCTATTGTATTCTGTCCCGAGGAAACAAATCATGAATTGTATGATGAAATATCAACCCACGTTTTGGCTGAATACAAAGCCATAGGTGACTCCACAGTGCTTTAAGGCACGCTTACCTCATAAAGGAACCTACTAGCAAGCTTGGTTCGTAAACTCGTCCAGGTAGAGTATTAGTTTTCTTGCAAAATAACACTGACATGCTTAGTTTTATATTGTAAGAACCGTTTTACCATGAAATTCTAAAATGTACAATAAACAAAAATCAGGGTGTAACTTTGTAAATAATGCTCTTAAAGACACCAAATTTTCAGCTGTGGCACAAAAATGGCTATACTTTTATAATGTACAAACAAATTTACCAACCATTTACCATGGTTCCTTGTGGAATCTTTGAAACTCGAATATCAGCGAAATTTTTTTAAATAATTTGGCTCCATATGTTATGTAATCAATTTAGGCATACAACATCATACGATCTAAAAGTTTTATATGCAAAGCAAATATTTATAGACATACATAACATATTATATAAACAAATTCATCCAGTTGTTTATTTCTTGCCAGTGACGATTGTTCAAAAACAAGAAAAGTTGTCAATTTATTTGTGAATATCGCAGGGGTATATTAATAAGTGAACGCACCTGTATTTGTTGTATTCTTTGATTGGGAATAGGGAACCATAGGTTGTTTTACTACAATTCTACCATTTTGTTTCTGCAATATTCTTCAAGGAAAATATGCGGAATGCATAATTTTATCAAGTTGATATAGATGGTTCCCGATTTGTGTAACGTATGTAACAAAATATGCAAATTTACATTTACAGACAAATAAGGTTTCAGAAATATTTTATGTGGAGTACTAAGCTACAAACACCAATATGCAAGGTGAGAATGACATGTTTCTGTATTTTTATTTGTTAGATGTTCTTACGGTTTAACAGTTGTAGCAATGTAATGCCAATTTGTTTATATATCTGGTGTAACATGACAACGTTACCAACAATGGGTTCACTTGACCTACAAAATTTCTAATTTCCGTTATGAATTACCATAGACCACTGAACTGGCTTTGATTTTAAAAAGGTACAAATAGGCAAAGATCAGGAAAAGGCGCAATCAGAAAAAGATTCCCACTCCTAAAACCGAGGTGGGAAAAAACTAAACTAACAATCAGGTACTTATACCATAAAACAGTTCGTAAGTCGAATGAGCAGCTATTTTCCCAATAGGTGGCCACTCAGTTATCTTAACTTAACTAAAACTATGAAAACACACATAAGGCGCCAACAGCACAAAATATTTTAAACACCAAAACATAAAACAAAAAGAACCACCACAGAAGTATCGACTTGGAACGATCAGTAACACGAAGTTACTGGCGGGTTTGAATCGATTTTACATGGCCATAACCTCACCCTCAGCTTCTGCAGTGGTTTATAACATTTAGTTAGTTCTTCGGTCCTCGTGGTGAATCTCTAACTCGTCAATGAATCATCAAGAACAAACAAACAAATCATGATAAACATCCTGATGAATCAAAAACCAGGACTCACAGATTCAGTAAGCTGCCCGACGATGGAGATCCCTGGGCGCCGAATAACTTACTAACTCCGGAGCAAAAGAAAAAACATCAGTTGGACTCCGGTGGGCCAAGCAACAGACAAGAAGCTCCGGCCCCAACCAACTAAAATGATTAGCTTTAAGTCGGGGCCATCATAGAGTCTGACGCCCGACCCACCGGCGTGCAATTAAAGAAGGCAGCATAGCCATCAACCGTGATTGGGTTAAAAACTAAGCATGCAGACTGTCGCAAAAGCTGCATAATTATAGCCGTTTAATCTTAATGTAAGTTATGCAAATTATCTAATTTGCATAAGTTATGCAAATTACTTTATTTGCATAAGTTATGCACATTATCTTATTTGCATATTCGTGAATTTTAACCAAAACATTAGAATGAACAAAATTCATTAAAAACACTTAAAACTACATTCAGGCCTAAGCTATCATCGTTGCACATAAATTTTTCACCAATGATGCCATTTGACAATTTTACAGATGTCTTGGGTCTATATAAAATTATCTCATTTGCATATTCATCAATATTAATATAAATAGAAACTAAGAAAAGTTTGGACAATCGCTGAAAAATAAGCAGTTCACTTACATAATAACTAGCGTTTAGCATTTCAATAGACCTAGAATGCTAAAAGTGGTAGCAGCTTGATGCTTTACGCAATGCACTTTGTCTTCTAGTCTGATAAATAAATCAACTAATTTTAAGTTAATGAATATTAATGAAATCTTTACAAACTTGAGAAGAATCTTGCCATATAAGAGGAAATACTTACAAAATGACTTGTATCTACATGTAGGTTACTGATAGCACTAGTGTACTAAAACTAGTATTGAATGATTGCTGTGACAATGAAATATTACCATGTTACCTGATATATAAACCTTCTGATCTGATAAGAGTCGTGAATAATAACAAATCTTCATAAAGAAGAGCAAGTAAAAAATGAAGAGATATACCAACAAAACCACTTGTATCCCGGTTGTTCAATGCCTTATAGTGCTGAATATGGCATCATATAATTTTCTTGGACAATGCACAATTACCAATTGATCTGATAATATATATACGAATCTTTAGAGATTTAGTTTCATTGATATTCATAAAACTTTGATAAAAAATGGTACATAACAGAAAATTAAGGGTGTCCATCAACGGAGACACCTTGGCTGCAACCTCAAATGTGGTATACACGTGACAACATGACAATAATTCATCAATAAAGTAACAGTAACATTTAATGCCATTTTGACCACTTCACAGCTATTGACAGTGGAGATACAAGTGATTTTGTTGGCATAACCCCTTCTCGTTTTTGCAAATTTTCTCTGATTTCTGAAGTTCTTATTAAAATTCAAGAAACAAACATTCATACGTTTATGCATAGCATTATGTGATTAAAGAACATTGTCCCAAAAACCGATTGATACCAATTTAAGCTGTCTAAGGCTTCTCGTAGTCATGATTCATCTGGTTTAATAGGGACAGCGCCTGAGTTCTTCGGGGTTTAACCGCCAACATCTAATTTAAGATTTAATTACCATTCATCAAATGACCTGCTATTATAGTAGTGTGATAGAAAATTGCCCTTGCCATCGTTTAATCGTTTAATGCCAACTTCAGCACATAAATACTTAAGCTTGCTGAAATACATAATCATTTTTTTGGTATATCCGCTTATTTGTTATGTATTTTCTCCAATTTCTAAAGTTTTCATAAATATTCATGACGCTGACATTAAGGTTATGTATCAACGGGTCTGAGCCAATAGTCCATTGCCTTAGCATTTATTTATTTCAGCATTCTTGGTGTATTAAAAGCTCAGGTACAAGTGATTTTATAGTTTAAAACCCTATTTTACTGCGTTCTTATGAGATTTCTTAAGGTTTTATTAATATTAATTGGGACCCAAAGACATGATTTTAAAAAATGTAAAGTGTTGACACTGTTTTTGAAGTAGCATCGTATGTCTAGACCATGTCATTCTCTTTTCATTACATACATGTATATATTACATACGTTAACTTCCTCATTAAGATGTCTGAACCTAAATACTTGGTATCATCCATTCAGAACTATGGTTCTCAATAAACTAGAATTATAAGCAAATGGTTATCAAGATTCAAACTATATCCATTAGGAACAAGTACATTTATTTTATTTATCTATTTACATATGTTGCGTAATTAGCAAATTATTAATTTACTTTTGAAACTGAAAGGTGGGGGGTGGTTAGTTTAAACATATTTATTTCATATTTAAGAACAACATACATATACATTGACAGATACAAATGATTAATAGGATTAGAACGAAAGCACAAGTACTTAGAGAGTTCTTCTCCTAGAAAGAACTAGGAGGGGGGTTTAAAGTTCGTGTCTCTAAATAACTCATTTATTTCAATATATACTGTAAAAGAAATTTTCATCCGTCAATTTGGCATGGTAATGAAAAAGTCTTATATATTTTATTATATATTTGAAAAAAAAATGTATGTAAAAGGGTACTTTTAATATGTGTTACAGATATTACTATGTATAAATTGGCAAATAGGTCACTGTGTGGGCGGCAACTTTAATATTCATATCTGGGCGTGGTTGGCTAGTCCATTTGTTCAAGTAGGGAGATTATAGGAAAATCGAACTCAGTCAGCCTGGACCGCTGTCATATATTTACCGTTAGCAATCAGTTACCTGTATTTTGTCCAATCCAGTGAATTAGACAAACGCATATTTCATTCTTATTTTATAACAGAAACATGTGAGTTGAATCTTTCACTTGTTCACCTTTAGCTTTTACCTAAATCAAAGGTAGACCATACCCAATAACGTATTCATGATGTAACGCCCATACAGAGACCTATTTGCCGAATTATATTGTCAGAATACGAGTATTGCTCAAACAGCTTAATCATGCAGAATGGACAGACTATATGAGAAGGTTAAATAGTAAATATGTTATTTTTCTGACGCTCAAACTGCAATGTCATTATTTTAATTTATTATGGTATGTAACATAATGTAACAGGCAAATGCTCCAACGAACAGAGTGCAAACATCTCTTATTGCAGGGAACTTCAGTTGTCCTTTAAGATATCTTTGCAAAATTTCCCAAGGGATAAATCATTTGCCTTACATGTACTAGCATCCCTGCTATATACAATGCCCTTCGGTATTCATTACATGTCTGTTACATATGTTACTTTCTTGATTGAAATCTATGATTCTAGATACTTGGTTACAGACCCTGAGAGCCATGGTTAATGATAAAATAAGCAAGAAAGCATGGAACTATGAGATGTTGCAAGCATTTTACATATTCGCGGTCATTGCAATAGAACATTTCGCATTTGAAATGGGGGTAGGGCTACTAAATACTTCATCTAAGGCAATATATACACGATATGAAATTAACCTTGGTTTTCCTATCTGTCAATTAAACATGATAAAGTTTTGTCATTTTCCTGTAGCTGAAATCACCATTATCATCATGTCTTAATTTTGTTAAGTTAACGTATGTAACACGCTGGTGCAGGATAACGCCCCAACGTACAGGGTGCAAACATCTCTTATTCGACTCAGCTTGAATTGTTCTTTAAGATAGGGTTTGTCTGCAAAACTCCCTGGGGAGAGCACTTAGATTTATAAATAATGATTTTACCTCACCTTTAAAAACATTGTTGGTTAATTCAAACACTATTCCTCTTCATGTGCAGAGAATGCAAAAGATGGCTTCTGAAGTTTTTAAAATTGTTAACAAAATATCTCCTGAATATATTCAAAACCTTGTAAATATCAAAGTTTCAACTTACAATTTCAGGAACGAGAATACAGCAGAAGTCCCAAGAGTTAAAACAACAAGGTACGGCATCAAGTCCTTTCGGTTCGAGGCCGCCCGGATATGGAACAGCCTCCCAAATGAGATGCGAATCACAGATTCCTATCCACATTTCAGGAGGCTGATCCGTACCTGGGAAAATCTCGACTGTAAGTGTCCTTTATGTTCGTCCTAGTTCATGTTATGTTTACTTGTATGTGTACCATTATTTGTTTTTATTTACCCGTTTTTTGTTTTTCATGATAACAAAAAGTTTTAAGGTTTACATGTATGTATATATAAATTCTGTGATGTTGTATATAGTTATTTATTCGTTTTAATTTGTGCATGCACTGTGATAATGTTGTTGTTTTACACATGTTTGTCGAAGAAAAAGCCCTACAGGGCTTATGTTATATCATATTTGTAATATTCGACACAAAATAAATCTTCTATGTCTAAATAAATCTTCTATGTCTACCCTCTTGCTTGCCGCCTAAGAGGTGCTGTCCCATTGCTTTACAAGACTATAACGTTTTTAAACAAACTTAGATAATATGGTCTTTAGGTTTTAGATTGTCATCTTTCCGTTAAGTATGAAGCGTATTATACAACTTCAAAACAAATACTAGAAAAACGTGGGTGTTATGTTGGCAGGGGACATTCTGTACAAGGTCGAGATGATCCGCAGCAAATTGTTTAAACGTGACATTACGTATCACTGATTTTATACAACAAGTACTCATTCAAATCAATTTATCTTATATTTTATCAACCTCAAGCTTATTCATAAAACATATAAGCAGGTTACTTCAGCCACTTTACCATGTTCATCATCTCATGTTTTAAGTGCGCCACATTTCAAAATTGTGTTGTTGTTTTATTTTTATTTTTTTTCCGAAGCGAAAGTTATACTTTGTAATCATTTTTACATACCGCATAGTATTGCGGGACAAATCCGTTCCAATGTTGATTCTCCGATGCATCCTTGTCCACCAGATGAAGGAGCGGGATTAGAACAAGTTCGGTGCCTTTGTGATAATCCGGATCTACTGCATGTGATGCTGTTACATGTTGACCACGAAGTCCAGGAGCTCCAATGGCCATTTACTGTGTGACAAAATATGGAGGTTTTATTCATTATTAAACATGTGAAGTATTATAAACGAGTTCTTCATTTCTTGAACAAATCATAATATATTAATGGGTCATGCCTATGAGTGGAACGACGTCAAAATCAACTTGTCTAAGTGATGTTGTTTTATTCATGTTCACGTGACGTCGGCTGCTTATCGTAATGACAAATAGAGCCAAGATTTGACGCTGTAACTGTTCCAAAAACTCCGTAAGTTCAGACGCTAGTCTAAATATCCGAAACAAATAAGCGAAGCTAGGTGGAAATGAAAATCTGATATTTATTTGATTATATCAAGTGTATTTGAAAAAAAAAAAAAAAAAAAAAAAAAAAAAAAAAAAAACAGCTATCCAATTACGTGTACTACTGTTTCCAACTTTTGCGCCATTGTAACAGTTATCAATTCTTAGAAGAAGAATTGAATTTTCAATTTCTGTACATGGCATTGCCATGAAACCGTTTCTGTCTAACGTTTCACGGTGGGCATTTTTTTTTATCTGTGTGTGTGTGTGTGTGTGTGTGTGTGTGTGTGTGTGTCAGTGTGAGTATAAAAGCATGCCCAAAATGCACTTCATGATATTATACAATGTTCATTCTGATGAGAAGAAATGAATTGTTAAGGTGTTTTGGTTACAATGCTACTTTAAATCCGATATATATAATTATGTCGATAGTTATTGTATCACAACAGAACATGGGGTTCCGTACAACTGATTTAAGCCCTCCAGTATTGTCTTTCCGGCCGTGCGAGGAGAAAGTGTTGTGACTTTATTGTTATTACTATTTATATGTAAAATTATTCCTTTTATGTATTTTCTTCCCCCTGTGTTCATATTGCAATAATTATTTTAATAGTATCAGAAATTATTCCTGGTCTTTAGTGTCTTACTTTCGTTACTCCATAGATCTAGCTTTGACAACCAAAGAGAAAAATGTTGTACACAGCGGAACAGTAACAACAATATACACATATATGCATGTATGAATCACTGAGACAGCAAATTAAAACCTGCTTGAGCAACTACTAAAGTTCCATAAGTATCTTGATATTTTCTTAGTCCTTCAAGCCTACATGTAAGTAGACGTCTTTGCATTTATTTTGCACAAGGTATATGTTTACAAGCGTTGTGCAAATGAACGTAACATTATGCATTGTAAATTAGTTTTTGTTTCATGTGACAAGGACCAATCATGTTTTTCCTACCAGGACAACTAACAACATTGCACGCTACTTGTTCAGTCGCCGATCCAGTGCAAGAAGAGCCACCATTGGCTGGTGCTGGGTTGGAACAGAATCTTTCCCTCGTCTTATGTCCAGTTCCACAGGTAACACTACACCCAGACCACATTGTCCAATACGTCCAATGACCATTTACTTTGAGAAACATAAAAATACCGTATTTGTTCTTTTAGGCACAAATTCTTCTATGAGAACACGTTACGTATTTCATTAATTAATATGTAAAACCAATTTAAAGGTACATACATTATCCGAAATAGTACATTGGAAATGTATATTTCGACTTTCTAGGCAAAATCATAACCAAAATTTTCAGCATGAATGACAGTCAAAAAAAGTCGATGCATATTTTGTGATGAAAGTGGTAAAAGTGGGTTTGTACATTAAAGGTGGTATAAGACACATTTAAGCTGGTCGATCATATGTGCCATATGGTATGTTATACAATAAAGAAGAGGAAATTTGAATTTATTTTGAGAAGCATTTGGTTTACCTGGGCATGGCTTGACCGTACACAAGCCATATTCTGAAGATTCGCCGAAGCAGTTATTTCCCAGCAGAGATGGACGTGGACTGTCACAAGTCCTCGATCTATGTGTCATACCAGTGCCACAAGTAGAACTACATGCTGTCCATGACGCCCAGCTCCCCCAGGCTCCGTGCACTGGAAAACATATACTATAATATGAATCAATAAACTTTACTTAGTAACTTGGTGATTTATAAAGGGCATATATATATATGAAAAGGAGAAAAAAGTCTCAGCACAAGCGTTTTGTCTTATTTACTGAATCAAATATACAAATTTACGGCATGTGAATCAGTTTGTTATTTTACGATATATATATATATATATATATATATATATATATATATATATATATATATATATATATATATATATATATATATATATATATATATATATATATATATATATATATATATATATATATACATACGAGGGGGGTTCAAAAAGTTCGAGGAAAAGTGCTGCCAAATTTGTAATTGTCATGAGAAATTTATGTTCTCAGTGCATGTTGTAAATTAACATATAGTTAACATATGCACAAAATTTGAATAAAATCGGATGAAAATTAGGCATAAAATCACGTGCGTTTCTAAGGTTACAACAGTAAAACCGGCCCGACGTAAAATAACGTCATGCTATACGCATTCATGCCGCTGTTGGCTAGCATTTTCGGAATCTACCTCGCCTACGGGCATCTAATTGTCAGTTCTGTGTGTGTAATGCGGTGAATTGTGCCGAAACTACAATTTGATATGTTGTGTATTTCACGAATTCTACTCTTTTCTATCACGACGATCATGTTCGACAGTATGACGTTATTTGACGTTACGCTGCGCGAATCGACATGTACGCTTTTCTAGTCGTGAAGAAAGCATACACACTACTTGTTGATTGCCGTTTTCTTAATTTCCTTGTTGCCATATTCGCTTTCTGCTCTTAGCAGTGCTTCTTTCTTTTATAGTCCGTTCCAAAACACATAATTTATCGAATACCATTGTTCCCTCCGCATTTTAGGCATACTCACTAAACAATATGGCTGCTTTACGCCCAAATGACGTCACACACTTATATGACGTCATGTGCTCACCGCAAACATATTGAACTTTGCTCATACAAAGTTTGGTGAAAAAAACACGGTAAACTATCAAATGCAACGTCATTATTAAACATCGACTTTTTGCAAAAATGAACAAAAGTGGGCCGGTAATCGTGATGCACGGTTTCCATAGCAACCACTGTTAACATCGTATTCATGCCTGTTACGCAAGGAAAAGGCGGTTGCCCGGATTTACTTGCGTAGCCAGGACGGAAGAGGGCGATTTCCGGCTTGTCAGGGATATGTCTCCTAAAGTAGGGTAATTCACAAGACAATTCTGAATTTAAGTTAAAATCATTTATATGACGAACCACCGGTAGGCTGTGTCCGTGCTGCAGCGATATGAACTAATTAACGAAAAGTTTCACAAAAAAGTTACGTGCATGCTTAAACAATGTTTAGGCCTTATTGTTCAAGGTTCCGATGTCGTTGAGACCCGAGACTGGACCACATCTTGGTACCGTCAATAAGAATTGAATAATTCATGTACGTCGCACTTGGACGTAACGTCAGAATACGTGTACGCGATATAACGGCGACCCCGTCGACCGTTTAGATACGACCCACTCGACTTCAGCGACCCCTGTCGCTGGTTTGGCAGCTGTCGATCCCGGCCCGCCTTTGCTAGGCTCTAGTAGGATCTAGCGGGTGGATGTACCCGTAGCCCTCGTGGCTTTGGCACCCTTCATGGTTTGCCTACAATTCACGAATAACAAAACTTACAAACAAATCAAACGGTATTCGTCACAAAGAAATCCTGTTGTATTCCTGGCATCCCAGGACGACGCACATGCGTCGATTGCTAGGTCAAGCAATTCACACATACGCACAGATGCACAACAATACCATGTGCTATAGACAATAGGTAGACCCATGTCCCACTGCGCTTATTCGCAGACCAACATAAGCCCAACTATTCCCTATAAAAACAGGCTTCTGTATGACACTGATACATAAAACATCAAATGATAAATAACTCAAATGCACTTCTTTTCTACATTGTCGTTACATTTAATTTATTGTGAAATTATGACCTTATTTGCCGCGTTGGTTGTACCCTAAAACCTTAAACTGTTATTCTTACAATCTTAGCTAGCCTATATCATTTAGAACAGACAAAACTCTAAGACGAGATATTTTTGGGACATGTCGGTTAATTCCAACTCGGCGAGGCCAAGCTAATTACCTAACCGTGATGCTTAGCGACGCACTGCTTCGTCAGAACCAACTTTGTACCCCAAAAACTTCCTTCCTAGATACACTCTGAATCACATTTACAAATAATTTACGTATTCTAAGCAAAACAAAACTAAGACCATGCGTTTTGCTAGAGGATAATGCGGCCATAGTTTGTCATAACATATGCTTTAAAATGCACAATTTTCTATGTACAAATAACGGAATGGTTTACAATTCTTTCATATCGGAAACAGAAACTTCGTGAACTACCAAGCCTGAATTCTAATACGTCGAGACATTGCATATAATTCTATAAACGGCTCCGGCTCCATGAGGCGGTTCAACAAACTGCCGCCTCATGAGGCGGCCCAACAAACTGCCCTAATTTTAAGGCGGTAACAACATAAAAACGTACATTAACAGTAAAATAACATGTCAAAATCATACAACAACGTCTCGCATTAGAATTCGGTATGAAAATACAACAAAAAGAAACATTGTTACCTCGTAAGATCAGATTAGCCCACAGATATAGCAGTTGCCATTGTGTGAAACCGAATCACTGACCAATACGGCTAGGCAGAATTTATCTAGATGCCCCTGAGACACAGCCCAACACCCGGCTACAGTTTTCTCTTTTTAGTGTCTAACAAGATTTAGAAATTTTGCTTTTTATTCGAAATTTGATCACACAAAATCCATGCCGAAAACTTGTTTACAACTTTGGATAACAGCCATGTCGCTAAAACAATCAATTTTATGCAATTTCACAAAATGACAAAATTTACTCTGATTTAGCCTCAAACTGCTACCAAATGAATCACCTCATATTATGCTAATTATTTGACATAAAATTCCCTTAAAAAAGATCGGTCTGTGCCGTGCAATTCACCAGAAAATTAGGGGTATAAGCCAGCCTTTATGTTTGATCAAGCTCATAATAGCAAACTTTTCACGGGGCAAAAAAAAACTTACATAACTTTATGAAGGTCGTTATACAGAAAAAAATATAAGTAAGCCCCAGCTATACTGAGGAGAAAATATAAGCGTTCCCCAGACACAAATTGGTCATCACGACCCAGGGGATAAAAGTACATGTACATTAAAACTGAAAATTTAGACGTGAAACACCGTTTTTACTTCATTTCGTTACAATGCCAGAGCAGCAAAACTTGCTGTATTAGTACAAATCATGTTTGTTTATATAACTGTAATGACTGAATTCCGCTGATTTACAAAATAAGAATATGATGACACTTTTCCGCGAACTTTTTGAACGCCCTTCGTATATATATCCATTTTTGCATGGGATACGAAAATGAAAAAAAAAACAACAAAAAAACAAAAAACAAAAAAAAACAAAAAAAAAACAAAAACGTTAGCATTGTACTTGGATAAAATAATAATAATAAAAAAAAAACTAGTTATGTACGAATGTACGAACATGCTTAAAATTCTTAATTCATTTCACCGTGGCATTGGGATACTTTGAAATTCATTAAAGGTATTGTGTGCCAAAGTTTCAGGTTAAATACAGTTTCCACTTTTGGTTATGGTCGGCCCACTATCTCAGACTTGACCAATCAATTAACACACTCGCACATGATGCTTATTGTTCAGAGACATTACTACAATCATGTATGAGCTTCTCAGAAACTATGTTTAAGACGGGACAAATTGAATTTGTTAACATGACACCCTTCATAGCATTTTCAAAAGTGTCGTTTTATCATCAACCGTCGTGTGATATTTTTACCAGGACAGTCGCGTATTCTGCAACTTTTCGACTCAGTAGTGTTCCCTTTACAAATGTTGCCACCATTCTGTGGAGCTGGGTTAGTGCACGACCGCGTGCGTGTACTCAAACCAAGGTCGCAGGAAACACTGCACGACGTCCATAACCCCCAATCCGCCCATTTGCCGTCAACTGAAATCATGTGAGCAAATAGGGTACTGTTACTATATATAAATCTTTTTATTTACTTTCACTATTTTATCGATGCAAACTTCAAAGCCTGGGGCAAACGTTTTACATATTTGAGGATAATACAAACTTTTCTTTCGTCATACACTATGTGTGTATTGTTAAATTAGTTCCGCGTGATAGGAGTAACATAATAATCCTATTACACATAAATAAAGCTAGTAGAATAAGTACAGAACTGCAGATTGTTGTGGCACTGTCAACATCTGACAGTAACTCATGTCCTTACCAATTCCACACAGATTACAAAACTTTTTACAGGTTTGCCTGGCCATAGTTTGGTTTTTACACAGCGCTAAAGGCCCTGCGAATGTGGCACAGTTTGGAAGAGCATCAACACATGAAGTCGGAACGGTTGTGGTGACTGTTACTGAAAACATCTACAATAACTTACCATTTAATAAACCAATGGACCATTGGTCCTGAGGACACTCACCTGAAGACAGTTATTGGATCATTTAGTCATCATAAAATGACATTGACTTTGAATGGTCAAATACCGTTATTGACTTCATTAGTTGTCTGTATCTGCCAAGATTCAGGTCTCAGAATGAAATAGTGTCCAGACATCCATAGTTTTCACTTTTCTTATGTTCAATCCATTTTTTCTCCTACAATGACCTTGCCGTAAAATAGATCAAGGTCATCCCTGTTTCATCATTTGAACAAATAGCACATTTCAAGTATTAGGCTGCAAAAGTTTTTAAAATATCAGTTGTTTTCAGCTTTTCCCATGTCAATGCTACATACCCAGTATCGTTGAAATCTGCCCACCGGCTCTGGAGAAGAAGAATTTTGAATGGTTTGTACCTTACATTGGCGTGGCGACCATCTTGGTCATGTGACCCAATTATTGCAAAAAGGCTCTCAATGCCACTACCAAAGGAGGCTCAAAATAAAATTTCAACTTGATCGGCCAAGCGGTTTCATAGAAGAAGATCTTTGAAAGTATGGACGGACGGATGACGACGGACGGACGCCGGATCATGTCTTTACTATGAGCTCACTTTGAGCCTTCAGCTCAGAAGAGCTAAACTAATAGTAGGCTATAATTATAACTCATTGACACTTTTACAACACAAGATTATTGTCAAAATTATACAAACAAACAGAAATATGATTCAGCTCTTAATCGATTGGTATACATGTACATCTGAACCAGAGATATTCTATTACAAAGACAGTGACAGCACACACGTAGATGAAGACCGTGTGCCTATGTGTTATGTGCATGCACTTACCATTACAACAAATAACAAGATGTTAAACAGTTCAGCTACTAACTAGGTGGTTTCAACATATTTATTACAAAATACATACAAAATATTTAAACATACATGACATGCAATTAATAAATCGGACTTGGATAAAATCATGTAAAATAAATAAAATAACTGTCCACAACAAAACAAACCAGGACCAATGGTCCTGTAAACGCTCACCTGAGACCTGAGATATATACATGAACTTGTTAGACTAGAATGGTACAATGCATGTATATACCCTAGGGCAGGGTCAGAATAACTCCTGGAGTCAATGTATTTTTCAAATCATAAAAATTCAGTCCATTTGCCAATTAACTGCAAGTTTTGTCCTTCAAATGACATTTTAACAATTTTCTCTATTGAAACGCATGGGCGATCTAAGTTGACCTTGCCGTGAAATAGGTCAAGGTCATCCCAGTGTCATGATTTATACAATTTTGTGGACCTCCGTTCCTTAATGCTTCATGCCAAGTTTCAAAATCATAGGCCTTCTGGTTCTGAAGAAGAAGATTTTTATTCTTTTTTGCTATTTATAGCCATGGCGGCCATCTTGGTCATGTGACCTTGACCATTTATATAAATTT
This sequence comes from Rugalucina vietnamica, assembly GCA_964017185.1. Lineage (NCBI taxonomy): Eukaryota > Metazoa > Mollusca > Bivalvia > Lucinida > Lucinidae > Rugalucina > Rugalucina vietnamica. The sequence continues at coordinate 58,811,525 of OZ024875.1, read as the reverse complement.
TCATTTCCTCTTCCTAAGTATGCTCCACATAAAGTTTGGCTTTGGTTGGCTAAGCAGTTTCTGATAAAAAGCTGTTTGAATATTATGGTCATCTACATCTAGCTCCGGGGCAGGGGCAGACAACCCCTGGGCCTAAAATGTTTTCATAAGCATAAATCTTCTGCCCATTTGCTCATTCCTAGCAAGTTTTCTGCCATTACATGACATTTTCCTATTTTTTCCCATTCAAATGCATGGGCAACCTAAGTTGACCTTGCCGTAAAATATGTCAAGGTCATCCGAGTGCCATGATTTATATAAACTTTGTAGAGCTCCATTCCCAGATGCTTCATACCAAGTTTCAAAATCATAGGCTTTCTGGTTCTGAAGAAGAAGATTTTTTAAACATTTTTGCTATTTATAGCTATGGCGGCCATTCTTGGTCATGCGACCTTGACCATTTATACAAACTTTCATTCCCTCTTCCTAAGGATGCTCAGAATCAGAATCAGAATAGTTAACTGGTGAAACGTCAAACTGACAATACCACACCAGGGGGGATGGGGCTTGACCGGAGGCGATTAGTCCCGAGCTCTCACAAGAGAAGTAAATTTAAGCACACAATCATCTGACAATTCAGCGGAGGAGATCAGAGAATCAGGGAGTTCATTCCAATCTCTAATAGTCTAGGGGATAAAACTGTGTAAATAGGCATTTGTATTTGCTGAAGGTATCTGAAATGCCAAGGAGTGTTGATTCCTACAACGCCTATTTTTGGGGATAATGTCATCCGTGGGTTTTTTTGCTCTCCCTTTTAGACCTTTGTGAAGCAATATAATTCTGTTATCCTTCCTATTTTTCTGCAGGGATTCCCATTTCAGTTTTTTAAGGATGTCAGTCATACTACCTTTTTCATATGTGTAGTTCCTAGTTACAAACCTAGCCGCACGCTTTTGCACTTTCTCCAAATCATCTATCAGACCTTCATAATGAGGGTCCTAAACTGAGCTACCATATTCAAGAATAGGTCTCAACAGACCTTTACAGTGTATAGGCAGCTTCTCTCGCATCTTGGGGTCAAGAAAACAGATTTCGTCTAAAAAAAAACAAGGGTCCTATTGGCTATGGTGCACACATTGCTGATGTGAGTGTTCCATTTTAAATCCTTAGTTATAGTTACACCAAGATATTTGATACTTTCAACGTTTTCCAACACAGTACCCTCAAGCTTGTAAGAAGCCTGAATTTTACTAGTACGTTTATTGCACTTGACGGGTTGGAATCTCATACCCCATTTCCGGGCCCAACTAGCTAATCGATCAATATCCTTCTGAAGTTTCACTGTGTCCTCCACATTCTTAATTTCACGATAACAGACACAATCATCAGCAAAGAGTCTGATTTCCGATTCAATATCCGAGGTGATATCATTTATATGCAACGAAAACAACAAGGGGCCAAGAACGGTGCCCTGTGGGACACCAGATTCAAAAGGAGCCCAGTCTGAATTAACGTCATTAATCACAACTCTTTGTTGTCTATAGCAAAGGAATGCATCAATCCATTTCATTGTCTTTCCACCAATTCCATAACTGAACAATTTGCTTTTAAGGAGTTCATGCGCAGAAGTGTCAAAAGCTTTTTTAAAATCCAAGATAAATGTATCAACCTGACCTTGATTGTCTAAGATTTTTGCCCAGTCATCAATCACCGTCACGCTAGCTAACTGGGTTTCACAACTATGGGATTTCCTGAATGCATGTTGCCTGCCCGACAAAAGATTATAATGATCCAAATGAGACATGATATTAGAACACACTATATGTTCCAAAAGTTTGCAGGGTACGCAGGTCAAGGAAACTGGACGATAGTTGCAAGCAAGAGACCTGTCAGCCTTTTTTAACAGGGGACAAATGTTTGCTAAAGACCATTCTTTGGGGATTTCACCCGAGTCTATTGACTGTTGAAAAAGATGTGCAAAAACAGGACCTAGCTCAGATGCCAATTCCTTAAGGATTCTGGGATGAAGCTCATCAGGGCCTAAGCTTTCGACGGGTTCAAACCTTTGAGAAGTTTTGTTACACCTTCTTTAGATACCACTATGTCTTCCATGAACGGGGCTTTTCTATTCAAAAGAGGGACCTGGCTATGTTCAGTTTTGGTGAACACATCTGTAAACTGACCATTGAATTCACCAGCCTTTTCAAAATCTGATTCAGCAAGACCACTTCAATTTCGCTTTTTCAAAGGGGGATTCCTTGAACATCTTTTTTCTGACTATTTATGTACCGATAAAAATCTCTTGGATTAGCCTTAACATCACCGACCAAGTTATTTACATACAACTCATGCTGTTTTCTGATATCTGCTTTGATTTCTCTTCTCAAAGTTTCAAATTTTGTTCTAAATTTTGCACACCCAGTTTTCTTCGCTTAAGCGTGAGTTGTATTTTATCTGCGAATATTTCTTCTTATTTCAGGAGTTAACCATGGAACTGAGGAAAATGAGCGACTAGTCTTTGATGGGATATGTTTATCCACTGAATCCTGGATAAAAGATGTGATCAAATTAAAGTTTTCTTGAACCGACCGTGTGCCAAAGTAACCGTTGAAATATTTCTCCTTTGCAAATTTAAGGGCATCAGCTTTCATAGATTCATAATCACCTTTCCGATACACTGTATTTATACACCTTTCTCTTAGGTTTCTTGATGGGGGGAATAACTATTTTCAAAGTTCCAGAGACAATGTCATGATCACTAAGCCTGTCGGGGGAATGGATATCAACAAATTGTCCGGGAAGTGAAGTGAAAATCAAATCCACTGTGTTTTGTCCTCTTGTGGGAAAGTGCACTGCCTGTTCCAATTCATGGTCGCTAATGAGTTCTACCAATTTTGCACCTTCGGACATACTCAATGAAAAACCTTGTTTGTTGAGTCTATCTGGCCAAACAATATCTCTGAAGTTAAAGTCACCCTAGACATGGACCGAGGAGGGGGTGTTTCCTTTATGTAACGTTTTAATCTTTTCAAGTTGTTTTTTTTTGCATAACTTAAGTTCCTCTATCTTACCATCTGGAGGTCGATACCAACTTGCCACAAAATGGGAAGTTTTGTTGGCGAATACCTTTACCCAAACTGATTCAGAGACGTTTTCCAATTCAGTGATCGGCATATGAGGAATATCTTTGTGTATGAGTAACATCACACCACCGCCGTCAAGAGTTCTATCATTTCTATACACATTGTAAGGACACGTTTTTGGGAACAATTCTGAAGTTGATACAGTGCTGTCAATTTTAGTTTTTTGAATTGCAACAATCTGAGGTTGATTGAGATCAAGAAATGCCAACAACTCAAGTTTTTTACCTCTAATACTATTGATATTTATGCTTGAGAATTTTAACCCACTGATAAATTTATTTTTGTTTGTACCTGATTCACAAGTTTTAGTACCACAGCTACTATCGTTTTACAATGGAGCGAATATATTTTGTTCTTCCAAGTTTAATTGATTAGGAAAGAATGAATCCGAAAAGTTGAAGAAGTCACATTTTGGGCAAATCCATGAACAATTTGAATTTTGTATATTTTCATACAGGTTATTTGAGACAAGGGAGCATTTATTGTGGACCCACATTTCACATTTGTCACATTGAACAGCATTGTGACTATTTAAGACAGCCCTACTGCAAAGACCACATTCTGTTTTCCAGTCTGAACAATACCAAGGTTCATTTTCATTTTTCAAACTGGAAAGTTCTTTTTCGCTGGGATTTGCACATGTCGCATGAAAGCGCTTTTCGCAGTGATTGCATGTGACAAATACGTCGGTAGCTTTACAGTAATTTTTGCAAAGCCGACACAGGAACCTGGGACCTGGATTCATTTTAATGTTTCCAGCCAGGATGATGATGGTGAGCAGGTTGGTTCCCTTGGAGGGCTTAACATTTTGTAGACCTTCAGAACTCCTGCGATTGCCAAGCTTCCTTGAGTTTGCCAAAATGTGTGAAATATTGCCAGAAGTTTTTTCAGTACCAATGTTGCAGTCATGGTTCGGGTCCAAGGAACATGTAGAGTTGATCCACTTCCAAAAACAAAAGCCTAAAGCAAGGAACAAGGCCAACCTGTAGAACATTCTGTGATAAATGCAATTTGAACAACAACAACAATTTGAATAAGCAGCCACAAGTGACAGTCAAAATATCTAAGATCTACCGGGCTACTGGGGGAAAAGCTCACAATTCACAATACCAGCCGGTTAGCGATCTAGCTGACCAAACGCGCAAGTTGGCTGGCACTGATCAATGAGCAAGAATGACAGAAATCCAAAGACACTTCAAACAAACTGCAAGTAAACACCTGGCTGTGTGGTTTCCCTACCTAATGTGTCACTTACAGGAAAAGCAAGAATTGATAAACTCAAAATTCAGTAAACTTTTCTGACTCAAAGACTCCGACAGAGCAAAGTCAATTTCTGCACTTATTTTTTTTTCTCGAATACCCCACCCACTGTATAATGAATGGCGGGAAAATTTTCAAAGGGCAAGAATCCTCAATAAACTTGCATTCGTCAATAAATTGGCGACCAGCAAGTATATTTCACTGGTCTCAATCAACCTAAGCTGAAATCTAAACAATTATAAACACAAATAAAGAAAGAAAACTTCTTTTTTGTAAGAGAGAATTCTGACGATCCTTTTCGCCGGAACCGGAAGCGGAATGCTCCACATAAAGTTTGGCTTTGATTGGCTTAGCGATTTCAGAGAAGAAGATGTTTCAATATTATGGTCATAAACATGTATACAGCCCCGTGGCAGGGGCAGACAACCCCCTGGACCCAAAATATTTTTTCTTAAACATAAATCTTCTGTCCATTTGCTCATTTCTATCAAGTTTTCTGCTATTTTTTCCCATTCCAATGCATGGTAGACCTAAGTTGACCCTGCCGTAAAATAGGTCAAGGTCATCCCAGGGTCATGTTTTAAAAAAAATATTAGAGCTCCATTCCCAGATACTTCACACCAAGTTTCAAAATCATAGGCTTTCTGGTTCTGAAGAAGAAGATTTTTAAACGTTTTTGCTATTTATAGCCCTGGCAGCCATCTTAGTCATGTAACCTTGACCAATTATATAAACTTTCATTCCCACTTCCCAAGGATGCTCCACATGAAGTTTGGCTTTGATTGGCTTAGCGGTTTCAGAGGAGAAATTGTTTGAATATTATGGTCATATACATGTATATCGCCCCGGAGCAGGGGCAGACAACCCCCCCCCCCCCCCCAGGGGCTAAATTTTTCCATTAATATTAATCTTCTGTCCATTTGCCTATTCCCAGTAAGTTTTACCCATTAAATAGCATTTTACCATTTTTCCCATTCAAATGCATTGGCGACCTAAGTTGACCTGCCGTAAAATAGGTCAAGGTCATCCTAGGGTCATGATTTATATAAACTATGATGGGCCCGCGTCCCCGATGCTACATACCAAGTTTCGTGGAAATCGGCTCACTGGTTCTAGGAAAGAAGATTTTTAAAGGCTTTTGTTATAGCCATGGCGGCCATCTTGGTCATGTGACCTGAACCATTTACAGAAACTTTCGTTCCCCCTTCCTAATGATGCTCCACATGAAGTTTGGCTTTGATTTGCCAAGCGGTTTCAGAGGAGAAGATCTTTGAAATTGTGAACGACGGACGGACGACGGATGGACGCCGGAGCATGTGTATACTATAAGCTCACCTGTGAGCCTTCGGCTCAGGTGAGCTAAAAGTTATAATCGTGAGCATCAAATTACCCACCCAGTACTGTGTGATTCCCACAGTAGTCGCCTTCACAAAGAGCAAAATCAACCCCATCCCCGATGCAATAATGCCCGTAAGCCGACGGCACGGGGTTGCTACACTCCCGATGACGTTTTCTGATGCCATTCCCGCACGACGCAGAACATGATTCCCATGAAGCCCAACTGGCCCAACCTCCGTGTGCTAAATATGAGACAAATAATTAAAAAAAGGATTGGCACTAAATGAATGCCACAGATGTATGCGAATACATTCATTGTTATCATGTTTTGGTTTACGCAGGAACTTATATATTATTCCGCTTAGGTGTGCCACAAGCGCGACGTCTAATGGCACACCAGTTTTGATGTCTCTGGGCCTGAAGTCCATGAACTGAAATTCAGTGTTTGCACATGTCTATAGGTGATAGAAGAATGCTGTAGGAGAATTGACGTAAATTATTATTTTTTTTATTTATTATATTTTATTCACATAGTATGGAGTACCGACTATTCTTGCTTCAATGAATCAAAAATGCTTTCAAGGTTGAAAGTGCTATTATTTGTCTAACTTTATGTTTTCAACATTAACATCCATTATGCATATATTCCAAATATACATGTATGTCTGTAACATGTCCGCAACGTATTATTTGACAAACTGAACATTTAGGACAATTTGCCTTGCGCTTCACTAGTTGAGACATCAGAATGAAGTGCATAAGTACCAGTTGAAAAGAACTCAATTATATTGTTTACAGTAACACTGCAATATCATGCATTTTTATTCTTCTAATAATACAGTGGGACCAAGTTGAGTTTTTTTCGATATGTTTTCTTCATTGAAATTAACTCCACTGTATCACTACTGACAATCACGTGGTATTGTTTATATATAAACGGATAAATGATTGGGTTACACACACTACGATGAGAACTCAGTTGAGGTTAGATTTTCGTGTTTACAGCGTTTCTTCTACTGACGGATAGATAGGCGCAGTCAATACAAAATTGATCATTTATTGAAAGAAAATAACAGAAGAAATCCCGGTAATTTCGTTTTCGCAAACACTTCAATGTTACTGTTTTGAAAGTACTATATAATCATGGGACGGAAGTGTTTGCAAAAACGAAATAAACTGGATTCCTTACGTTACTTTCATTCAATAAATGCTTAATCTCTGCATTGACTGCACCTATCTACAGTCAGTTGAGTAAACGTTATAGGAGAAAACTCAAATTTCTCATCTCAACTTTTGACAGAATTTCATGGTGCGTCACCCGATCATTTATCGATTTGTATGCAAACAAATACCACGTGTTTCTCAGCTATGTGTATAATTTGCTACCGACTTGCTGTTAGATATAGTGCTTTTGCAATTAAATAACATATTCTTACTTAATTAAGAAAATGGCGGTACTGTAAAATCCTTTTCTATGTAAAGTTTGTAAATAATTAGGTTTCCTAGTAAACACAATTCTTTGTAATTTGCACAATGTTTGCCAGAGAAGTAAGTTGCGTATTTGCACGAATCGTTCCGAACGAAACCAGTTGCTAGGAGGCGCTGCACTCGAAAATTCTCATAGCATGCAAGTGACGTGATGAAGTAGGCAAGTATGATAAGTATGATCGGACTATACAGTCAATCACGATACAACCATACAACTTACTCGGACACTCGAGTGTATAACAAGATCGTTGTTTTGTACTCTGTCCAGGACAAGGGTAGCCACCATGTCTTGGTGACGGGTTGTTACACTGTCGGCTTCTAATTTCTTGGCCTAAGTCGCATGAAGTAGAGCAAGGCGACCATGCATTCCATACAGCCCATCCTCCATCAACTAAACGTTGAAAAATTTAAAACTAAACATTGCCACATGAAAGTAACTGCGCTTTGAATAGCACAAAATATTTACATTGATCTAATAACATCAAATAAATATAATGAGACGTGTACTAACGCTAGTTTACAATTAGCGATTTTATACATAGGAAAGATTGGTGTAAGTGACGTTAGAAATTTGGTGAATCGACACACTTGTGTTAGTTTGCTTGAATTGTGCTTTACGTCCGTAAAGCATCAATTCAAACAAACAAACTGGGTCAGTCAACAGTAATATTATATAGTCATGTCAGGACGTTGCCTTTAGTTTATGAGACTTTTGCCAAACATTTGGATGAAAGGACACCCAAAATATGCTTCATAAATATCCAAGCAAACCAATTGACAAAACTACTATTTCTTGGCAGGCTCAGACTTGGGCGGTTAACCAGTAATCAGATGGTCAGTAGTTTTAAAGCTTTGCCTGTAAGCACAAGCAACCCATCTATTTCTCCTAGGCCACAATGAGTGTAGGCCCATATTCCCAACAGACCACCCTTAATTTGCCTTCTGTAATCTTCCCTGAACGAAACGATGTACCAGAGCGGTGCGAAGGTGGAGGCGTGCACACAAGGTATCCAATGTCCATTTACGTTCATTGTATAAATTCCTGAAAAACGACTACGTTCAAATTGCGAAAACATGTAATAAAATTAACCTGAGGATTATATCCAAAGCACAGGCATATCTTCGAAGCATCATCAAGACCTCTGTAAAGTTTCAAAAGAATCGGAATAAAACTGTAGGAGGAGTTTTGCACACAAGGCAGCCACTGTCCATTCACTTTCATTGTCAAAATACCAGAATAACGACGAGGTTTAAATTATGAAAAACGTATCAATAATTAATTTGAGGATTATATCCAAACCACATGCACATCTTCAAAGCATGGTCAAGACATCTGTAAAGTTTCAAAAGAATCGGAATAAAACTGTAGGAGTTGCGCAGTCAAGGTACCCACTGTCTATTCACTTTCATTATCAAAATGCCTGAAAAATGACTAAGTTCAAATTGCGAAAGAAGTGTCAAAATTAATCTGAAGATTATACCCAAACCACATACACATCTACAAAGCATGATGATGATGAAGACATCTGTAAAGTTTCAAAAGAATCGAAATAAAACTGTAGGAGAAGATGCTCACACAGGTTACACACTCCTATAGAGGGACAGTAGCCACTGCTGGGAATCACGTGATACGCAATGTTTATGATATGTGCAAATTGTAAACAAGAAGCCGCCATTTTTCACCGGGTCTAGGTAAGTCTATCGAGTTTTCTTTCAAATGCTGAGGGATAATGATGGATGAATATGCCCAGTCCATGCAGATACATCAGATTTATTTAACTATGTGCGAGCTAATCTTTCAAAGTATTTTGTTTGTGTAAACACTTCATTCCCATCGTCAAAATTGTTTGTTGCCATGTACACCAAATATTTATTTTGGGCCTTATTCATTCTTCCAGCAACAATGCGTCCTTTCTTAGAGGTAAAATAACATTTTTTTCAAAGGACGATTACCTCCATTTTACAGAAATATGCTAAGTGCCACATGAAAAAAGATAATCAACATCATTGACATTGCATCCCTATACACATGCAATGTGGATTGATACCCTCCACACTAAAACAATAGTCATCATGTTTCTATTCTTTCGTCGATAAATGTATTGATTGCTAATGCACCAGTCCTTTGTAACCATTGCCCCCCCCCCTCACACATACCTACGGTGAAGGGTGGGGGATAGCCGGGCTTAAGTGCAGCGCAATTACTTGCCGAGTGTATCTGCAGTGCATGGGGAATGACGAGGTTTTTTATGCATTAGGATCCTTACTCCATGGCAATTTTCTATTTCTACGGTGAGACCAAAGAGCAAAGTGAAGGGTGGGGGATAGCCGGGCTTAAGTGCAGCGCAATTACTTGCCGAGTGTATCTGCAGTGCATGGGGAATGACGAGGTTTTTTATGCATTAGGATCCTTACTCCATGGCAATTTTCTATTTCTACGGTGAGACCAAAGAGCAAAGTTTTGACCCCCCAGTTTGCCCTCTGTGTGTGCGAGGGCACTGAAAGCAGAAATGCCTAAATCACCGCCCTTCGCCGTAGGTGGATGAGCAGTGGTTACAAATGTCTTGTGCACAATTGCAGCTAAAATATGATCAAAAAAGAAAAAAATAGCCAGTCTCGAAAAAAGGGATATATTATATATCATACCTTCGAAAAAGTGACCCATTCATATATTTGATTGTACAAAATTTTGACCTATACACAATTATATACAAATATTTCTACTTTCTGAGCTGTGTATGTCAGCAAAAAAGTACTCTTAAACATGGATGTCCGAACAGTTTGGTCATTCATAGACTATATATGGAAAAATGGGGCCATTCATATAATTTGACTTGAAAAGGTAACCTATTCATATATTTTGACTTGAAAATGGTAACCTATTCATATATCTGGCGAGGCTGAAAAAGGGGGCTATTCGGGCGGCACATCCCCACTACGTCATATATAGGTAGTTACCCCCCCCCCCCCCCCCCGAGGCAGTCACACATTAGCGTATAACCCAAACGCGCGTCTGGCGTATGAATACTCTCAACATGCTTTAGATTTTGGACGTATAAAAATAATTTGTCCCTTTAACTCGCTTTAGCAGTCACACATAAGCGCCTGACTGAGACGTGTACCGGACGTACAAAAATCTCAAAGTGTTGAAGTACGTTTGTGTTACTTCCAGGACGCGCTAAGCATGTGCTACAGGCGTACAGCAAACGTTCAACGCGCGTCTCACAAACGCTTAGGGCACGCTTCGGAAGCAATATCTCATAAAATCTGAAAACGCATGTGGCGTACACTAGCGTGCATAACACGTGCGCCAAATGTGTTCATAGCGTATTCAACGCGCCTGTAACGCGCATGGAACTTATTCGAAACGTAAAAGACATTCGCACAAGACACGCCCAGCTTCTGGAAAAATTTTAAGCATGATATAACACAAACGTGCCTAGAGCGCGCACCGACCTTTAGCGACGTATATCAACGTACACCCAGCGTACACCAAAAACGCACATTTAGCGCGTTTCTAATGTGTCTCCGACGTGCTCCTGACGTAAGTTGAATCATTCAAAGTTTACATTTTTGTCAACACGCCCGGCGCGCGTTGGCTTATTCTGCTATTTTAAGCAGCAGTCACACACTAGCGTATAATCCAAACGCGCGCCGGGCGTGTCGACAAAAATGTAAAATTCAAAAAACGCCAGGAGCACGTTGGAGACACGTTAGAAGCGCGTTTTTTTAAGCTTGGTGTACGCTTGTTGCACGTCGATATACGTCGCTGAAAGTCGCTGCGCGCTCTAGGCGCGTTTGCCCCCGCCCCCCCCCCCCCCCAAAAAAAAAAAAACAAAAAAAAAAAAAAAAAAAAAAAAAAAAAAAACAAACATGCTTAAAAACTTTCTAGAAGGTCGGTGTGTCCCGGGTGTGTGTCTTATACGTTTCGAATAAGTTCCATGCGCGTAACATGCAAATTAAGCATGCCCTGAAACAGACAAGCTACTTTCAAACTAGACGCACTGCGACAGGTAAAATGCAGGTTTGTCGGACACGCGCATTTAACATATCGCAAATTTTAAACCCATGTACACCCCATTAATTTTGAGAAATGTGACATTAATTTGGCATATGCCAGTTTCGATAAGTTTTTGGGTATCATGTATGATACCTTTTCAGTTCAGAAAAATCATAACACGTTACAGACGTATAGGTTATAACTTGAATGTTATGCGACAGTCTGCATGCTTAGTTTTTAACCCAATCAGGGTTGATAACTATGCTGCCTTCTTTAATTGCACGGCGGTGGGTCGGGAGTCAGACTCTGTGATGGACCCGACTTAAAGATATTCATTTTAGTTGGTTGGGGCCGGAGCTTCTTGTCTGTTGCTTGGCCCACCGGGGTCCAACTGGTGTTTTTCTTTTGCTCCGGAGTTAGTAGGTTATTCGGCGCCCAGGGATCGTCATCGTCGGGCAGCTTACTAAATCTGTGAGTCCTTGTTTTTGATTCATCAGGATGTATATCATGATTTATTTGTTTGTTCTTGATGATTCATTGACTAGTTAGAGATTCACCACGAGGACCGAAGAACTTACTAAATGTCATGAACCACTGCAGAAGCTGAGGGTGAGGTTAGGATCCTGTAAAACCGGTTTAAGCCCGCCAGTAACTTTGTGTTACTGATCGTTCCAAGGCGATACTTCTGTGGTGGTTCTTTTTGTTTTATGTCTTGGTGTTTAAAATTTTTTTGTGCTGTTGGCGCCTTATGTATGTTTTCATATTTTTAATTAAGTAAAGGTAACTGAGTGGCCACCTATTGGGAAAATAGCTGCTCATTCGGCTTACGATATGTTTCATGGTATAAGTGCCTGATTGTTAGTTTGGTTTTTCCCACCTCGGTTTTTGTAGTGGAAATCTCTTTCTGATTGCGCCTTTTCCTGATCTTTGCCTACTTGTACCTTTTTCCAATTTAATACGTTTTTATCATTGTCGTGTGAAGAATTTGTACGTATTCATCACATTTGTGAAGAACTTTTTTTTTAATATATAAAAACGGTACTAAGATTCACGTGTGTATTTTTGACATGTGAAGAATTGATGCATATTCTGCAAACTTTCTGTCAAGAACTGTTGAATTAAACTGTGCGTATGTTCATTTTCTGGGGCACATGGCGCTCTTGACGGTAGAAAAGTCTATGCTTTTACATGTCAAAAGTGAGTATAAAAAGGTAAGGAGAAGTTTTTGATATGTGTAAAAAGCTAACTGCTACTTTTTGCTTACTTTTTTGCATTAATTAAGAAGCGTGTGAACTTGTCTTTGAGAGACTCTAAAATCTGGTTTAAGGCCCCCAGTATTTTTTTTTGTATTACTGATTGTTCCAAGGCGATACTTCTGTTGTGGTTCTCTTTGTTTTATGTTTTGGAGTCGAATTTTCGTGCTGTTTGAACCTTATGTACGTTTTCAGAGTTTTGGTTAAGTTCGGGTTACTGTTTGGCACTTATTGGGAAATAGCTGCTCATTCGGCTTAAAGGGAAACATAATAATTAAATTCCCGCATATGATTTTCATGAAATTTCACATGCTTCAAGATAATTGTATCCTTGGACTAAAATCTAAATAAAAGTGGGATGTCACCGGCCTCGTTTCCATGGTATCAGAACTTTTTGAATGTTTCTCGTGCATTTCAGAAAAACGCATTCGTAGCGGACATGTGTTTTAATATATGTGTTATTTTTGCATAAACAACTTAAACATACGATCAGTGTTATTTTCTTAAATTTTGATACTATTTGCTTTTAAACTGAGGAGATTACAAGCAAAATTAACTTTCCCGCCATGTCTTCAAACCTGGAAAAAATATGTATTTTTGCGATATCTCTTAAACTACGCATCCAAAAGTTGAAATTAAAAGTGGGGGTCATCGAATTGCGTTGGAAAATTTAGAGAAAACCCGTTCAATATTCCCGCCTTTTTCGTTTTAATGTCAAACGTTGCACTGACGTCGCGTATATTAATGCGACGTCATCAACAGCGAAATAACCGTTTTCACATGTAATTAACCTTATACACGAATTAGGGTATATCAAGTGTCGCATAACTAATTTAAAATAAAAATGAACAATATGTTTACCCGCTTTAGGATTTAATTATGCAGAAACAAACAAAATAAGATTCTACAGCTTGCAACGTCATTGGAAAATCAAAACAAAACGACGCTAAAAGCTACGCGTAACATACATACACTAAACGCCGACATTGCGCAAACAGTGTGCTCATAAACAATAGTAATGTTCTATAAGTATAAGTACCTAATTGTCAATTTGTTTTTCCCACCCTTTTTCCCTTTTTTTTTTTGAGTCGGAATTTCATTATAATTGCGCCTTTTCCTGATCATCACCCACTTGAATCGTTCTAATTTGATCGCTCTTGATCGCTACAGCTAAGAAAAGTTAGCCCAAAACTTTTCATGGTTTATACGGTTTAGCTCCAGTAAGCATTTTTGTTTAAATTAGGGTTAAAACAAGTTCTACCAAGCCTTAAAGGAGAACGTTCAACGACAATACCTTTTATACTCAAGGTCTGATCTAAGAAACATTTTGGTGCAAATTTTGTTCAAATCGGTCAAGGATTAAGTGAGATATTGTGATTTGAAAATTTGGAACGAAGTGAATATTTAATTAGAAAACTGTAAAACCATAAACAATGAATAAATTCTATATTTCAAATCTTTTATGGAGGTATATGTCCAAAATTGATAGTAAATCAATAGTACAAAATAGTGTAACAAAAATTAACAGAAAAATATTAATAAGGTTTCATTATTATTAATTAGGCATATTTAAGTAGAACTTTATGACGGCATTAAGCCTAATGAATATCCAAGATGGCCGCCTCTTTTAACAGAAATAAATGTATATTCAAACCAACACAACTTTCTCAATATCCATCTGATTTTAATAAAACTTGTTACAAATTGTTGAGAGGCAACTACTTTCATTTAAGTTTCATTGCGTTTAACCTTGCCTTTCCCTTTAAGAGTCCATGTTAGAACAAAATGAAAATAAAAGATGCAAAGAGTGTGTGTCTGGGGTCGTTGAAGTGTACTCAAAAGATTCTAAACATCTAAAGCAAATACCAAAGTGAGGGTGAAAAAAGGTGCAATTTTAGAGTGACTTAACATATGATCCCCACCTGGTTGATGGCCAGTTTTTGAAGCACAGTTTTTGCCCTTTGTTCAAAAGTGTGATCGAAAAGCATATCTATGAAATGGAATCCATAAAATTTTGTTAATTCTTATTAGCTTTATGTAAAAATTAGTTAATGGCATCATTACGTTTCTAATTTTGTCGGGTATAGTAAATAAAGAAATGAAGAAAGAAAAAGGTGAAACATTTAAAAGACCATTGATGGATATGAGTGGTAAAGAGTCAAACAGTTTGTATGATCTAGTACTTTCTGAACTAGCGAAAAACATGGATCTGTCCGTCATTGTATTGGACCTAATCAATTTTAGAGAGCCAAAATTCATCTACTTAAATATTAAACTGACAGAAAATAAGAACACAATTTGTTTGTGTGGAAGGAATCAATTTTGTTTGCTGTGTACATGGTATCTAGCAAAGTAATCTGCTCGTAAAATTGCAGAATTTGGTTTTATCCGTTATGAAACAACTTCCCACGTTTTTATAATACCAGCAGTATGTAATGAATTTCAATGTCATGATTAACATTTAATATTTAAGATATTGAAGGATATAAAGCTTATGTGTGTAGGGTAACAGCGTATTTTAAGTGAATTTTTGAAGTGTTTGAAACACTGGCCAGGTGAAATGCCACAAACTATGGCTCAAATTCTTCCAAATAGGGTTGTCCATGGAATGCACTAGGTGGCATAAAAATCAACAAGCGTATCTTGAAGTTATTTGGAAAGAAAACAAAACTGATGACGTCATTTGTTTACATTTTGGTGTATATGGAAACATTTGCGGTCACATGATTCCCAGCAGTGGTAGCTAAGGACGGAAAGACGGAAGGACGGGAAGCCGAAAACTATGTCCCTCCGCTTTTCTTCAAAAAGGCGGGGGACAATGAAATAAAAATATTTTCAGGCCGACCGACCCTCAACATTTTAAGAGGAAAGTATACAATGCTTTTAAAACTACTATAATTGCACCAATAATATTTTAACTCACGTTCGTTAGCTTTCTAATAATTATTGTTTTTAACTTCATTGCATGTCTGTTTCTAGTACAAATAATTGATTGTTTTAGCGCGGGTTTTTATTTATTTATTTTTTTTTTATTTTTATTTTTTTTTTTTATCTTTTACACCCATTTTCAACAAAGA
Source organism: Rugalucina vietnamica (assembly GCA_964017185.1). Classification (NCBI taxonomy): domain Eukaryota; kingdom Metazoa; phylum Mollusca; class Bivalvia; order Lucinida; family Lucinidae; genus Rugalucina; species Rugalucina vietnamica. Next base: position 58,795,987 of record OZ024875.1, on the reverse strand, counting down.
AAAAAAAAGACGAAAAGTAAAAAGATTTCCAGACCTACCGACCCTATCCCGTGGTTGGCATGTTATCGGAAACACGGCTATTGAAATAAAAGCGCAATAAAGTCAATGTCACTCAATTGTTTTATAAGAATAATTAAGATACTGTTAGAGGTAGTCTTACCCATGTCGCATAGTTTACAGTGTTTCCTACAAACATGTTGAGCTTTGTGAGGATCAGAACAGATGTTAAACAAAATATCCATTCTGGTGCAGTTCTCCCCTGGATCGTCGATGCATGTTCCTATAGTTGTTACTGGCTCTGTCGGGGAATATAGGGTAGCATGTGATGCGTTGCTTACATTAACTTACCTTACAAAAATGCAATTTCTAACACATTCGTTCTAAGTAATCGTGAATTTAGATTTGATAAACGGTTTTTTTTTTTCGGAACCAAAATTTTATTGTTACTTTGTATTTATATACTCTGATGGCCCCGAGTAAATGCTATTCACTTTGGTTGATTCGGACTTGAGCTTCTTGTATGTTTTTTTTGCCCACCGGGGTTCAACTGGTGTTTTTGTTTGCTCCAGAGTTTTAGTAAATGATGGTTGGCACCCAGGCATCGCTATCACTGGGCAGCTGACTGTAGTTGTGAGTCCTCGTTTTTTAATTATCATGGCGATGATCGTGATTTATTTGTATTGCTTGATGATAGATTGACTAGTTAGAGATTCGCAACGAAAACGGAACAATTAACTAAAGTTGTGAGACACTGCAGAAGCTGAGGATGATGTTAGGTGCCTGTAAAAGTAGTGTAAGACCGCCAGTGTGTTTATCGTTGTTCATTTTTTTAAATAAAATATCTGATTACACTCGGCTTACGACATGTTTTCTTAGTATAGTATTTGATTGTTAGTTAAGTGTTTGCCAACCTCGTTGTTGGGTTGGGAATTTCAGTCTGATTGCGCCATTTCCTGATCATTGCCCACGTTAACCTTTAAGTTAGTTTGTAATATTCTGATGATAACGCAACTTTACATTTCATTTAAACAAAAACAGGGAGAATATGACAGAAGCTTTTGTAATGCTAATATCTATAAATATCGCATGTTGATTAATTGATATTTCATTTAGAAAGTTATGATTACCTGGTTTGTCTAGAACCTCGCAATATTTCTTGTTACATCCAGTCTCGTGACAACATTTCTTACAGTCGCTACTGACAGATCGTCCTACAATTTCGAATGGATGTACAGCTGGGCATTGCTGTAAAATGTTAATGGAAAATAGTTAACATTGTTATTGTGAAAGAAAAAAGTGACGGAAATAATTTACAGAAAAATATGAAATTAACAATTTGAAAACATAACATGAAAAAATGATTCCTCGGTCTGATAGCGTTTATTTGACCGTACTATTTCGTAAGATATGAAATATTTAAGATTCTCAACAGCGTTAACAGCATTTGTTAAAGACACAAATGTTAAAAAATGCATTCCAAAAATAAATTAAATCGTATATAAAATACTGTTGAAACCTAGTGTTTGATGCTCCAATATTGGATACTTACGAACACAGGTTCACGGCACCATTTTAATGCATTTAGTATGACCCATGACTCAAAAATACGACCTCGTGCCTCCGAAGTGAACACTCTTGAGCTAACAGGACCGGTATACACAATATACGTGGTCATTTTTAATGTTTATCAGAAATCGGTTTGTGTTTCGCTTGTCGTCAGTTAACAACCCATTTTTGATTAACGATAATTTTACCTGACTGTCCATACAGCCCAGAGAATAGCGTGTATCATTGTTATTACCGTGTCTTTCAATGAAGCAGTCCTAGTTGTAAGACACAAGAACATAATTTTATAAAACTGGATTAGACATATGAACACTTATAAAACACAAGATTTACGCAGTTGATGAGAGAAAGAAACTGCAAGTTGATCGTTCGATCGAGGTATCCAGTTTCATGTGTTATAAGGTATCCGGTTTCATATGTTAAATAAGGTATCCAGTTTCATGTGTTATAAAGTTTCCAGTTTCATGTGTTATAATGTTTCCAGTTTCATGTGTTCAATAAGGTAGCCAGTTTCATGTGTTATAAGGTATCCAGTTTCATGTGTTATAAGGTTTCCAGTTTCATGCGTTAAATAAGGTATCCAGTTTCATGTGTTAAATAAGGTATTAATAACCGCTCATATAGGATGTGCACGAGTTTAAAAGAAACTGGTGTAACAGATCAGTTGAGCGTTCGGTCTATTCCTTAACCCCGAATAAAGGCTAACAGGTGTATTTTATTATTCGTGTTTGACCAACAGGTACCAAAAACGTCATTCAATTTGAAACCAAATTGATCTGCCTGCCAAAACAGATTTTTTTTTATTCTCACAAGGCACATACACATTCTCGGAAAACATTGTGTTACACATTGGCCCCAGTGAATGTTTAGAAAATAAGGCATGACCTGCAGGGTCTGCTGAAACTTCTGACTTCCATTCGGCCTAATGCCTATTGTCGTGACATGTCACCAAATGACTGGCGTTTGGGCGTTTGTGTGATAATTCTAGAATGGTTTGAAATGAATGAAAACTAGAATGAAAACTGTTTGAAAATAAGAGAGAATAATGGCCCCACAAACGACAACATACCTGTCCGGAATGGCATTCAGTTACTGTGTTACAGTCGAACCCGTCCGTGATGTTGGTACAATGGAAACAATGTAGATTGGCTGAAACGCAATATTAAGTGTTGTCAAAATATTTTCAGGCCAGGCATGACAATTCAATATTAAATAGTTTTAGATATGCATAACGTCCAGTATTTTATCGAACACATGCGTATCCAAACTATTTAGAATATTTACTGCAATATTTCATAGTCTATGTGTTTGATATAGCATATATACACAAAATGTCACCCGCCACACTCATTGGTTTCTATCATATACTGACGTCAATAAAACGCATCATTTAAAATGTTGCATACATGTAATTTGGCCAAGAGATACACACAATGTCAACAAAACTTGTATTTTCCTTAATTTAAGTTGTCTTGCATGTTATTGTTGACGTGTCAATTTGTGAAAGCCCTGCAAAGTCGTGATACAAACTCGAAGTGCTACATCACTGGTCTACGTGGTCAAAATACTGAAAATAACATACTAAGGACTTTTCACAAGTGCAGAAAAGTGATACTGTTATACTGCTCGTCCGAAACGACTCAATAGTTCGGACGATCATACGCCTCAGTATAAGTCTCCCTCTATCAATATTTTTTGTGATTGTAGCGCTTTTTGCTGACGCTCCTGCAACAAAATTGTTTTCGACGTTGATGTCTCTAACGCTTTCGATTTCTTATGATGAAACGTTTCACAAGCTTTGTCATTATTTTTGGATGCACACATTTAGTTGATTTTCAGAACGTAGTCGTATTATCTCAAATGAGTAGCCTGGACAGGAGCAATGATATTCGGACGCTTATTTCCCTAGACGTCAAAATATGTTATCCGTAAGAACGTTGTGTCACGTTATAAGCCAGCGAAGTAACAATAGTATTAATTATTTGTCAAATGAACACGTCAAGATAGCCCTTGAAAACACGTGTGACGGTGATTACGATAAAAACATAGAACATTAGATGCAGTGAAGTTAATAACGATAAAAAACGAAATTTGGATTCAAAATCTGTGTTTCAGCAACATATTGTCACGTATGAATATCCCGCTTCATTGGTATATTGTGAAGGAGACTTTCTGTAACCAAATGAAGCGATGTCTGCTACGTCGGTTCCTTAACAAAAATGTGTTTGCATGGGGTTGTATGCAACTTTTCAAGTATATTTCTGAAAAATTTCATTCAAGTAATTCTGAATGCGAAAACTGTTATCAAAATTTATGCTCAATACATGAAATAACTATAGCTAGCTGTTAATCTCGACAGTATGACATTTCATTTCAAACTTAACTGAAGCGTTTGTTGTTGACGTCAGTATGCATGCGTGTACATACCAGTAGCATAGCTAACAACAGCTGCAGCGATGAAAACGGAAACTGAAAAAAAAAAAAAAAAAAAAAAAAAAAAAAAAAAAAAAAAAATAATAATAATAATAAAAAAGAACTGTGAGCTGAAATTATTATTATTATTATTATTATTATTATTATTATTATTATTATTGATTCAGTTTAACGTCCCTTTCAAGATTATTTCAGTTCATATGAGACGGGCCAATCAATAGGTGGGGCGAAAACAGGAAAACCCCGAGAAAAACCACCTAACACACCCGCAAGCAGAACTTGGTTTGTCTCGCATGTGGCCAGAGCGGGGCTCGAACCCACACCAGCCACAGCGGTGCGATGATCGAATGGTTAAATGCGATAATGAAATATCAGCGCTCTTAACCATTCGGTCACGGGGGCCGCCTGAAATTAAGTTAATCGACGTCAAATGTACATGCTAGTCCACATTTTAAACTGTATTAATCTTTTATACTATCGAATGCTATGGTTTGTTTCAATATTGCTAGATGAAAAGTCTCTAGAAAGTGCACTCATTATAGCCCCGCTTTGAAAAAGTGGGGCTATACTGGATTCACACTGTCCTCCGTGGTTCCTTTACTGCGCGAACATATTTTTTCCACTCAACACTTGAGAATGAATTGACAGAATCTAACCAAATTTTATATGCATTATCAACATTGACCAGACCTAGCTTGGGATTGTAATCCATTAGTTTTTGTAAAATTTTGATCGAGTTACAGCCCTTGATTTACGCAAGAATTTCATTTCCGCTCAATATCTTGACAGAATCAGACCTAATTTTGTATGCACATCAACATTGACAAGATATTGCTTGGGATCGTTACCCATAGAATTGTAGAATTTCGTTTCCGCTCAATATCTTGAGAACGAATTAATCTAACTAAATTTTGTATGCTTATCAAAATTGACCAGATCTAGCTTTTGATTGTTGCCCGTTATTTTTCGCAAAGTTTTGACGGAGTTACGGCCCTTGATTGACGTCAGAATTTTAGTTTCGCTCAATATCTTGAGAACGAGTCGACAAAATCTGACCACATTTTGTATGCACATAAACATTGACAAGATCTAGCTTGGAATTATTACCCGTCAGTTTTTGCATAATTCTGACGGAGTTACGGTCCTTGATTTACGTCATAAATTCGTTTCGCTCAATATCTTGAGAACGAATCGACAGAATCTAATCAAATTTTGTATGCACATAAACATTGACAAGATATAGCTTGGAATTGTTGGCCGTCATTTTTAGCAAAAGTTCCACGGAGTTACGGCCCTTGATCGATGTCACAATTTCGTTTCCGCTCAATATCTTGATAATGAATTAACATCATCTGACTAAATTTTGTATGTACATCAACATTGACAAGATCGACATGTAGCTTGGGATTGTTGCCCGTCATTGTTCGGAAATTTTTGAGTTACGGCCCTTGATTGAATTTCGTTACCGTTCAATATCTTGAGAATGAATTGACAGAGTCTGACAAAATATTGTATGTACATCAACATTGACAAGATCTAGCTTGGAATTGTTGCATGTCATTTGTCGCAAAATTTTGACGGAGTTACGTGTCTTTGATTGACATCAAAATTTCGTTTCCGCTTAAATCGACAGATCTGACCAAAATTTGTATGATTGATTGATTGATTGATTGATTGATTGATGTTTAATGACGCGTCAACCCTAATAATCCTTAGCGTCTAACAATTGTAAGATGGAAAATGTGATATGGTAAGAATGAATCAAAGTTATAAACAACTATTCTGCCAGCACCACAGCAGAATGTGATTAAATTGAAATGGTATGCATTGAGATAGGTACATGTATATATACGATTTGTGTTAAAAAATATATTTTGTTATAAAAGTTTGTTTGTTTTGAAAATGAAAAAAAAACTAGAGGATCATTGGTCCTATAGCTCACCTGAGAGATTATCACATTGTAAGCTCATGAGATTTAAATTAATTGAGAATCGACCAATGAAAGTCTATGCATGGACACAATTGACCCCCGGGACATGGCCAAATTTGTCCCAGGGGCATGACTGGCACAATTTATAATGGGGACTACCAAACATTGCTACATACAAAATATAGAAGCTCTGGGCCTTTTGGTTTCAGAGAAGAAGATTTTTTTAGTTTTTCCCATTGTAAGTCTATGGAGACTATCTACCCCCGGGGCGTGGCCAAATTTGACCCCAGGGGCATGGCTGGCACAATTTATGTAGAGGACCATTAGCCATTGCCACATACAAAATATCAAAGCTGTGTGCCCTGTGGTTTCAGAGAAGAAGATTTTTGAATTTTTTTTTCCCATAGCAAGTCTATTTAGACTATCAACCTCCGGGACCTGGCCAAATTTGACCCCAGGGGCATGAATGGCACAATTTATGTAGAGGACCATTAGCCATTGCTACATACCAAATATCAAAGCTGTGGGCCTAGTGGTTTCAGAGAAGAAGATTTTTTTAGTTTTTCCTATTGTAGGTCTATGGAGACTATCGACCCCCGGGGCGTGGCCAAATTTGACCCCGGGGACATGATTGGCACAATTTATGTAGAGCACCATTAGCCATTGCCACATACAAAATATCAAAGCTGTGGGCCCTGTGGTTTCAGAGAAGAAGATTTTTGTTTTTTTTTTTCCCATAGTAAGTCCATGGAGACTATCAACCCCCGGGGCGTGGCCAAATTTGACCCCAGGGGCATGAATGGCACAATTTATGTAGAGGACCATTAGCCATTGCTACATACCAAATATCAAAGCTGTTGGCCTAGTGGTTTCAGAGAAGAAGATTTTTTTAAGTTTTTTTTCCTATTGTAGGTCTATGGAGACTATCGACCCCCGGGGCGTGGCCAAATTTGACCCCAGGGGCATGATTGGCACAATTTATGTAGAGGACCATTAGCCATTGCCACGTACAAAATATCAAAACGGTGGGCCCTGTGGTTTCAGAGAAGAAGATTTATTAATTTTTTTCCCATAGTAAGTCTATGGAGACTATCAACCCCCGGGGCGTGGCCAAATTAGACACCAGGGCCATGATTGGCACAATTTATAATGGGGACTTCCAAACATTGCTACATACAAAATATTGTAGCTCTGGGCCTTGTGGTTTCAGAGAAGAAGATTTTTTTAGTTTTTCCAATTGTAAGTCTATGGAAACTATCCATCCCCGGGGCGTGGCCAAATTTGACCCCAGGGGCATGGCTGGCACAATTTATGTAGAGGACCATTAGCCATTGCCACATACCAAATATCAAATCTGTGGGCCCTGTGGTTTCAGAGAAGAAGATTTTTTATTTTTTTTCCCATAGTAAGTCTATGGAGACTATCGACTCCCCGGGGCGTGGCCAAATTTGACCCCAGGGGCATGAATGGCACATTTATGTAGAGGACCATTAGCCATTGCTACATACCAAATATCAAAGCTGTGGGCCTAGTGGTTTCAGAGAAGAAGATTTTTTTAGTTTTTCCCATTGTAAGTCTATGGGACCTATCTGTTGCCATGGAAACCACAATTTTGATGGTGGTTCGTCTCTCACTAATGAGAAAGACCATCATTATTTCTTGAATAGGTTCGTGTGTGTTGGTGAGTTCTTTGATGGCTGACTAGGCCAATTCTAGCTCTAAACTGTCGGTTGCAAGTAGAGCAAGTCAATGTCATTGAATCAGCTGGTGGCCCATTGGTATTGGCTTTGCGTTCTCTGCGCTTTCTTTCAGCTTCACAGATTCTCTTTTTTTCATGGAGAGCTGCTCCTTTGTTGATGAGACCTCGCCACTTTGATCGCTCCTGTGCAGTCTGTTCCCAAGACCCAATTGGTATGTCAAAATCCTTCAGAGAGGCTTTCAGGGTGTCTTTGTAGCGTTTCTTCTGGCCACCTTGAGAGCGCTTTCCCTCTTGTAGTTCTCCATAGAAGACTTTCTTTGGAAGTCGCTCATCAGGCATTCTTATAACATGGCCGGTCCACCTTAGCTGTGCTAGCTTTAAGACAGTATGCATGCTTTGCATCCCTGCTTTCTTCAGGACCTCTGTGTCTGGGATCTTGTCTTGCCACTTGATTTTTAACAGCTTTCTCAAACAGCTTAAGTGGAAATGGTTAAGTCTCTTTGCATGACGCTGGTATACTGTCCAGGTCTCACATGCATACAAGAGGGTTGGAAGTACCACAGCCTTGTAGACTTTCAGCTTGGTGTCAAGCTTGATTCCATTTCGCTCCCAGACATTTGCACGGAGTCTTCCGAATGCCATACTGGCTTTTGCAATTCTTGCAGTGACCTCATCATCAATGTGCACTGCTCTGGAAAGAGTGCTTCCCAGGTAGGTGAATTTATCAACAACTTTCAGTTTTTCTCCATTCACAGTGATGGTTGGTTCATTGTACGGTTTTCCAGGTGCTGGCTGGTGTACAACCTCTGTCTTTTTTGTGCTGATTGTGAGATCATAGTTATCACATGACTGTGAGACTTGATCCATGGCTCTTTGCATTTTTGCCTCTGAGCTGGCATTCTTATCCATATCATCTGCATAGAGGAGCTCATCTAGCACATCGGTCTGCACCTTAGTTTTGGCTTGCAACCTTCTAAGGTTGAATATATTGCCATCAAAACGGTACCTGATTGGAAAACCAGTGTCACTGTCCTGAAAAGCATCCATGAGCATGGCAGAAAACATCATGCTGAACAGTGTTGGTGCCATAACACAGCCCTGTTTGACCCCATTTGTTACCTCAAAGGGTTCAGAGAACTCTCCATCATTTTGCACACGTGCCTGCATGCCATCATGAAATTGCCGCACCATTGCTATGAATCTGGGTGGACAGCCAAACTTGGCCATGATTTTCCACAGTCCATCACGACTTACTGTGTCAAACGCTTTGGTGAGGTCGACAAACGTCATGTATAGATCTACATTCTGCTCTTGGCATTTCTCCTGAAGCTGTCTTGCTGTGAAGATCATGTCTATCGTCCCCCTGTCCTTTCTGAATCCACATTGACTTTCTGGGATAAGTCCCTTCTGATCAAGATGAACATTCAGGCGGTTCAACAGAATTTTTGCTAGTATCTTCCCAGCAATCGATAGGAGGGAAAATGCCTCTGTGGTTATCACAGACTTGTGGATTTCCTTTCCGCTTGTATAGGTGGATTATGGATGCATCCTTAAATTCTTGTGGGATGGCCTCCTTCCTCCACATACAGTGAAACAGCTCGGTCAGTTTCTCTGCCATGGGTAGCCCCCCGGCCTTATAAACCTCTGCAGGAATTGCATCTGCACCTGGAGCTTTGCCAGAAGACAGTTGTTGAACTGCTTTTCTTGTTTCCATGACGGTTGGAAATTCATCTAACAGAACATTGCACTCTATCTGTGGCAGTCTGTCAATTGCATCCTCATTGATGCTTGATGGTCGATTTAGCACACTATTGAAATGTTCTGCCCACCTTTTCAAGATAGCCTCTTTGTCTGTGAGAAGAGTGTTTCCATCTGCACTGAGTAATGTGGTGGCTCCAGAACTCTTAGGGCCATAAATGGTTTTCAGTGCATCATGAAATTTCTTCATGTCCTTTCTGTCTGCAAAAGACTGAATTTCTTCTGTTTTCTTCCTCAGCCAGGAATCTTGCATGTCCCTAAGCTTGGTCTGGACTGTCTTACAAACGTTGCTGTAGGCTGCTTTCTTGGATACTGAGCTAGTATCATCTTGATGTGCCTTGTGCAATCTGTGTTTTTCTTCAAGAAGCTTCTGAATTTCGTCATCATTCTCATCAAACCAGTCTTGATGTTTGCGAGATGGATGTCCTAAAGTAGTAGCAGCTGAAGAATGAACTGTTTTATGGAAGACTGTCCAGTTTTCTTCGGGGTTCTCTGAACTGAGATTGATTGCATCCAGTTGGTTGCAAATGTCTGTTAAGAAAGCTTGTCGCATGCTGTCTTGATTCAGCTTTGAGACATCCAGTCTTTTAGCAGCTTTCTTGCCTTGAGGTCGCCTCGCAGGCTGGATTCTAAGGTTGAGTTTGCTGACAACCAGTCTATGGTCTGTCCAGCAGTCTGCACCACACATAGTCTTTGTCACTCTGACATCCTGCCTATCTGTTCTCCGCACTATAACATAGTCTATGAGATGCCAATGTTTGGAACGGGGATGCATCCAGGATGTTTTATTTCTGTTAGGTAGACGAAAGACTGTGTTGGTAATTAGAAGATCATGTTCAGCACACTTCCTTAGAAGCAAGAGACCATTGCTGTTGCACTTTCCAACACCTTCTGGACCTATAACTCCTTCCCAGGTCTGATGGTCTGTACCAACTCTGGCATTAAAGTCTCCAAGAAGGATAAGTTTGTCTGTACGGGGTGTAGCAGAAATAATGTCATCTAAGTCATTATAGAACTTGTCTTTAACCTCATCTGGATTGGTCATCGTGGGTGCATAGGCACTGACAATAGTTGCATGTTTATTGCCTGACAGAGGAAGTCTCAATGTCATTAGGCGGTCATTGATGCCTTTTGGCAATCCTGAAAGCTTACCAACAAGTTCTGTTTTAATGGCAAAGCCAACTCCTGCTTCACGCCTCTCTTCACTTTTGCGTCCACTCCAGAAGAAGGTGTATCCAGCACCAACTTCTTTGATCTCCCCAACATCTGCTAACCGAGTCTCACTCAGAGCTGCTATCTGAATTCCATACCTCCCAAGTTCTCTGCCCACAAGGGCCGTTCTACGCTGCGGTCTATTTGACCCAGCACTGTCCATCAATGTTCGCACATTCCATGCGCCAATCCTCAAAGGGATTATCTTTGTTTTTTTCTTATTTTTTCGACCGCTAAAAAGGGATCCCCGCTGATCGCGGTTAACCAGCCAGGGGGTTTGAAGCAGGCAATTGTTTAGGGCACCTTTTCTAGCCCCTTCCCCATGCTACGGGGGTGAGCAGTGCGGTCCTAAATAGGTCTGCTCAGTCGCTCAGCCGACTGCCGAATTTCGCTTACTGCTTCTCCTCACGGAAAACGACCATATAGAACTGAGCCGCCTGCGTGCAGGTCTGCAACTACAGCTCCCAGTGTGTCCTACACCTGCTGCTTCGCCGCTCGCCCATCGCCACAGGACTTTTGTAGGTATGTGGGTGCATGTGTGATGAAATTGTTGTAAATGCAAGTGCTTGTGTGTTGAGAAATAAGATGACGTGCGCTATGAAATTGGATTATAGTGAGGAAGAGGTGCGCAGCGTCAACCTCACTCACTCGTCCTCACCCAACTGTGCCCAGAGGCAAGACACAGGTCAAGACGTCTGGAGTTAGGTTTGGATGCAGTGGATGACCGTAACATCTATAGTGCCTTATCACGCTCTGCATGTTCCACAACATGTTGCTGTATCGCTTTCCGAACCGTTGAATCTGATGATTTCTTCCGCTCCGTCTACCGAAACAGTCTTTGCATATCTGGACCAGGCATATCCAGACACACAGGTTTTATTTTGGAATTACCTTTTCCTAGATGAATTGCTGGTCACAGCTGAAGGGCTCCATCTACCCTTTCATAGGTTTTGTTTAGAGACCTGTAAACTCCTAGGAGGACTGTCAACCAAAACTAATGAGTTCCCCCTGCCCAGCTAGGTTTTTGTGTAGAGAACTAGCAAACTCCTAGATGGGTTGCCGTCCAAGGCTAACGAGCCCCATCTGCACCGCATGGCAACAGGTAGTACTGATTACATGTTACAGTAGCAGATAATCTGACCTTTTGATCATTTTGATACAATCTGCTCCAAAACCTAATGCCATCAATCCCCGAACTCAATTATGGTTCACATTAAATTTGATCAAGATCGGCCTTCTAGCTTCAGAAATATTCTTCTTTGAAATTGTGGACGGACGACGGACGACGGACGGACGACGACGGACGACGACGGACGACGGATGCCTGCCTATCCTATAAGCTCACCTGTGAGCCTTCGGCTCAGGTGAGCTAAAAATTAATGCGTTCAACAGTTACTTCTTTGGACAAATCTTTTACATTATTTACTTGAAAACAGGAACGCCGCTTTTCTGCAAAGTCAGTACATTCTAAAAGAAAGTGGTTTGTGAATTCTGTATTACAGCATATGTAGTTGTGTTTAACTTCTCGATTTAATAAGTAGGTGTGTTATTCTTGTATGACCGATTCGGAGACGGGCTAGAACGTTTTCTTCTCGTCTCGAAAGATTATGGACTACTCTTGGTCGTTTAACAATCGGTTCAACTTCTCTCAATTTATCAAACTTCGCTCCATTCCAGATTGTTTGCTATTTGGCAGAGACGTACTTGTTAATAAAAGGTTAAAAATTGACATAATGAATTTTAAAAATGGTTTCATCTAGATTCAAAGATTCTTTAGCATTTTGATCAGCTTTCTCATTGCCATATATGACTATATGACTGGGAACCCAGCAATAAATATTTGTCTTCAGTTCTGAGATGTTGTGATGTTTTAGTAATAGTTTTTGTATTTGAGGGTTTTTGGATCATGTATGGTCTAAGGCCTATAGAACTGACATGGAATCAGAAAATATAATGCATTTGTCCTTTGAGTTACACTCATTTATGAAATCTTAAGCTAAGTCTATAGCTTTAGCTTCTGTTGTGAAAATTGCAGAGCCATCAGGTAAACGTAATGTTTTGCAATTGCCGTTTGTAAAAGTAGCACAACCAACTTTTGCTTTCGTCTTTTGAACCATCAGTATAAATACATTGATAATCGGTAAATTGAGATTGCAGTTGATGAAACCTTTCTTTGAGAAGGTGCGGATTTGATTCGGATTTTTTCCCTGAATGTAGAGTTAAATTAACTTCTGGTTTTCTGATGCACCATGATGGTATTTCAGAAACAAAACGTTCTTCTATTTTATCTTTATTGATGTTTGCTGATTCTAGAAGTAGTGCGACGCGTAAACCAAAGGACCGGATAACATTTGGTTTTCTTAAAGCTGTATGACGTCTTCAGAAATGTATGGCGGAAAGGACACCTTATAAACTGGATTTGATTGGTTAGCCACAATTCTAATGGCGTACTGTATGGCAAGTTTCTCGCGACGTAAGTATAGTGATGGCTCTTCAGCCTCAACATAGAGGCTTTCTACAGGTGATATTCGAAAAGCTCCTAGTGCTAATCTTAAGCCTTGGCGGTGTACTGTGTCAAGAGAACTGATATATTATTCTCTTGCCGATCCATACACGATGGATCCATAGTCTAATTTTGAACGAATCAGGGAATGGTATAGCTGGAGAAGGACAATGCGATCAGCACCCGTCTGTTTAGACATTTGGCTTTTACATGTAAGTACTTGATATGTGGTATGAAAGAAAATTCACGATCAAAATGAACTCCAAGAAATTTAAAATCTTCAACTACTGAAATACGTGACCCATATAAATAAAATTCAGGATCATTGTGAATTTCCGTAACTGACAGAAAAGTACACATTATGCACATCAACGTTTACAAGATCTAGCTTGGGATTGTTGCCTGTCATTTTTTGCAAACTTTTGACAGAGTCTTGGCTTTTGATTGACGTCAGAATTTGGTTTTGACAGAGTTATGGCCCTTGATTGACGTCTGAATTTTGTTTTCGCTAAATACCTTGAGAAAAAATGGACAGAATCTGACCAAATTTTTTACATGTATGTACCTCAACATTAACAAGATCTAGCTCCGAAGCGGGGCTATAGTCAGATCCCCTGACAATTCTAGTTGGCTCACTGTTGCTTCATTATAGCCCCGCTTTGGAAAAGTGCGGCTATACTGGATTCACCCTATCCTTCCGTGATTCCGTGATTCGGTGGTTCCGTCATTCCGTGAAAATTTCGTTTCTGTTCTTTATTTTGAGAATGGCTTCGGACCAAATTTTGTATCGCATCAACATTGACATGATCTAGCTTGGGATTGTTTCCCATCATTTTTTTGAAAAAAAAAATTGACGGAGTAACGGCCCTTGATTGACATCAGAAGTTCGTTTCCGCTCGATATCTTGAGAACAAATTGACAGAATCTGACCAAAATTTGCATGCACATCAACATTGACAAGATCTAGCTTGAAATTGTTGCGCGCTGTTTTTTCACAAAATTTTGACGGCATTACGGCCCTTGATTGACGTCAGAATTGCGTATCTGCTCAATATCTGGATAACAAATAGACAAAATCTGACCAGAATTTGTATGCACATCAACATTGACAAGATATAGCTTGGGATTGTTGCCCGTCATTTTCCGCAAAATTTAAATTGTCAACTCCGTTACGGTCAACTCCGTTACTAAAAGCCAAAATGTCAACTCTATTACGGTCAACTCCGTTACAATGAGTTTTGTAACGGAGTTGACAGACTTTACTTTTAACAGTCTGCTGACAACCACATGGCAGTTTATGAGGGATGCACATGTGATTAACAGTCAAATAAAAGTGAGTAGAGTAAAATAAATAAAAGAAATTAAATGAAATATTTACATCATTTGTTGAAAAAGCCGGTTTAGAATTGTCAACTCCGTTACAATGTCCACTCCGTTACAAAAATGTCCACTCCGTTACAGGGGGTAAAATATTTGAAAAATATAAAATAGCTTACTTAAAAATATAAAACTGCTTTCATTTCCTTATCTCTACTATGCAATTATTATCAAAATGTCGAAATGCCAATTTAACATTTATTTCTTGTATGCAGCAATCACGATTTTGGACAACAAAACTGACCGAGTTTCCCTAAATATTGATAATCGTGGTTGTAAAAGTGAAAAATTTGCTTCTTAAATAATCTGGAATTGTTTCTTTTGTATTTGTACATTAAGAAATTGTAAACTCTTCTTTCCTAACAAAGTCTTTTATGTATTTCATTAACATATAGTGATTTATAGACAAGAAAATGTTCGTAACGGAGTTGACACGTGAGGGTCAGGACCATACATAAAATTTTTGATATAGATCAAATCAATCAAGAACAATACAAAATTCGAGTTATTTTGGTTTCTGAATGGACGTATCTAATGATATGAACCACGAGGGGCACATTTATTTGTCATCACCTTTGATCCTTTTTCATTACTCAGTATGCACGTTATTTCTGGAATGACTGAATAAATCAACACTTCATTAATGTTTTGACTGTTGTTCGCACATTGAGGTGCGGACATCGTATAGGTGGTTAAGCAACTAATCGAGGCTAATATTATCTTATTATTATATTCACGCATCGTTAGAAACTTTCATACTGTGAGTGGGCTTTATATCATTCGATGTCGGTCAAATAATTGTAGATAGTATCCATAAATGTATCCATAAATACACTGTGGTGATATTGCAGAAACACACACTCAAATATAAAATTGAAAATTTCGTTCCACGGGATAAGAAACAAAATTGAAATCTCTAAATTTTATACATTAACATTGTTTTCTTAAATCTTTATCTCCAGTCTTCCGCACCTTTAGCCATTTAGGATATTTGCAATGATTCACCTTAAAACTCACCTGAAAATATTACATTATCGATTTTTAATCTACAGCTGTATACCGTACCTTTAGCCATTTCCGATATATAGGCTACAGATACGGTACCGTATCTCTAGCCGCCAGGCTAGGGGTACGGTACCGTATCCCTAGCCCACAGGCTAAAGATACGGTACCGTATCCCTAGCCACTGCCTAAAAATATGTGCTGGGATGTATGCTTTACTATGAAAAATCAAATAGGCGGACCCGCATATGCAGAGAAGAAACACATTTAATTTAAGAATACCGTTTGAACTTCTATATGTAAGATGTGACTAAATTTGTTTGCTGACGCGCAATCTCTCAGTGAATGTTCGTGATTTTTTGAAAATAAGGTTGTTTTGAGTAATGCTATTTTAGCATGATAGTATTATTTTTGTGAATGTAAATAAAATTTCCTAAATTATATGGGGTTTCGTTTCTGTGTCACAATGCAAACAACACAAAGCTCAGTAATTCTTGACTATGAATGTTCTTTTAAGAACAAAAAAAAAAAAAAAAAAAAAAAAAAAAAAAACACTCGATTAACATACATTTGAGTGTATAGGTAAAACTATGATCTGATCCGAAAGACAAATAAACGCGAACGTTCGAACCATCCGGATGTTTGTTTCCGAACGTCCGAACCTTAATTTTGACACCAAATGACATTCCCATTAAGTAGTCCAACGAGGTCTGAGGATTTAGGACCAAAATGTTGTGGTATTGAAAGAGGCGATTACATCGAATTTAATGCAGAGAGACAGCACTTATATTGATGTTTATTATGGTGTAAGTTGATCACTTGTTCATTTTACCATTTGATAATAGTTTGCATGTAGACCAAAATCCACGAATTTGACAGAATTATCTCTCGTGGCAAACATGGCCGCCCCCAGTAGACATTCAATTTTGAGTGTGGAAGTCACCTCTTGTGAAGTTTTTGGTAATATTTCGTGTAGGAGTCGGTCGACACTTGTATAATCTACTTATTTTGGGTGTAAATATTGATTATGTCCCAGTAATTCTTAACATTTCATTTTTTTCCTGGTGACAGTAAGAAAAACAAAAAAAAAAAAAAAAAAAAAAAAAAAAAAAAAACAAACAAAAAAAAAAAAAAAAAAAAAAAAAAAAAAATTTGCCCATCTCAACTGGGAGTAATACACAAAATAACAGACTGCAATTTCGCCTGGCAAATCTTCATACATATGCCTCATAACACGTAGAGTATCAGAAAGATCAGGCCTCTTGTTTAAGAATAAAACATGGCAAACCAAATTGACACTTAGGGTAAATTTCCATCTATGCACTAGAACCTTAAGAACAAAGGACCAGAATCTGACCAAACTTTGTATGCACATCAACATTGACATTATCTAGCACGGGATTGTTGCCCGTCATTTATTTTTGCAAAATTTTGACGGATTTACGGCCCTTGATTGACATCAGAAATTCGGTTCCTCTCAATTTTGTATGCACATCAACTTTGACAAGATTTAGCTTTGCATTGTCGGTCTTCATTTCTCGCAAACTTTGACGGAGTTATGGCCCATGATTGACGTCATAATTTTGTTTCCGTTCAATAGCTTGAGTACTAATTGACAGAATCTGACCAAAATTTGTATGAACATCAACATTGACAAGATCTAGCTTGTAATTGTTGCCCGTCACTTTTTCGGAATATTTTGACGGAGGAACGACCATTGATTGGCATAAGAATTTCGTTTCCGCTCGATATCTTGAGAACGAATTGACCGAATCTGACCAAAATTTGTATGCATATTAACATTGATAAGATCTAGCTTGGGGTTGTTGCCTGTCATTTTTTTGCAAATTTTTAACACAGTCATGGCTTTTAATTGACGTCAGAATTTTGTTCCGCTCAATACCTTCACGGCTAACATACCTTTAAATGCGTAACCGCGGTAGAGAAAAGAAATCCGGTTCACGCCCTTCTGGTTACGCATTACAGGACCCCAAAAAGGTAAACAAACTATTGTAACTCGCGTTTCCAAGTGAAATATTTTCTATCTGACTATAGATATCGAACATATTTCAATGCTATTTAATCAGTAATACATTGCTCTATTTATACCCCAAGGGATTTCTAGAATCGTTTCCTTTTAGTCGTGATTTTTATTCCCTCCTAAAAATGCATGTTGAGATTGCATTGTACACGAAGAAAATGCGGGTCATTCGTAGGGATTATTTTAGATCTCAGTCCATTCCGTCCTCATTAACAGAAAGCAAGACAGCGTCGGGATGGATTTTAACATTATGTGAGATATGGTAATACTTTCATTGCCTCTGACCACTGCATTCAATGCATATGTGGTTAAAAGCTGTGCAAACAATGTGGTGACGCATTTAATCATTAGTATGGGAGCAAAATAGTCGACATAAAAAGCACCGGTATTTTATTTTTTGTTACCAGTTTTAGGCTTAAATTATTTTTGTCACATTCTCTTGTCCTCTTTGAATGGTTTGTACCCCAACCAATTACGTTCTATTAAAAATGAATTGAAAGTGAACAACAGAAACAGAAAAAAAAAACACAGAAAAATAATCTGCATACCCAAATGCCTTAAATACATCTAGATCTTAGACGCTTACCCATGCACAATATTTAACTGATGGCGATATAGTTAACAAAAACTGCATTCCTTGCACCTATAGATTTTTTGTGGTTAAGCATGTAATGACTTGGTAAAGCATTCGACTTATTTGTTTTCACTGTATCTTATCCAGCATTGCACTTTCATTTTTCATGCCTATCATATAGCGCACACATCCTATCCTCCACCACAACATTATAAGCACAAGTGGTAAACAGTTTCAAGTATTGCAGATCACCACTGTCGTCCGTTTGTGTGTCTGACATTTAAGAGGGTCATTTGCTTGATTACTATCCTGTTGGCGATCAACGAAAATGTTTCATATGTGGTGAAAGCTTAATCTTTTCTGGTCAGACTGGTATAAAAATTATCGCTCTCTGACACGGTAATATAGTACACATTATAAAAAGTGCACACTGATAACACTGTGTTGTTTTCTAGTTAATTTAAATATGTAATTTCGATCACTTGTATAGAAATTGCTGTATCATTCGCAAAAACATGTACAGGCACACTTTTATTTTACACATAAACATGCGATTTATAGAAAACATTTTTGTAGAATCCTTTTTACTTTCACTTTATAGAATTAGTTCCCCTGCTGTAGGGCGTCATAACATTCAGTATACACCATTTAAAATCACTGCATATGTAACGCCTTTCATGATCTTCATAGTTTGCAGTTTGGATTATATGCTGAACATCTCAAATGTATGGTCATCTTAATTTGTCTAAAATGATCTAAATGGATATTCACCTTAAATTGCTAAACTGGCAATTTAAGAATAACGAGATGTTGTAGTAGTAGAAACCAGGTTATTTTTCGAGTCAAAACGTCTATCAAAACGCTTCTTAAACCTATCAAGTAAATGAATTTTGCAACATTGTTGTGTTGTTTGCACATGGTTACATTGTGGTATCGACACCTCATTTAACGGAATTTCATGTTTTCTTTCAAAATGTTCTACATCAGCGATGTAATTTTAAGAAATCAAAACCGTAGATATGATTGATGGGTTGCTTTGGTTTCAGTTCACATACACTCCAATGCTTAATCGACCAATGCGTAACCAAATAAAATCAGACAGCCCTTTTTTAAAAAATGTAAAAAAAAAATCCAAAATTGGTTTGTTTTTGATATTTGCAGTGAAAATGTTCGATATATATCAAATTCATTAAACATGCGAAACAGTAATTCGTGTGTATGATATTTCTAATTATGATAAAACTAACGCTTAACAGCATTCTGTATACTTTATTTTGCTTTTTCCTGGTTTGCTTTTCATTTAACACGCTGTACTGAGGACATTCGGCAACATAAAACCGGCAGAGGGTTTCAAATATATCATGAAATATATCCTTTTTTATTTTAATGATTAAATGCTTAACCATTTTTGTCTTTCTTTCAAATCGGTATTGATGGATACTGAGAAAACAGAATACTAGCGCAGACATCAGCTGCAGTTTATTTCACACATATCTGTATAATGTGTCGTTGAACGTTCACTAAAATTTGGTATTTACCAGCAAAATGTCCAATTTTTAGTTGTATTTCGCCGACCTTAACCGTGTTGAAACACCTGTGTCGACGGAGAGAATAAATAATACAAAAACCATCAAATTTTCTTGCGAGATACTTTGGTGCTGACTAACATAGTAAATAAGTAATAAAATAGAACTCTTAGATAATCTATATATTCCTGTACAAAAATATAATCATCACTCGAGACGAGTTGTGAATTTCTTGCTCGTCATATGCGTAACCGGAAGGGCGTGAATCGGATTTCTTTTCTTTACCGGCGGTTACGCATGTAAAGGTTTGTTAGCTGTGACCTTGAGAACAAATTGACAGACTCTGACCAATCTTTTTTGTGCATCAACATTAACAAGATCTACATTGTAGCTTGGGATTGTTGCCCGTAATTTTTTTACCCTGTTTTTCTTACCCTGGAAAAAATCTCAGAAGCGGGGCTATAGTCAGATCCTCCGACAATCCTAGTTAAACGTAAATATCATGCGATAGATGTAAACAAATGTTATGGTTTCGAACAGTAGAACTGTTGACATACATCTAGTATGAGAAAATTTTTTCCATTATATGGTTAAATATCAGTTGCCATAAAAATAATATTGATTAACATTCAAACCACCAAAACGTTAGCCACTCATAGGCCAATAAAACAACGCGTGCTTATTATTTAGATATTTAGACAGGCGACCTTAATAATACGAATTACGTTTTGTAGCAATTAGTACACGGACGTCCATCTTACTAATAATAAATCGCAAAATTAATCCAAAAGTCTTTTTTTCCTAATCACGGAAATGGCAAACAAACAAATAAAATTACAAACGGACCATATGGCCTTACCTTAATAACCGTTCCAAAATTACAATTTAACCTCTAACTGAAGCAATATTTTACTAATTATCATTATATCAACGCATTTTCTATAATTGTATGCATATGCCTAAAATATTCTTAATTCGGTACTTACGCGTTTTCATGCTTGCTACTGGTGAAACGCTAGGCGAGTGACCTTATCTTTTTGCAGACGTTTTAAATATACGCTATCTTAATTTCAAATGTCATCTGGCACCTAGTCAGATCTCACCATAAATATTTGTCTTCCCATTTCATGGCAGTAGTTTTGCTGTTTGATATTCGATTGCTCAGTTTGATGATACTCTCGCTGTTCCAGTACTGCATGTAGGGGTTCGATGTTCGGTTGTTGCAGTTGCTCATTTGATTAACTATGCTTTATTTCAATTTGTTGATTGTTTTCAATGAACGAATTTGTAATTATATATTTGCGCTTTTGGCCCCTGGTCATTGCATACCTGTGTTGTTTCGTTGAAAAGCTGTCTACGCCATTTTTTATCTAAATAACACCAAGACTGTCACAGTAATGAAAGCTTATTAAATTTTGTATTGCATCGGCTTCTTGTCCTTACTAATTTACAATTAAACGGTTTTATATATAACCCAACCAATCAAAGGAAAGTAAAAAATAAATCTTTCGTCCATCGAATGTAGGACAAAGACAATAATGCAAGAATGCAAGTACAAAGTAAACAATATGTTGAGATGTAGAACCTCGATTCAAATCACAGTCTTAACATGCTTAACCCATTTTTGACGCATACTTGTCCATCATTATTATTTGAGAGGTCCGTTTTTAGGGAGTTGAGGAGTGATTTTGTATTTTTATTCAAAACTTTAAATGAAATTCCATTAAGCAAACAGAATAGCACCAGATGGGAAGCCGCGTTCTGCGGCGTCACATCTGGGACAAAACTGTTCGCCTATGTCCCACAAAAAAGACCTCCAGGCTTAAGTTATATGAGTCAAGCAGTAAACGGCGGAGACATGAACATGTATGCAATTGTTGAACTGGGATTTTCAGAGGAGGACGAGCGAGTATATGTCAAGTAATATAAATATAATTTTAAAGTGTGATTAATAAAATTTAACACGGTAGTCCCGTTTTACGACGATACTGTATCTTCTTTACTTGTAAAACTAGTTTAAGACCGCAGTAATTTTTTATATTACTGATCGTTCCAAGGCAATACTTCTGTGGTGGTTCTATATTGTTTTATGTCTTGGTGTTGAAGTTTTGTGCTTTTAGCATCTTATGTACGTTTTCATATTTTTAGTTATGTTTGGGTAACTGAGTGGCCACCGATTGGGAAAATAGCTGCTCACTCGGCTTACGATATGTTTTCATAGTAAATGAACCTGATTGTTAATTTAGTTTTTCCCCACCTCTGCTTTTGGAGTGGGAATGTCTTTCTGATTGCATCATTTACTGATCATTGTCTACTTTTATATTTTTACAGTGTGAAGGACAGAGACCTCAGAGGGTTCATATAGCAAAATTGTTACAGACACGTTAGTTACGCTACTAACTGCAATAAATGAACATGTACTTTTTAAAAAGTACATGTTCATTTATACAGTACCACCTGGTTCTGGCGAGGTTTGATTCGACGATTATTCGATTCGGAGCCCGACGCCCAACCACTGCGCAATCACGCTCTCCTCCGACACAGAGGTAACGGTGTGCTATAAATAGATTAAAAAATGTCAAACTCGAAAGTTTGTGAAGCGATTAAGTGTAGAGTATAAAGCGCAGTAAACCACCATTGGTTGGTGAGCATGCTTTTCCACTGGTGGGGTTTAGCTGTGGCTTGGCTCGACTGTTCGTTACACTATCACGATCTGATAAAACAGATTTAAACCAGTTAACTTGTCCTTTAAGAAGAGCGATAAACTTCCATGAATTGACTGCAAGGTCAATTTAAACAAAGAAAACCGCACAACGGATAAACCTGAATTCGACATTTTCATAAACACATGTCAAAGTCGAACGGTTATCGCAGGTTTGTGGCAAGCTGACGCACACACTCTTTAAAATGAATAAAAAAATTTCATTCATGGGCAGTCAAACAACAACCAAAATATCCGATTGCACTGCGTGATCACCATGTGCACAATCAATTGTTAGGATTCCTATGCTGAGGGAGACATATGAAGATTAGACCTAACTTCAAACTGGCATTCAGGAAGTCACGATACTTTAAACAGAGGATCTAGGTCGAGGCTTTGCACTTGCCTACACGCACCACTCCTACTGAGCATTAGACGCAGTTTTATGGCAAGCCAAATGCACACTAATTCGAGAAACCTAGTTTCTTTACATTATACAAAAAAGACTGTGGTCATATAAACGCTCGCCTGAATTATATCTTTTACTCAAATAATGCCATTTATGCTCTTGTGCAAAAAGAAGACAACATAAATATACATCTTCTGTCAATTTGCTCTTTGTTAGCTCACCTGAACCGAAGGGTAATATGTGAGCTTATAGTTTACTAATGCTTTGGCCTCCGTCATTGTCATAGTCGATGCTGTAAATGTTCATAATGACCTTTGGTTGACTTTGACCCGCTTAACCGCAAGATCAAATTTGGTCACATAAGTTTTTTTCAATTTGAAAAAAAAAATATGTAAACATTTGATTTTTCAGACATATTTGTAGCCTGTGACCTGAACGTTGGTAGATACACACACCTTACAGGGTAAATGATGTCATATGAGTTTTTTTCAAGGTCAAGGTCATTGTCATTATTTGACCTTGGCCAAATACATGTGCATATTAACACAACATTTATTTCTCAGAAATTGCTATGTCAAGCAAAGCCATCTGAAACCCCTTTCGGATTGGGATGAATGATCCAAGTCAAAATGACGAAGATACTATAATATAAACGAATGTGATTCATATTGATCCACAGGAAATGACTTTCACAAAAGCTTTGCGCATAATGTCAGATCCTGTTTTACATGACATTGATTATATTGATCAATGTACGTTTTTTACTTAATAAAAATTGTTTTAACGAAATGACCAAAATGATCGCCAAGGCGCCAAGGTTGTTAATAGCAAAAACCTTAAAACTCTTCTTCCCTAGTTGACCGATTGCAATGAAACTTGGTATGTCGAATCCTGGACTTTGGTCCGTCATGTTTTGTATGAAACGTGACCTGTTTTACAACAAAATCAAATAAAGTTTTTTCAATGCTGATAAGTGTAAGCAACGAAATTTTCAGAAAGTGTTGTAACAAAGCACCTGAAAATTTAGAGATGCTGAAAATTTAATACTACATGTAAGTACATGAAGATATGTTGCTATTCAAAGACAATATCGTTTTGGTCAAAGACCATTTTTAAAGACCAAAACTCAGGCGAGAATTCTCAACACCAATGAGCATCCAGTTTTCCCATTAAATAACCTTGAAACAGGTTATTTTCTTTCTCAATCATCAGTGATCTAAGATGCTTCAATAGATGTTTGGCTTTCGATGCCAGTTTTGTAAAGGGTCACTGATGAAGGTTCATTACCCGAAATTGTACAATATGGTCATCTTCTCGCTTTAAATTTTTACTGCTTCCAAAGGATCTATTAATTATTTTTATTAATTATCATCTTGGTCATGCAATAGTGATCATTTATACAAATTCCATTATCCCGTCACAAAAAAGGTTCCCTATGATTTTTGAGCTTTAATTGGCCAAAAATTTTAGAAAGGATTTCTAATTATAATGGAAATATATATGTATACATGTGCATAACACCTTGGAATGGACAGACAGGCCCCTTGTGTCATTTTTGGATAAACGTTAATCTCGGCCCAGAAAAGAACTTGAAAAACCTAGGTGGACTATAAAAGGTAAAATATCTCAGTATTTGTCTAAATAGCATTATAACAAAGACAATTTTCCTACGATGTATTGGTTACCTAAGGTTAACAAAAGACCATACAAAGCAATATTTATTGCAAATTCTAGTTCTTATACTACCACTGAACTTTCTAAATTAATGACTTCCTGTCTTATTGCTATCAAATCTCATGTCTTTCGATACTGTGAGACGGTGTATGAAACTTCAAATAAAATTGGTTTTGGTCAATAAAAATTCTAGTCAGGTGCTCACTGCAAATTGAAGTGTGGAGGGTTCCGTGCGACGAGCTTGTCCACATTCTTTCTTCTCTGCATACAACATTGCCAGAAAATCTGATTAAAGAAAAACATCCCGATTTTATAGAGTGGACAGTAAAAAAAACACACATTAAAAACTATGGTTTACTTTATTTGGCCTGTAATGATAGAAAAGCTTTATTCACATCCTCTGACCAAAGTCGATATACTTTTTGGTCATGTCAGAATGTATGCGACGCCTTATTCTATCTTCCGGATAATATTTATTTTCGATTTGGAACCAAGTTATACAGACAAATTATTGGAATCCCGATGGGAACAAATTGCGCTCCTCTCGTTGCTGATTTATCTTAATACAGCTACGAAAGATATTTCATGGATTCTCACAAGGTGTCTCGATATCAATTTTTGTTGATTGATAAACCTTTCATTTTAAGACAGCTTGAGATATAGGTGGAATGCTACAAAAACGAAAAAAAATATGTGGGGGTATCTATGCTTTTAAGAAAGTTATCGATTCTCGAAAATCAGAAAAATATACTTTTTGAAATATTTTCAATTTCAATTTTAACGGAATAGATGTACAACATGTCAATGAAGTGTGTTTTAAGCTGTAAATGTATTCACAAGCTACTTGCCAAATAACAAAATTGAATGTATTCTAGGGCAAAAATACGTTTTTTTTTTGTTTTTGTTTTTTTGCTTTTTTTTGTTACTTAGAATGACAAAAAAAAACACAAACAAACAAACAAACAAACAAACAAACAAACAAACAAACAACAAACTGACTTTTGAAAAGGGAAACATTTATCAAATAAGATAATGTATAAATTGATAGGTCTGTCTATGCTTTTTAAGCTGCTATAAGCATTTTCCCACACCCATCTCTTAAAAAGATGCATGGAATTAAACCTGATAAAAATTTTCAAAACAAAGTACGTGCCAGTAACTTTGCTTCATCATATGGCATTAATATATTTATGTTTAGAATTTAGGTAAGAGATTCATAGGTTATTTTACAAACTTATAGTAAAGAATATCTATGGATAAGATAGGAAAAGTCCGTAAAAGCCTTACACCAGTCAATTTTTAAAACACATAGTTTAAGCAAACTTTTAAACTGTATTATTCGCTATATATGTAAAGTGTATAAAATGGATTGGGCAGCAGTTCTAAATGCGGATAGGTGGAGATAACTCTTGTTTTCATACCTAACCAGTAAACAATTTCTCTTACTGATAATAATTTTAGAGCAAAAATACAGATTTCTATGTAGTTTACTGCATTGTTTGCCATAAATCGAAGCCAAATGGATGTTGTCAACATAAATCAGTTTTGGTTTAATTTGTTGTTGTTGCGCATGCGCTTCATTGAAACCTGCTCTAAAGTCATTTTATTTCCGATTGCAAATACAAATGGGGATCGTTACTATTTTAAGTTTTGAACTACCCCCCCCCCCCCCCTCTAGACACCTAATATTTATTTACACAGTATATGTTAGCGAGAAGCTGGGTCTAGGGGTTGGGACGATGTTCACTAGATTGTGCAACACAAGCATTTAAGCGTGATTGGAAGCAGAATTACCTTAAAACATATAAAAACATGTTCCAATGATGCGCAAGCACAATAACAACAAAACCAAAACTGGTATATATCGTAAACATCAATGATGCATCTCATTCTAGCAAAACAAGGAAGCCACCCATAGCATAAAACATAGTATGTGGAGGGTGATGTGCGAAACGAAAATTTCCCTTCCCACCGTCTTGTCTATGACATTATGATATTTTATTTGCCATTTGTCCCGGTAAAACTGGTACAGTGCTGTCTTAGATTGCGATTTTACATCAATTGCATCGAAAAAGCTTTTTTAAACATGTGTTCGGTAGCTGAACACAATGTTTGTTTTTATTTAAATGTATTTAATTATAAATACGCGAATAACTATACTTTAAGACTTAAGTTCAGCTTTTTTGTCCATCATCATTTTCAAAATCAAATGTTTGGGAACTTTTGATAAGCTTTTAATATGTAAAGTGATGCTCAAATTCATGTTTCGATACGAGGTTGTACGCTATTCTAGCGCCCACATGTTGCTACGTTACGTTAAAAACAGAAGGCTAATGTCCTGCAAACGTTCACCCGAGATGTAAGATTTATACCAAAAAACTTGTCTGACTATAAAGGTCATATACATGTAAAAAGCACCAGGCCAGGGTCAAAATAACCCCTTGGGTTTCCTCCTCTTTCAAATTCATAAATATTCTGTCCACTTGCCTATTTCCTGAAAGCTTTTCCCTTCAGTGTCATTTAACAGTTTTCTGCATATGTGACTTATGTTGACCTTGCCGTTTAATCTGTCAAGGTCATCACAGGATCATTATTCATAGACATATTGTAGTATTCTAGTCGTAATTGCTACATATCAATTTCCGTTTCTATAGGTTCAGCAGTTCTGCGCACATTTTTGAATTTTTTTTTACCATATATGGGCATGGCGGCTATCGCTGTCATGTGACGTGGTTTATTTAAAATCACATTGGTTCCCCCTTCATACAGATATTTTCTATATTTGACTTTGATTGGCCAAGTGGTTTAAAAGAAGAAAAAATATGATTATGTATATGTATAATGACCCGGAGCAGGGGTAGACCCACCCCTGTGGTCAAAATTCCTTTCAGAATCTTTAATCAACAGTTTACGATAAGGTACAAGTAGGCAACGATCAAGAAAAGGCGCGATCAGAAAAAGATTCCCACTCCCAAAACCGAGGAGCGAAAAAACAAACTAACAATTAAGTACTTATACCATGAATACATTTCGTAAGCCGAATGAACAGCTATTTTCCCAATAGGTGGCTACTCAGTTACCTAAACTTAACTAAAATATGATAATATACATAAGCCGCCAACAGCACAAAAGATTTAAACACCAAGACATAAAACATCAAGAACAACCACAGAAGTATCGCCTTGAAACGATCAGTACTATAAAATTACTGGCGGGCTTAAACCGGTTTTACAGGATCCTAACCTCACCCTTAGCTTCTGCAGTTGTTCATAACATTTAGTTAGTTGTTCAGTCCTCGTGGTGAATCTCTAACTAGTCAATGAATCACCATGTACAAACAAATAAATCATGATAAATTCCATCATGATGATGAATCAAAAATGAGGACTCACAAAATGAGTAAGCTGCCCGACGATGGAGATCCCTGGGCGCTCAATAAGTTACTAACTCCGGAGCAAAAGAAAACAACCAGTTGAACCCCGAAGGGCCAAGCAACAGACAAGAAGCTCCGGTACCAACTAAAACAAATAGCTTTATGTCGGGGCCATCATAGAGTCTGACGCCCGACCCACCGGCGTGCAATTAAAGAAGGCAGCATAGTTATCAACCGTGATTGAGTTAAAAACTAAGCATGCAGATTGCCTCATAACATTTAAGTTATATCCTATACGTCTGTAACGCGTGATGTTTTTTTTGTGAATTGAAAGGAAAAATCATTCCTTCCAATAAGTTTCTTAAATTTGTAAAACCAAGTCACCATAAAATTCTGGTTCCGAAATGCCCTCAATTAAAAGGGTCTTTAGCCTTACATTAAATTTGGAAATCAGTTCATAGTGTCTGCGATGAAATTTAGGAAAGGTTTTTCGAAAGTTAGCCCTGCTAAACATTTATTTCGTGCATTGAAGTCCGCAACATGATTGCAGACTCTTGCAAACCTACAATGTAATAAGTTGTGAAATGTATACGCCATAAGAAGCACGGCGAGGAACCGTCACCATCCAAAAACGGAAAGTTTACTATATCATTATCAAAGTCATCGCGTGTATCATAAATTTTAGAAGAAACGAATCCATTTGCAATAGAAAGATGTAAGTCTAAAAATGGGGCTTCGGTATCTGTGTTGTTTGCTTTATTCAACTATAGTTCAGGGGGATAAATTTGTTTGACCATGCCTTCAAAATAAGGATTGTCAATGTTCAAAAGGTCTTCGAGGTTCCTAGAAGTCGAATTAAAGGCCTCAATAACATCAGCTTGATTGTCATGGTTAAAAGAATCCATGCAGTCTCTTTCGTAGCAGTATGAAAATAGATCAGCTACGAGAGGGGCGCAATAAGTACCCAGTACCCATTAGCTATTAAAACGTATTTACTCATTTCCTACATTTTCTCCTTCAAATCCAATTGTAAAAAACTTTCCCATTCAAATGTATAGGCGACCTATGTTGACATTGCCGTAAAATATATCAGGGTCATCTTAGTGTCATGACTTAAACAAACTATGTAGAGCTCTATTGCTTGATGCGTCTTGCCAAAATTCAAAAAAATCAGAAGAAGATTTTTGAAGGATTTTACTATTTATAGCCATGGCGGCCACCTTTGTCATGTGACCGTAACCAATTTTACAAACTTTCATTCCCATTCCCTAGCAATGCTCCACATAAAGTTTGGCTTTGATAAGCCAAGCTGTTTTAGGGAAGATGATGTTTTAATATTATGGTCATATACATGTCTAGGGGGCTAAACTATTTTCATAAACATAAATATTCTGTCTACTTGCCCATTTTCTGTAAGATTTGCCCTTCAAATCACATTTTAACAATTTTCCACCTTCAAATGCATGGGCAACCTATATTGACCTTGTCGTAAACTATGTCAAGGTCATCGAAGTGTCATATTTTATACAAACCTTGAAGAGCTTTATTGTCAGATGTTTCATGCCAAGTTTCAAAATCGTACGCCTTCTATTTCTGGAGAAGAAGTTTTATAAAGGTTTCATAGCCATTGCGGCTATCTTGGTCATGTGACCCGGACCATTTATATAGACTTTTATTTCTCCTTCCTATGGATGCTGCACATGAAGTTTGGATTTAATTGGCCTAGCGGTGTCTGAGAAGACGTTTGAACAATGTGGACAACGACAACGACGACAATTACGACGGACGACGGAGCATGGGTATATATAATCAGCTTACCTTGTGAGCTTAACTGCTCAGAACAGGTGTAAATCATGCAAATCATATGCCCAGCAATCTACGTACATCACATGTAGACTCCTGGCTGAAAAAGGTCCTGCTCCCCCCTCCTATGGGAATTTTGCAGACATAATCTATCTTAAAGAGCAGTCTTTTCTGATTCAAATGAGAGATGTTTGCACTTTGTACGCTGGGGCGTAACGGTGTAACAGCTATTTAAAAATAACAACTGTTACTAGCTTAATATCATATTTGCAGTATTCTTTGATTGGGAATGAAAAAAGGTTGATTCACCATAATTCTACCATTTTTCTGCAAGATTCTTTGAGGAAAATATGTGGGATGCATAATTTTATCAAGTTGACATAGATGGTTCTCTATTTGTTTAAGGTATGTAACAAAAATATGCGAATTTACATTTATAAACAAATTAGGTTTTCACTAATAGTTTCTGTGGAGTACAAATCTGCAAACACCAATGTGCAAGGTAAGAGTGTCATGTTTGTGTTATTTGCATTCAAATGAGAGATGTTTGCACTTTGTACGCCGGGGCGTAATGGTGTAACGGCCATTTAAAATAACAACTGTTACCTGCTTATTATATTTGCAGTATTCTTTGATTGGGATTGAACAATAGGTTGTTTTACCATAATTCAACCATTTGTCTGCAAGATTCTTCAATAGCAATATGTGGGATACATAATTTTATCAAGTTGACATAGATGGTTCTCAATTTGTGTAACGTATGTAACAAAGTATGTGAATTTACATTCATAAACAAATAAGGGTTTCTGTAATAGTTTCTGTGGAGTACAAAGCTGCAAACACCAATATGCAAGGTAAGAATGACATGTTTGTATTATTTTCATTTGCTAGATGTGCCTCAGTTGTAACGGTGTAATGCCAAGTTGTTTATATTTATATTTCATGTAATGTAACAATGTTACCAATACCACATGCGGTTAATTTGACCTACAAATTTGATCATATATGACTTATCATAGACCACTGAACTTGGTTTCATTTTAAAGCTGCATCTCTACAGCCGTTACATCTTAAGGTAAGTTATGCAAATTATCTTATTTGCATATTTGTGAATTTTAATCTAAACATTAAAAAGGCCGAAAATTCATTAAAACCCCATAAAAACGTCTTTAAGACCAAAGCTATCATCGTCGCACATAGTTTATACACCAGTGATACCATTTGACAATTTTACTGATGTATTGGGTCTATTTGAAAATTATCTCATATGCATATTTATCAATATTAATATAAAACATCTATTAAAAGTTTGGAAAATCACGGAAAATTAGATGTATACTTACATAATTACTAATGTCTGGCATGTCACTAGACCTAGAATGAAAAAAGTGGTAGCAGCTTGATGCTTTAGGCTATGCACTTTGTCTTCTAGTCTGATAAATGAATAAACTTACTTTAAGTTTAATGAATATTAATGCCATCTTTACAGACTGGAGAAGAATCACGGCAAATAAGAGGGTATACCTTACAAAATTGCATGTATCTAGGTTACTGATAGCACTTCTGTACTGAATCTGGTATCAAATGTATTGTAACCATATAACCTGATATACAAACCTTCTTATCTGATAAAGGTCACTAATATTAAAATTAAAACTTCATAAATAAGAGAAAATAAGAGAAAATAAGAGAAAAATGAAGAGATATACCAACAAAATCATTTATATCCCGGCTGTTCATTGCCTTAGAGGGCTAAATTGGTATCAGATAATTGCTTGGGCAATACACAATTTCCCAGTGCTCTTATATAAAAATTATATCAGATTTACTTTCATGAATATTCATAAAATGTTGATAAAATGGTAAATAGCAAAAAATTAAGGGTGTCAAGCGACAGAGACGCGTATACCTTTGCTTCAAACTCTTATGTTTTGTGGCATGTATACATGACAACATAACAATAATTCATATATATATTGTGATAACATGACAACAATTCATTATTGAAGGGACCAAATAGTAGCAGTTGATGCCATTTTGACTACTCGACAGCTATTGACAGTGGAGATATAAGTGATTTTGTTGGTATACCCCTTCACGTTTCTGCAAATTTTCTCTATTTCTGAAGTTTTTGTTGCTATTCATGAAATAAACATTCATATGATTTATTCATAACACCATACTGTTAAAGAACATTGTCTTAGCAACTGTTCGATACCAATTTCAGCTGTCTAGGTCTTCTAGTAGCCAAGATTCTTCTGGTTTAATAGGGACCCCGCCTCAGTTCTTCGGCGGTAAATCACCAACATCTAATTTAACCATTATATTTTATTAATGCTCATCAAATGACTTTTTATTATAGTAGGGTGATAGAAAATTGCCCTTGCCATTTTCAGCACATTCAGACTTTAGCTTGCTGAAATACATAATCATTTTGTTTGTAAACCTTCCTTATTTGTTATGTATTTTCTCTAATTTCTAAAGTTTTCATTAATATTGATAAAACTGAAATTCAGATGATGTATCTAGAGGACTGAGGGCATTAGTCAATTGCCGTAGCATTTATTTGATACCGCTTTCAGCATTCTAGGTCTATTAACAGTTCAGGTACAAACTATTTTGTAGAAATACTCTAATTTTTCTGCATTTTTAAGAGATTTCTAAACATTTTAAAAAATATTTATGGGGTCCAAAGACGTGACTATCAGAAATGAATAAGATTTCTAGTTTTGTTTTACACCAAAAACTTAATTATTCATAGGGAAATGTGAAGTGTTGACACAATTTTTGAAATAGCATCAGATATATCTACTGTAGACCACGCCATTCTTTATCCGTACATATATGTTACATACGTTACATTCCTGATTAAGATGTCTGAGCCTAGATACTTGGTAATACCCACTCAGAACTATAGGTCTCAATAAGCATGAAATATTAGCAAATAATTATCAACATAAGATATAGCCATTAGAGTATTAACGCGTTTTTCGTAATTAGCAATACAATATTTGGCTTATGAAACTGGGGGTAGGGTTGCTAAATAACCCATTTAGTATAATATATACAGTATAGGAATTTTCCATCTCCTCCATTGTACATGGTAATGGAAAAATCACTTTATATTTGGAATGTGTAACTAAAAAAAAAAAAACGGTTTCACTCACAATGCTAATTTTGAAAGGGTAATTTTAATATACATGTATGTTACAGACATTACACTGCAGTTGTCAGATTATTGCTCAAGCAACTTTAGTGTTTAGAATGGACATGTTTCATGCAGACTATATGAGAAGGGTGAATGATATAATAAAAATGTTATTTTTTGACACACAAACTGCCATATCATTAGTTTTAAACATATTATGGTAACATGCATGTATGTTGTAACAGACTGTAACAGACACATGCTCCAATATACATAAAGCAATAATATCTTATTGGAGCAAACTTGAATTGTTTGCAAAATATCTAATGTAATAGAGCATTAGACTGGCATGTACAATGTCATTCGTTATTCATTGCATGTTTGTTACATATGTTACATTCTGGATCAAACTCTTTGATCCTAGATACTTGGTTACAGATCCTCAGAGCCATGGTTCATGATAAAATAAGCAAGAAAGTATGGAACTATGATATATATCCACCAGGATAAAGTATTTTACATACTTCACGTTCGTTGCAATAGAACATTTCGCATTTGAAATTGGGGATAGGGCTACTAAATACTTCATTAAAGGCAATATATACATGATAGGAAAATAAACCTTGGTTTTTCTATCTGCCAATTGAACATACAGATGGAAATAAAAATCATATCTTTGAAAAAATGCATAGTGCAACTGTATAAGTAAATGATATCACGCAAAAGTGTTATTTTCAAAGGGTATCTTAATTTACGTTACATATATTACAGTTAGCGTGGGTCAAATTTTTGTTCAAACGATTTTAATATGTACTATATACATACAGCAAGCAGCCAGTATGAAAAAGTTGAGTAAAATGAAAAACTATTGTCATTTTTCTGTAGCTGAAAACACCAGTTCATAATTTCTTAATTTTGTTAAGGTAACGTATGTAACAGGCTGTTACAGGATAACGCCCCAACGCTCAGGGTGCAAACATCTCTTATTCTACTAAGCTTGAATTGTTCTTTAAGATAGGGTATGTCTGCAAAATTCCCTAGGTGGGGGGAGCAATCGACCCTCTGGCTAGCAGCCTAATGTTATCAATCTTTGACTTATTTGATTCGTTACAATCAAACCGGGATTGCATTTGAAAAATTCCATGAGGGGACGCTGTCATGGTCTGACGTTAAATCAACTTGACGTGAAGATCAATATGCCCAGTGCAGACATAAAAAAGACAGCCAATCGAAATTTTAAGCTTCCGAATCATGTTCCATCAATTGACAGTGTCAGAAACCGAAAACATGACATCAGACAGCGTAAGACTATCATGATAAAGGGCAATGACAATTTGACATCATAGTGACGTAAACGAGTTCTAGGCAACCTACGAATTTCAGGGTTGATAATTGACTGCATGAAGAGATGGATTTGTATCAATGACAAATCAAATGACGGGAAACAACCTGCGTGGTGCGAACATCGTGAATGTCGTCGAAAGGTTTTCGGTCCTTAAAAAGTTAAACGTAAACGTGCAAGATAAGGATTGATCACATCAAATCAAACCGTACAGGCCTACGTTTAAGCACACGTTTTCTCGTGCTAAAAGTGAAATCTCACGTCATTTCAGCAATTAAACGCGTATGGGATCAACCTGGGAGAAGGCCAGGGAACAAAACGACGTCAGTCACCTCATACACCGGGGAGGGGGGGGGGAGGCGATACCTGATAACAGAATCGGACCAAATCTCAACGATCATTGCACAGTGTTCTTTTTAGGCACTGTTGAATGACTGTTTTTGGGAATAAACCTTTAGTTCAGATGCAGAAATTTAATATTAATTTGAGGTCACACCCATGTACACTTTGGCGCTGCGTTATTGCGTCAGAAAAAGATAGCTTTTCGGCGAAAAGTGGAAACTGAGGTTCCTTAAGGTTTAAATATTGTAGCGAGCTCGGGCTATCGTTGTGTGATTCACCCTCAAAGTTATTATTGTCATGTGTTTTCGCGGGTACATTCGCCTCACCTGTATTTTTGTTTATTTTGTCAGATTCGCGCCGAGTTAGCCATTGACATTGCATCGGTCGATAGGTTCCATTTTTATGCATTTGTCCCTTCGTCTATTTGTTTCGTGTGCCTGGTTATTTTCGCTGAAAATCGCGTTTGACTTTGCTTCGCGTAATTGACAGATTGTTTTACTTTCGGTTTCGACTGCGCATCGACCTACGCGACCTCTGCGCAGACCTTGAATGCGACTACTTCAGGGTTAATTCGATCTAGTCTATTCGACCACGCGATTCGATGAACTGCATCGCCTGCGACCTTCCGGAGACTCGCGAACAGTTGTCTTAGCCCCGTCCCTTTATGTCGTGTTCATATAAATAGCGCGAGGGCGACAAGTTTGTGTGGGTTGTGTCTTTCGTCTGTGGCGGTCATTCTTTCTGAGTTTGGTGCTATTGAAATTACTTTATGCTTTAGTTGGACAATATTTGAGGAAAGTTATACTGAAATTCATACTGGCGCGAGACTTAACATCAATAATCATTACATTTTGTGGATTGTGTGCATTAAATCTCGATCGTCGTGACATTTAGTTAGCGAGGTTACCCCAACCACTTAGAGAAGCCACACTACTGTACCCTGAGGATTCACCGAACAATATTTCGAATATATAACCACGGATTAGCTGTAGTGAATTCACATCAATGAGAAACCTTATTCTAACCAAGGTTTGTTTAAAATCATCCTCATTGTTAATTCATGTACCAGAAAACATGGGCAACCTTTTAAACCCATATCCCTTAAGATTGCTACAATATTGAAGGGTGAAAAAGGTTTCTACAATATTGAAGGGTGAAAAAGTTTGTATCAGGTCATCTTCATGCTAATTCGCAATTTGGAAACCAATTAAAAATTGCTTAAATATTGAATGGTGGAACAGTTTATTTCAGGTCATCTTCATACCAATGGAAATTGATTTGGAAATCAATTAAAATTGCTAAACCTAAGTCTCATAGTATAATTCGCTTCCCCGGTATAAACGTCAACGTCCCAGTAAAACTTTAATCGGCGTCTCAGTCTAGATCCCGGACGATCATAGTAGAATTTCGTCTCAGATTGTATTACCGTTATAAATATGAATGACAACCCTGTTCTAATTGGTCAAATACATTCATTTCATTCATATGTTTAACGGTAAACTTGTGATCGTCCGGGAACTTTAAAAGTGATGTATCTTTGTGGCGCGTCTTCTGTTTGTTTTGTTTGCCTCTGTGTTGTGCTAGTTACATGTATGGGTTTGGTTGAGACTAGCCGGATGGCTACATTAATGTAAAGTCATCTTGATCTTCAAGTGTGCTGTTGGAAAAAAAAAATTGTGATGTTTTGTGATCTTCTTTTCTTTCCAGCCTGGAGTCTATGATGGGACTATTTTAAAAGTACATCAATTCCTGGTCTTTCCGATCTTACCTTAAAACAGGGGCGCAAACCTGATATTAATACATGTCATATCGGTTCTATATTATTTATTGCGCGTTTTGCGTCATCATGTTTATCAAATTATACGTAGGCTGTCCGGAAAGTTTTGAGACTGTGTCTATATCTCAATAACTATTCAAGAAAATCAGTTGTACTTTTAAACAGGAATAAAACATTATATCATGCGTTATTGCTGAAAATTTCAACATATTTTCTCACCGGGAACATATTGATATAATCATATTAATACGAGCATGTTGCTACTTTCGGAGCACTTTGACGTCAATAACGTCGCGCCCGTTATGATTTTACAAGAAAGACCTGACTGATCGGATGCATTTGAAAGTGACCCTCAAGGTCATTGGGCACCAACACTTGATAGTTTCAAGTTTGTTTGATTATTCTGAGGGCAACAATACAAAATAAATCAGGAAAACACATTCGTTTTCATTTGGCTACCTCCAAACTCTTTTGCGCCGATTTGAAATGGGGTTAAAACGTTTCGAAAAAAGCGAAAAATTAATGATCTTGCATAGCCTAGATTTTGTTCAACCAACAGTGAGAAATTTTGATTAGATTTGTGAACTCATTACGGCAGGAACACTGTATGATAAAAAAGCGCTGCTTCATACGATGCGGCGACGTCGAGTTTCTTGCCAACATTTTGATCGACACATACACTTCTGCTCGCTTTTGCAAAGTTGATAACCGTCAAAAGACCATGGAATTTTGCGAACATATTAAACAAATGATGGCGTGATACAATGCAAATTGTTGCTGTATTTAAACTGAGCCATATGGCCAATTTGTGGGCAATTGTTATCTTGTCTCCAGGATTTAGATAACACAAAATTCAAAGCGCTCCGAGAAGCGCCACATCGGTTGCCTAGGAGACCAATATTTCCAAGTGTATGTAGGTTTTGATTCCAATTTTCCATATATTATTCAGGAAGGCCTTATCTTTAAACTCATATATATTTATTTGTATAGCATAAAATATTTTTTTTAGATATCGGCACAGACCTAAAACTTTCCGGACAACCCTCGTATTATTGCTCTCTCAATTATGTTTGCGCCAGAAAAACCAAACTTCTTTTCGCTGCCAGCGCTTCCTATCCTCCAGTTCTGAATGAGGCTTCCCCGCACGATGTCCGTTGCGTTGCGCAAGCATTATCACTTGATTCCCAGCTTTGCCTACGATCCCGCCACCGTCCCCTCTGTTTATTTTGTTACCTCTCGGACCAAGAGAGTTGAAATCACTTTGTGCATCTCTCTTTGATCCAACTTTGATAAATTAATTCACCCCATCTCTATCGTAGACAATACCCAGCGTATTCTCCAACACCTTTTTCCAAGCTCTCATACCAAACGATTGATCTTTTAAGTTCTTGTTTGCTGACCTTGCGAGATACATCGGGCCCGTTTCTAAGAGGTTGCTATTGCCGTAGATGTTGTAATCTGTGGTTTTCAGTTCTCCTATTCCAGCAGATTCGTAGCACACTAGCAGAAACACTGATGTGCGCAAATGCATATTATACATGTACTGACACCTAAACAGACAATTTTTAAAACATGACTAAGTTCATATCATTCAAAGAATAAGCGAAATACATGTACCTGCAGGCTTATAGCACTGATGTAGGCGTCTCACCTAGCCGACTATGACACAAGATGGACACACGATTATGGAAATGTTTAAATTCGGCACGAATCGTGAAGACATCGGGCCATTCGTGAGTGCATTTTTACCCATCGTATGGCCATCGGGAGATTTTTTTAAGCCTTCGGCAGCATCATCGCGAGCGACATCAAAATCTTTGACATGACAAAAAATGCCCGAAAGACACACGAAGGTTCACTTTCGTGTTGAATTCGTATGTACATCTTGGCCTTCGCAAAGCCATCGTGAGGCCATCTTATCAAATCGGGTCTACATCGTACTTCTGTCTTGTGATCGTCGGCACCATCGGCTAGGATTTGCTACACGAAGGCAATACGAAGGAGACGCGATGTTGCCCAAAATGCTGTATACGATGTTACCTAAAATGCTGTATACGGTTGTTTACATCCTTTTACCAGTTAATGCGCCAAGCGGAAAATGACATCTGAAAGGCTAAAGGAGCTCTGGATCGAGCTTAAAATCCCTGATAACAAAGCGTGGATCTTTACCACTACATCACGGAGGCTTCTATACTCTGGTTTTGTACCGACGAGCAAGCATGGGAAAGTCACGGGGCTTGAGAGACTTTCCAGATATGCATCCTTTTTTATCCTAATAACCATAGAACATCTGCGTTTAATACTGAGCATGCATAGAAGTTGCATACTGTAAGCCAAATGGCAGCTGACACCTCAGATTGTGTCATGTAATATTTAAATTGACAAAAAACAGAACGTTATTTCTATGTATTGATCAAGCAGTTGCCACCACAGTCGTAGTTCAGGTAGATTTTGATTGACCATACCTTTAAAAGGTAAGATTGCCAATGTTTAATGTCAACGAAGTGCCTGGAATTCGAATTAAAAGCCTCGATAACATCTTATTATATACTAGCTTGATTGTCATGGTTAAGAGAATCGATAAAATCTATTTTGTAGCAGTATAAAACAAATCAGCTACAAGAGGTGCGCAATTTGTGCTCCACGGAATCCCAAGAATTGTTTTTCGATTGTTTTAGTGACAAACGGGTATTTGACTATTTTTTCATTGGTATATCAACCTTTTCAGGCAAAGACACATACAGCTGTATTTGGTATGAACTGAGCCGTCTTTGAGCCGATTTTTTTGACTATTTTTTCACTTGTATATCAACCTTTTCAGGCACAGACACATACAGCTGTATTTGCAGTGAAGTGTTTCTTGATACTACGCTCAGGGAAAAAAAACTTTATCTCTAGGTTCATCCGCTTGTTTTCGTGTTTTAGCAAATTAAAGGGGTGCATATGTTCAAACGCATGTACTGAATAAATGAAAAATGAAAGTATTTGGTCAAACTTTCAAAGATTTTACATGAACAACGGTGCTTACCATCAGGATAACATGTCCTTGCAATGTATACCCACTTATACCCCACTTTTATATAGCCAAACTGGGGTATACAGGAGTATACCTATTTTGTCTTCTTTTTGCTCCAAAACATAGATTGTGCGACTCGAAAGAACCGCATCGGTGAGGCGGTTCTAACATGTACCCATAATCTATGTTTTAAGCAAAAGTAAGAAAACTATTAACAAATTTCACTGGAAATTTTCAATTTTTATACCCCGCCACTTGAAAAACTGCGGGGTATTATGTTATACCCTCCGCAAAAAAATTGCGTTCGGTCGTCCGTCCGTCCGTCCGTTTGTCTGTCCGTCCATTTTTCTTCAAACGTTGTATAGGAGTTCATATCAGGAAGGAGTGGTTTCGACTGCAATAAACGTCATATCAGGAAGGAGTGGTTTCGACTGCAATAAACGTCATTTATTGAAATTGAGATTTTGAAAACTACTTGGGTATCTTACAAAAGAAATATTTACTAAATCAAAATGAAAGTTATCGCGCTTTTCATAAATATTACTGAGATTAAATAAATCCATCAGAAATAGAACGATATAAATTCAAACATTGAGCATCGGTGTATGTGGCGTTGGCTATATTTAACCGTAGTTCAGGCGGATAAATTTGATTGACCATACCTTTAAAAGGAAAGATTGCCAATGTTTAAAGGTCATCGAGGTGCCTGGAATTCGAATTAAAAGCCTCGATAACATCTTATTATTTACTAATTTGATTGCCATGGTTAAGAGAATCGATGAAATCTCTTTAGTAGCAGTATAAAACAAATCGGCTACAGGAGGTGCGCAATTTGTGCTCAAAGGAATCCCAAAAATTGTTTGATCATAGCGTAATTTCCTGCTCATTTGCGTAAGCTTACCCATGTTGGATTACGTACAAAACGTTTTCAATCCAAAAAACAAACAAACGGGTATTTGACCATTCGTTTTCACTTGTATATCAACCTTTCCATGCAAAGACACATACAGCTGTATTTGATATGAACTGAGCCGTCTCGTGGGAATGTGGTTTCCAACCAGTTTCGAAACAAACCGACCTGTACAGTCACAGAAAAGAGCTAGAAGCTTGAAATTTCGGATTTAAGTAGAAGAGGAACTGTTCTATCCTGAGTAGTGAAAACAAAGGCGCTGATCGGCTTTGCAGTTACTGCGAAGCTGATCTGCGCATTTGTTTTTTATCTAACAAATTGTTGGTTTTCCCATGTGGTGGCTCAACTATTTCTTGAAACCTCGCTATAATGGGAAAAACTTAACCCCTAGGTCCACCCGCTTAGTGTCGTGTTTTAGCAAATTAAAGGGCTGCGTATG
Source organism: Rugalucina vietnamica (assembly GCA_964017185.1). Lineage (NCBI taxonomy): Eukaryota > Metazoa > Mollusca > Bivalvia > Lucinida > Lucinidae > Rugalucina > Rugalucina vietnamica. Next base: position 58,755,432 of record OZ024875.1, on the reverse strand, counting down.
TTCAAACGCATGTACTGAATAAATGAAAAATTAAAAAATGGTCAAACCGTTTCGGCGATTTTACATGAACAATGGAGCTTACAATAAGGATAACATGTCTTTGCAATGTATACCCAATTTTACCCAACTTTTATATAACAAAGCTGGGGTATGCAGGGGTATACCTATATTTCTTATTTTTGCTATAAAACATATATTGTGGGTTAGAACCGCCTCAATCTATGTTTTGAGCAAAATTAAGAAAAATATCCAAATTTTCTACTGAAAATTTTCATTTTTTACAACTTAAGAAAAATCTGTATATTACACGGATATGTTTTCGTTATGTACATACAGCGTTTATTGACATTCTGGCACAGTTCTAATAAGGAGCCTTATCGAGCTTTGAGTAGTTTATGTTTATTACGAAATCTCGCCCATGCAGTATACAGCGAATTTTTTCAGCATTAAAAATTGAACATTTAATTGAAAAAAAGGTTGATTTCTACATGTTTGCTCAAAATAGTGATTGTGTGTACTCGTTACAAAATTTCTACGAAGACGCACTTTCTATGTTTTGGAACAAAAATAAAAAAAAATAGGTATACACCTGTAAACTCCAGTTTTGCGACATATAAAAGTAGGGATATAAGGGGGTATACTTTTCATGGACATGTTTTCCTAATGTCATGCACTATCGTCAGCTCTACAGCTTATCCACGACTGGTATCGGTTCCCTTTTTATTTTGAAGTGCACGTTTTGCATCATCAGGGTTGTCAAAATATATGATAGCCCTTTCAATATATATATGATAGCCCTCTCAATTATGTTTGCGCCGGGGAAACCAAACTTCTTTTCGCTGTCTGCGCTTCCTATCCCCCAGTGCTGAACGAGGCTTCCCCGCACGATGTTCCTTGCGTTGCGCAAGCATTATCACTTGATTCCCTGCTTTGCCTACAATCCCGCCACCATCCACTCTGTTTATTTTGATACCTCTCGGGCCAAGGGAGTTGAAATCACTTTGTTCATCTCTCTTTGTTCCGACTTTGATAAATTCTTTCACCCCATCTCTACCGTAGACAATACCACAGCCTTTTCCAAGCTCTCATGAAAGCCACGTTAAACCAAACGATTGATCGTTCAAGGCGTTGGTTCTTGTTTGCTGAACTTGCGAGATACATCGGGCCCGTTTCTAAGAGGTTGCTTTTGCCGTAGATGTTGTAATCTGTGGTTTTCAGTTCTCCTATTCCAGCAGATGCGTAGCACACTAGCAGAAACATTGATGTGCGCAAATGCATGTTATACATGTACTGACACCTAAACAGACAATTTAACAGATATAACAATTATTTTTATTTAAAACATGACTAAGTTCATATCATTCAAAGAATAAGCGAAATACATGTACCTGCAGGCTTATAGTACTAATGTAGGCGTCACACCTAGCCGACTATGACACACGATGGACCCACGATTATGGAAATGTTTAAATTCGGCACGAATCGTGAAGACATCGGGCCATTCGTGAGTGCATTTTTACCCATCGTATGGCCATCGGGAGATTTTTTTAAGCCTTCGGCAGCATCATCGCGAGCGACATCAAAATCTTTGACATGACAAAAATGCCCGAAAGACACACGAAGGTTCACTTTCGCGTTGAATTCGTATGTACATCTTGGCCTTCGCAAAGCCATCGTGAGGCCATCTTATCAAATCGGGACTGCATCGTACTTCTGTCGTGTGATCATCGGCACCATCGGCTGGGATTTGCTACACAAAGGCAATACGAAGGAGACGCGATGTTGCCCGATAGTGTTAGGAAGGCAACACGACATCGTATTGCCCTCGCAACGCCATCGTCTAAACATCGTATCTAAATAAGTTAGAACACGACGGAATCCCGATGGAAACACGATATTAACCAAAACAGCTCTTCCTGCTTTTCCAATATAATAAACTTTGCTAAAATGATGACCCTGGGGTGGTCTTGACCTATTTTGCGGCAAGGTCAATTTTGGAAACATAGGCTTTTTTGGGAAAAGGACAAAACAATGGCTATTTTTGAAACTATTGCAGCCTGAGACTTGAAAATTGCTAGATGCAGACAACTTATGCAGTCATTGATGTTATGTAATTAATTAAGGTCAAGGTCATTTCTTGTCCTCTACCCAAGGTCATTGAAATATCAAAATTAACTCACAATGTCAAAGATCTTCTCTGAAACGCTTGACCGATCAAGTTGAAATTTTCTGAGGAGCCTGCTTGGGTAGTGGAATTGAAATTTTGTGAGCAATATTTTGGTCACATGACCAAGATGGCCGCCATGCCTATATATGGTAAAAACCCTTCAAAAATCTTCTTATCCAGAACCAGTGGGCCGATTTCCGTGACACTTGGTATGTAGCATTGGGGACACCAGCCCATCATAGTTTGCTAAAATGATGACCCTGGAATGACCTTGACCTGTTTTACAGCAAGGTCAATTTTGGAAACATAGGCTTTTACATGGGAGAATGCAAAAACAATGGATATTTTTAAAACTATTGCAGCCTCAGACTTGAAAGTTGCTAGATGCAGACAACTAATGGAGTCAATGAAGTTATGTAATCAATTAAGGTCAAGGTCATTTCTTGACCTTGACCATGGGTTATAGAAATATCAAAATTGAGTCACAATTTCAAAGATCTTCTTCTCTGAAACCGCTTGGCTGATCGAGTTTTATATGGAGCCTCCTTGGATAGTGGCATGGAAACTTTATTCGCGATATCTTGGTCACATGATCAAGATGGCTGCCACGCTCATGTATGGTAGTAAAAAATCAAAAATCTTCTCCAGAACCGGCGGGCCGATTTCAGCGAGACTTGGTATGTAGTATTGGGGACTCCAGCCCATCAAAGTTTGATCAAATGATGACCTTGGGATGACCATGACCTATTTTATGGAAAGGTCAATTTTGGAAACCTAGGTTTTTACATGTGAAAAGTTGAAAACGATGGGTATTTTGGAAACTATTGCAGCCTGAGACCTGAAGCTTGGCAGATGCAGACAACATTAAAAGTCAATAAAGGTGTGTGAGTATTCAAGGTCAAGGTCATTTCATGATGAATAAATGCTCCAAGATCAGGCTCCAGGTGAGCGTTCTCAGGACCAATGGTCCTCTGACTATGCTGTGCAAAGTTTACAGTCAATATGATGAAAATATGGACACACAAAAAGAATATCAGCCTTCGCTTGAGAAAACCAACAACTTAATTTCTTACCAGATTCTACACAAACAAGCGTGTACAGTCACAGAAGCAGGCTAGAGGCTTGAAATTTGAGATTTAAAAAGAAGAGGGATTGTACTATTTGTGTATCAAAAACAAAGGCGCCTGCAGTTTGTTGGTTTTCTGGTGCGGCGACTGGTATATTACTTTCTTTTGCCTCTTAGTGTAGTTATATTTATGTTTATATCCTAATGAGATTTATTAGCAAAATGGAAATGTGATTATCATATGTTCTTCAAATAAGCACTTTTGGTGGAATACCCTTTTCTGGAATTACCAGGTCTGACACAAACCAGGTTGTACAATCACAGATTGTCTCATTGGAAATTCTTGCTTATCCAGATTTATCAGACGAGACTATAAACTGAGATCCTATCTCTATATGAACTTAGCTGTTGAGTGGGAAGTTAAAGACAAAAGAAAGTGGATGTACATGTATATCTGCTAAACTAACTGTCAATGGTCTCTTGTCATCAGCAAAATTTGAACATTCATATCTTATGCCGGTATGAAGAAGTCCTGCAGGATGAAAATCCCGCGGGGAAAAAAATCTGTAGGCAAAAATCCCCATGGGGAATATATTATTTCTTTATACTCATTTAATGGTCGTATGGGCTTAACTTCTTATCAGTTTCGAAGCACATTTTGCATATTATATAGCTATTTAGCCAAATTGAATATATCATGATTGACAATTCCCTACGGGACTTCTTCCCCATGGGTAAAAAAAAACGCGTGGACATTTTTCCCTGTGGGAAAAATAGAAATCACTAGAAACTGCACAAAACAATGGTTTAAGTAATGCTGAATGTCAAAATGATACCTTTCAAGATCAACTGTGGCTAAATATTGTTTTTGAAATTTTCACTAAAACCCCGCGGGGATTTTCATTTAAAAAACCCGCGGCGAAAATTCCCCATGGGAAAAAACAGTATTTGAATTAAACAGTTATAACAACTTAGAATCAGTTTGACATGTAAGATTGCTGATTGTATATAAAATAAAAATTTTAAATTGTATTGGTTTTCCCATTGGGATTTTTTACCTAGGGGGAAATTTCAATTTTTCCCGCGGGGATTAAGATTTCCCGCGGGGTTTTCGAAATCCCCGCGGAGATGTTGACTTTTTCGGCTAAATATTTTCAAGGTGATAATAGATTAAGGGTCCAAATGCTATAGGATGTACTACATAAACACCATAATATATAAATCAAGTGATTAAAAGCCTCTAACTCTGCTAGAACTACAAGGCAGTTTGCCAAAAACCGGTTTGGCAAAACATTTCCGGTGGCTGTTATATCCCAAGGTAATGTGGACATACAAAAATCAGCATCCTCACAGCCTTTCTCTCAGAAAATCTTAAGTTGAGTACTGTTGATTATATTCTGACAAAAATCGTGGCGTATTTCGAAGACAAGACCATCACGAAGATGAAAACTGAAGCACTGCTTTTTACACGCAACTGGAACATGATAAATTCATTTTGCAGGAGCAACACCATCTCTTACAGGTATTTGGTTTCTTTAATATTCTGTCGCCTTAAATGCAGCACCCGGTTTCTTTCTAGTAGTGTAGTACCAATTGCTGTTTTCGACAAACGAGCGTTTTATCTACTAACTCAAGAACAGTTTTGTGTCAGTTTCATGCGAAAGACAGATTGAAAATACAATCAAACTACAGCTGTATTACCGAGAAGTTTGAACAGTGTTGTAACGTAACTGACACTACAGTAATGGTAGTATTTTTTACCGTGGACGTCAACAACGAAATCATACAAATGAAGTACCTTCGCAAAAGAGACCATGTTTGCACGCAAATGAAATTGGGTCTCGTTCAATTTCCCGCCTACAATACAGACACCGTGTATTTTATGGATTGGAGTTTTTGAGTGGAGTCATTGGAGTATCGCAGTGGATTCTTTGAGTGGAACTTGGAGGGAAATTTTGGAGTGGAGTTGACTGGCGCAATCTTCTTCCCATATATACCAGGCCAACTTCCTGGTTTAGGTGTCATTTCCAATTTTATTTTGAAACAAAGCTGATGTGTTCTCAACATCACTGTGTAGTCTCAACAACTGATTTTTACATAACATCGGGAAGTCAGGTTATGCCTTCGGTACACTTTCGGGAATACATTTTACAACTCACGATGCCTTCCTGATGACTTCACGTCAAGCCTTCGCATACCATTCGCATCAACGTCGTATGCAAAACTACTACTTTGTGTATCGTTCGTTAGTGCTTCGTGTATAATCGTGTGTCCATCATGTGTCCATCGTGTGTCCATCGGTAGGCTTCGTACATGCTTCGGCTCAACATTGGCTTTTTACCAAATTCATGACGAAAATCGCACAAAATTCAAAATGTCATATTCGTGTGGCCATCGTGTGTCAAACATTTGGCTAGGTCTGTCACCAGCATGATCAAATGATTATGTACGAAAGCATGCTGGATAGCCAATAAGAAGCGGATTGAAATTGGCGTGGGTGTCTGCGGCATACTATCGTGAAAATAATTATTTTTACCAGTTTCATAAATCTGAGAAAGGCAATGCTAAAATGCCGAATGCCAAAGAGGTGTTTTGAATCATTGCAGACCCTTCTGACATGATATCATCTCTTTAATGGGAATACCGCATCATATCAAACAAAATACTGACCAAGTAATAAAAACACCTGTACGGGTGTATAAAACCCAAACGGTAAACGTCCTAGACAAAAATATGATGTTGGACTTTATTGATGTTGAGATTAAAAATTATTTAAACAACTTCATGTACGAGTGAATATATTACTCACTGAATATACAAAGCGTAACTACCTTGTTGTTCGACGATCTTACGACGTTATGGTCACCGGAAAAAAGAAAGCTATTAGTTTCTCTTTTCGTCTGACTGTTGATCTAGGCAATATCGGGTCGAAAGAGCCTCTCGGTCGAGGAAACTGAGACGTACTTTTTAAAAATGTGTTTCAAAGGTATAACATTGACTATTTGGACTGATGTAAAACTTCTGTCAATGGAGCTCTTAAGCTGATACATGTATGCTTGCACATGCCATAAAATATGCAAAATTGGATTCAAATAATAACACCTCTTTCTCATGCTAGGTTTTGCCACATCACATGTAAACCTTAGCATTGCATCAAGTTACTCAATCGTTCAATGCACGAGTATCAGCATCAATAACAAACGCACGGGATAAACCGCAATTTATGAGTGTATCCTGTAAAAATTCTAAGTGTATGTATTCTTTAGTTTTTGATTTATGATGAAGAAAAGCGTGTTGCTTTTAAAAAGGTACAAGAAGGCAAAGGTCAGGAAAAAGCGCAATCAGAAAAAATTGCCACTCCAAAAACCGAGGTGGGAAAAGAAACTTATTACAACTGTGCAGTTGATCAGTGTCTTTGTCAAACTGGAACTGTATAAATTGTACTGTTCATTAAGAAAAATTTTGTTGTGACACAGCTGTTTCCAAAATTTCAGTGGACACTTCATAAGCAAGGTCATGAACAAAGAGCCTCTGTAAATATATTATGTTAATCATGTTAAAGAGCAGCGAGCATATTATTGAGGAAAGGGATGGGCCATACTGCGGTTTCGGCTACTCAAGCCTCATCAGTGACCCTTTACATTTGGCAACATGGAGCCAAAGAGAATTACAGTAAATTTGAAGCTTTCATTATGGTAGTCAAAACAAAGACTTGATATATCCAAATGGGGCCAGCAATGTTTAATGTTGGTTAGAAAATAAATCTGAACCGATAATAAATTTCTTATTTCTCAATACTGTTAAAACCATCTTAATTGTACATAATTTGGTGTACACTGTTTTTGATATGTCTTCTAGTATACATTTTACACGGTATTTGATTGTACGTATAAATAAGTATTCAAGAATGGACTCGGGTTAAATTACAAGAACACAAAAGCAAGGAACCATAGAAAAGTTAGTATTTTAGCCTTATTTACAACCGCTATAATGGGCTGTACGTTTTACACCAGTCTGAGAGCAAATGCTATATAGCTTAAGGATGTTCGCTGCTAACATTTTATATTTTAAACTTCCTGTTTTCAATAAGTTAAATAACTCTAAAACGGCTGTTGATATTTTTCTAATATTTCATATTTGAATAAAATGAATGGTCAACATCAGACAAGCCATGAAACTCATCGATCTAACTTTAAAGAAACTTCATTGTCTCACCTTATTATCTGCATTTTTATGTGTTTTTTTTTTTTTTATTTTGCGAATAGAACTTTGGGGGTACGGTAAACTAAAATTGAATGTAACAAATCTCCAAATTAAATGCTAAAATAAGAGGCTTACATTAGAAGAAATAGATGTATACAATATCTTCTATGTCCGTCATTTTCCATTAGGTATGATCGTTATAAAGTTTCGAAGGAATGTAATACGTGAAAAAGTCTTAAAATGGCATTTTTCAAGTTGTTATATCTCTCTTATATCCTTAGGACTGCCAGGCTGTTCACAAAATGCACATAAATAGGGGGTAGGGTTGGTTAATCATCCATAAAACCATTTCTGTGAGTCTTAGAAACACGCCGTATGCCGGTATTTAAAGCAGAAAGACTGCTCCTTAACAGTGTGTACGCCGTTTTGGTTTTACTACTGAAAGGTCACGGCGCAGGGGTCACCGTGGAAAAATCGATGCGCGCGGACTTCTTCTTTTTTTTTTTTTTTTTTTTTTTTTTTTTTTTTTTTTTTTTTTTTTGCAATTTGATTCCCGATTTTTTCCTCCTTTCTCCTCTCTTTCTATCTCTCTTTCTTCTCTCTCTTATTGTGTCTTTTTTCAGCCCTAGCACTCTGGTCGAACTTGTTTGGTTTGTGTGTGGTTGCGATTCAAAGATAACAGGGTAAACTCGACCCTTTTTAACACAGAAAAATCACGTTTTTTCCCAATTTTCTGGACCTCTAACTCGCTTGTTTGATGATCTTTGCAATTAAGCTTTATATTGGTTAAAGCCTACTTACTGGGTAATTAAAATATATAAAAAGACTCACATGCTAGCTTTAACAATGCCGTGAGGGTCGATCAAAAAGTGTCTGGCAGCAATTACGCATAAATACGCTCTGGTAGTGGAAAGGATATGTAAAAGTTCTAAGGCTGGCATAAATCGTAATTTTTAGCGACAGTTTCTTGTTTTGCATGCTGTTTGGTCAGTTCAAGGCCGAAATCTGGACGAAAGAGGCAAATTTTACGTTTTCACCATATCCTTAGGACTGCCAGGCTTTTCACAAAATGCACATAAATAGGGGGTAGGGTTGGTTAATCGTCCATAAAACCATTTCTGTGAGTCTTAGAAACACGCCGTATGCCGGTATTTAAAGCAGAAAGACTGCTCCTTAACAGTGTGTACGCCGTTTTGGTTTTACTACTGAAAGGTCACGGCGCAGGGGTCACCGTGGAAAAATCGATGCGCGCGGACTTCTTCTTCTTCTTTTTTTTTTTTTGCAATTTGATTCCCGATTTTTTCCTCCTTTCTCCTCTCTTTCTATCTCTCTTTCTTCTCTCTCTTATTGTGTCTTTTTTCAGCCCTAGCACTTTGGTCGAACTTGTTTGGTTTGTGTGTGGTTGCGATTCAAAGATAACAGGGTAAACTCGACCTTTTTAACACAGAAAAATCACGTTTTTCCCAATTTTCTGGACCTCTAACTCGCTTGTTTGATAATCTTTGCAATATAGCTTTATACTGGTTAAAGCCTACTTACTGGGTAATTAAAATATATAAAAAGACCGCACATGCTAGCTTTAACAATGCCGTGAGGGTCGATCAAAAAGTGTCTGGCAGCAATTACGCATAAATATGCTCTGGTAGTGGAAAGGATATGTAAAAGTTCTAAGACTGGCATAAATCGTAGTTTTAAGCGACAGTTTCTTGTTTTGCATGCTGTTTGGTCAGTTCAAGGCCGAAATCTGGACGAAAGAGGCAAATTTTACGTTTTCACCATATCCTTAGGACTGCCAGGCTTTTCACAAAATGCACATAAATAGGGGGTAGGGTTGGTTAATCGTCCATAAAACCATTTCTGTGAGTCTTAGAAACACGCCGTATGCCGGTATTTAAAGCAGAAAGACTGCTCCTTAACAGTGTGTACGCCGTTTTGGTTTTACTACTGAAAGGTCACGGCGCAGGGGTCACCGTGGAAAAATCGATGCGCGCGGACTTCTTCTTTTATTTTTTTTTATTTTTTTTTTTTTTTTTGCAATTTGATTCCCGATTTTTTCCTCCTTTCTCCTCTCTTTCTATCTCTCTTTCTTCTCTCTCTTATTGTGTCTTTTTTCAGCCCTAGCACTCTGGTCGAACTTGTTTGGTTTGTGTGTGGTTGCGATTCAAAGATAACAGGGTAAACTCGACCTTTTTAACACAGAAAAATCACGTTTTTTCCCAATTTTCTGGACCTCTAACTCGCTTGTTTGATAATCTTTGCAATTAAGCTTTATATTGGTTAAAGCCTACTTACTGGGTAATTAAAATATATAAAAAGACTCACATGCTAGCTTTAACAATGCCGTGAGGGTCGATCAAAAAGTGTCTGGCAGCAATTACGCATAAATACGCTCTGGTAGTGGAAAGGATATGTAAAAGTTCTAAGACTGGCATAAATCGTAATTTTTAGCGACAGTTTCTTGTTTTGCATGCTGTTTGGTCAGTTCAAGGCCGAAATCTGGACGAAAGAGGCAAATTTTACGTTTTCACCATATCCTTAGGACTGCCAGGCTTTTCACAAAATGCACATAAATAGGGGGTAGGGTTGGTTAATCGTCCATAAAACCATTTCTGTGAGTCTTAGAAACACGCCGTATGCCGGTATTTAAAGCAGAAAGACTGCTCCTTAACAGTGTGTACGCCGTTTTGGTTTTACTACTGAAAGGTCACGGCGCAGGGGTCACCGTGGAAAAATCGATGCGCGCGGACTTCTTCTTCTTCTTTTTTTTTTTTCGCAATTTGATTCCCGATTTTTTCCTCCTTTCTCCTCTCTTTCTATCTCTCTTTCTTCTCTCTCTTATTGTGTCTTTTTTCAGCCCTAGCACTTTGGTCGAACTTGTTTGGTTTGTGTGTGGTTGCGATTCAAAGATAACAGGGTAAACTCGACCTTTTTAACACAGAAAAATCACGTTTTTCCCAATTTTCTGGACCTCTAACTCGCTTGTTTGATAATCTTTGCAATATAGCTTTATACTGGTTAAAGCCTACTTACTGGGTAATTAAAATATATAAAAAGACCGCACATGCTAGCTTTAACAATGCCGTGAGGGTCGATCAAAAAGTGTCTGGCAGCAATTACGCATAAATATGCTCTGGTAGTGGAAAGGATATGTAAAAGTTCTAAGACTGGCATAAATCGTAGTTTTAAGCGACAGTTTCTTGTTTTGCATGCTGTTTGGTCAGTTCAAGGCCGAAATCTGGACGAAAGAGGCAAATTTTACGTTTTCACCATATCCTTAGGACTGCCAGGCTTTTCACAAAATGCACATAAATAGGGGGTAGGGTTGGTTAATCGTCCATAAAACCATTTCTGTGAGTCTTAGAAACACGCCGTATGCCGGTATTTAAAGCAGAAAGACTGCTCCTTAACAGTGTGTACGCCGTTTTGGTTTTACTACTGAAAGGTCACGGCGCAGGGGTCACCGTGGAAAAATCGATGCGCGCGGACTTCTTTTTTTAGCTTTAACAATGCCGTGAGGGTCGATCAAAAAGTGTCTGGCAGCAATTACGCATAAATACGCTCTGGTAGTGGAAAGGATTATGCACTCTACCCTCTATGTTTTATTCCTTTATACCAATAATCGGATCAAGTTCAACATTATGCGATATACGAGAAAAAGTTTGAATCTACAAATACTGTTTTTTTTTGTAGAATTTTATATTCCGATTTTTACCAATTTTTCAAGTTAGGGGAGGGATTGTTAAATGTTACGTAAAATTTTATAATTCTCCTGAAGATGCACATTGTTGTGTGTTTGTAGTCTTACATAGACTGCTTTTAATTAGTGAAATAAAATGATGTTTGAAAACATGTTGGATGTATTTGTGTTCTGGACAGTTATATATGAAGGAAATAGAAATAAATGCATATTTCTTAATTTTGAACACTTCTTTAAGCGGACTCATGTACAGTGTAGACACTACCCTACAGTAATTTTGTTTCCGAATGTCTTTTATTATATACTCAAGTATATTTTTGAAGCCAAAAGCAGTTGTTAAAAAAAAAAAAAAAAAAAAAAAAAAAAAAGCAAAAAAAAAAAAAAAAAAAAACAAAAAAACAAAAAAAAAAACCTTTGAATACTTTTTCATTGGCAGCGAACATCCTTAAAGCACGCATTCAATTCTGTGACTTGTTTCTCAATTCCTTAAGACTTGTTTTCTATACAATATAACGATAAGATTGTCATTGGATTCTAGCATAATGCCATCTTTCTCATAGACGTCGTTAATCATAGTTATCGCACCTCTTTCTTTTTTCCCGTTTTTCACCACAACCAGTTTACTTCCAACAAAACCCCTTGCTGTATCCTAGAATCAAATATATATGGATACGTACATTTATCGAAATGTAATGATGACAAAACAAATGCAACAGTTGGTTGGTTGGTTGATAAGGGGTTTAACGTCCCACCAACAGCTAAGGCCAATCAAATCCGACGGACTTGGGAAGCCCGGGATCGAACGAGCGACTCCTGGTTTAGAAGGCGATTGACATAGCAACTGCACCACGGAGGCTTCTCAAATGCAACAGTAGCAGTTTTAGTGTAAACAAAGAGGGAGTATGCAACAAATGCAACAGTAGCAGTTTTAGTGTAAACAAAGAGGGAGTATGCAACAAATGCAACAGTAGCAGTTTTAGTGTAAACAAAGAGGGAGTATGCAACAAATGCAACAGTAGCAGTTTTAGTGTAAACAAAGAGGGAGTAGCTCGCATACGTGTGCTTTAACTAGTTTGTTTCCAACAAACCCCTATTATGAACTCAGAGGTCATTAATCACACTTATCGCCCCTCCTATCTTTTAACATTCTTTACAGCAATCAGTTTACTTCTTCCTACAAAACCCATTGGTGTATCCTGGCATCATATATATATATATATATATATATATATATATATATATATATATATATATATATATATATATATATATATATATGGCGACAAACATTAAACAAGAAAAGATATGACACCAGTGTCATATCAATAGCCTCAATTTTCTATCGCAGTAAATAACGTATAAGACAAACCGCGCACCAAGCGTGTGGAAAAATATGCCGCAAATTCAACCAATGTATTTCCATAGACATAGAGGACCTTGATTCAGCAAACATCAGAAGCACGTCGGAGACACGTAACAAATGCGTTTAATACATACGTGGTTTGTCAGAAAAGTTCGTGTACACCATTTATATTTTCAACAGAAAAATGAATATATCTGCTTTTGCAAAAGTATTCTACAAGCAAATATACAAGAAATTTTATTGAAATCTGACAAAAACACGTCATCTACAGCCTTTTCCCTGCACTTCCGAACCGAGTGCGGGGCAAAGGTCAACGTCTCTATATGACGTTACTTGACATTTTAAGCCGCCAGCGCGTTATACATTTGTTTCAGGGTGTTTTTTAACAAAAGATCCTTGGCTATCAACATTTTTATGTCTGTGTATCCAGCTGTTAAATGCAGATACGCCGTACCAATTCTTGCAAAATTGTTCGTCCACCTGTTGAACATGTGTAACAATTTCTTGCGGCGAGCATGCGAGACAGGTGATCTTCCGATTATCATCATAGGTGGACTTCTGAGCAGCTGAAAATCGTCTGTGCCACAACTACTGTGAACTAAATAGTAACTGACAGACCGATGACGTTTCTGTTGTTTGTAACATTTTCATCGTGTCTGTGGGTGATTTCCTTAACGAAACGTACAATCGGCGTCGGCTGTTCTCCGACGTCAAATTACGCCATTATTTCAAACAGATTTTTCGGTCTGCTTCTGATTTTTTTCACATAAATCAAACAACACTGCCGCCAAGTCGGAATATTTCTGAAACTGAAGTCTGTGCTATATGGTTTTAGGACGAAATATTTTAATGTTATAACATATTTAAGTGCCGTTTGACAGGGAAAAAACACAATATGAAAATCGTCACATTTTGTTGACGTTTTGGCACCTGTCCCGTGTGGCCCTACGTACGCTCAAGTAGAAAATATGTCATATTTAACGTGTTGATACTTCAAATTGAAACAAATTCCTCAAATATGCTCATAAGATATTGCTGCTTATATTTATACAAAAACAAAAAAAAAAAAACTTAAACAACAGCACTTTACTTTTCCTGCTAGCCAAGGTGTCCACAAACCTCGTACATGTGCGTTCTGTACGCTTGGTGTACGTTAAAGTATTTTAAGCATGCAGCATGCTTAAAGCTCGACGTGTCTCGGGTATGTGTCTTATACGAATAAGTTCAACACGCGTTACATTAAACGTTTGATACGCGCCTATACTGTATTGTGTGCTTAACATAACTGTACAAAAGTACATGCAATCCAAAATTTTCAGCATGTTGAGATTATTATACGACCTGTACACACCTTAGACACACGCTAATCTTTGTGACTGCTAATTTCACCATAGAGACTATGGGCCCCCCTCACATTGGGGCCTAAAGAAATAGATATAGGCTACTTGTGCCTCCAGGTAAAGCTAAATACATTGCTGACTGACCGTCTGATTACTGGTTAACCGCGCTTGTCTGAGCCTGCCGAGGAAACATTACAAGTCAAACCATCCATACGTATAAGCCTTTTGGGTCTTAGTTGGATAGTTATATTTCAAGCACTTGTTGGATGTGATGACATCCTCATTTTGGGTAAAAGTCCTGTAAAATGGAGGCAACATCCCAACATGACCTTAGCTGTTGACTGGGACGTAAAGCATCAATTCAAACAAACAAATCACGCCAAGAGGTTGCAAAAGTGGTCGGAGATTTCTCCATACATCCATGTTGTGGTTTTACTAGATTCTAGTAATTGATTAGCCGTAAGTCCTATACTATAGGTAATTAAAGTTTAAGAACCAAATTTTCTTATTCAGCGTGTTGAGATTTTTTTCATACGCCAGGGTCGCGTTTGTCTTGTACGTTAATGTGCGACTGACTTTTCAAGATTGACGTGTATGTATGGGTATGGGTATATACTTAGAGGATATTTTACTTTTTTGAATTGAATACCAAATATATTTAATCGAGTGTGTTGATTTTGTACATTTTCCCATTGAAGAGGCAGGCGGTGAAAATGCAAAACAAAAAAAAATATTGAAAACACAAATATTTTTGGTACACTCTTCCTTACGTTCTAAACAAAAAATTTAAGAACATGAACACCAATACTTTATGTTATTTCTTAAATAACTGAGTTAAAGGCGTTTTTTTAATGACGTCAAGTGAATGGAAACGTCGGAAGTTATCAGAAATTTACAGTTAAAATATCGGCTGATATCAATCACTTGTGAAAATCATCAGATATCTCAACATACACTTTACATAATTTACACCTATGTAATACATTTATCTTTTTTGCCATTGAAGATACGGTTAAACATCATTTCAATATCCAATATTAAATTTTGATAATGCAACATTCATCTGTCTGGGCCTACCAGTTATCGCCAGTACTGAACAACTTTTTTCAGCGTACTGCTAGATAGACTCCATAAAAAAGGAAGAATAAAAACGAATGAAGAAAGAAAAGAAACTTATTATGATAACAAAAAAAAAAAAAAAAAAAAAATGCATACGCGGCTAGATTCGAACCTGTAAGAGTCTGATTAGAAGACCGATGCTTAACACACTGCGCTAATGGGGCCAACAGACTCTTAACGGCATTACTCATGTTATTATTAATATTTATGGTCTATAAATAATAATCTAAAATAGTTGCCATTATCGGCTGGTTTCCCGTTATCAGGTTTATGTTATATGTAAATATATTCGGAATAGGAACCAGTGCCATGCTTAATTGATACCGAATCATTTTCCCGCCCTTGATTACTAGAAGAGAAAAGAGAATCAGGCTATCTCGGCTTCATTCGTACCTTCAAGGTTATCATAAAAAAAAACTATTGAAGTGACCACGGCAGTGTAGCGCTAAATACAAACCGCGATGAACTATTATTATTATGAAGAACAGACAGGCACTGCAGGCATAATCAATGATAGAAATCATGTCTTAAGCATGTCGTTTATAGATTAGAAACCGAAATAACAATCTGTATCGAAATAATTGGGGACGAATATGCCTAAGGCTTGCAAAGACCGCAGACTAATGACCGCCGACCGAATCACTACCCATGGCCTCTAAGCATTCTTTTTAATTTGAAACGTTAGTAACTTTCAAACTTTTAAGTGTCCCAGTTGACAAAACAATCGATTTACTTTTTGTATGTCTACAGCTTTACATCCTAAAATAATCATATTGACGAATAAACAATCTTTTAAAACCGGACTTCTTTTTTTCTCAGATGGATATCTATATGGGCCTTTTCCATTACAGTTATAGCTATAGAATAATACATTGAATGGTTGAGGCTATAAAAACATACAATAGTAGTATTGGGGACAGTTAGAGAGCAAGCAAATATAACGCAGCCATCTAATCAACAAAACTATTATAGTTAGTTGTATCCTGTTATCAAAAGAGATAAGAATAGTATAGGGGACAACTTAAGTTCATCCAAGGCTAACCTAACAATAGTCAAAGCTCATTAGGAAAACTTGTCTGTGCAAGGCTGTTCTAACGTGTACTTACAATCAATCTTTGAACAAAATAATAAGAATTATTTTTCAACTAAGCACCGTTATATTTTACACATCTCAAAATCTCTGTATAATTAACGAGGTACAAGTAAGCAAAGATCAGGAAAAGGCCCAATCAGAAAAAGATTCCCACTCCAAAAACCAAGATGGGAAAAAACTAAATTTACATTCAGGTACTTATATCATGAAAACATATCGTAAGCCGAATGAGCAGCTATTTTCCCAATAGGAATACCTTAAAGACATATTTCCATGTCTATTACGGGTCATTAGATAAGGGACAGAACATTAGAAAATCTAGTGCCTGACAATGACTCAGAATACAGGTAGGGGCCAAAACAGGGAAAATCAATATTGATTGCAGAGGTAGGCAATTTTATTGCACATGTTATCAGGGACCATAAAATCAATAAACAGTGGAACTACAGGTATTATCCTTTAGGGGCCTCTTTATGACCCCCTGCAGAGATGTGATAATCACCTCATTATGTCAGTCCTTTGATCTTAGGACCACATTGCACCATTAAACAGGGGTACCCCTTTTTAGCTTTTTCAGAAGTAGGTCTTTTTTCACTTCCTCTGACCAAAGTCGGTATACACTTTGGTCATGTCAGAATGTATGCGACGCCTTATCCTATCTCCTTGATAATATTTACATTAGATTTGGGACCAAGTTATACAGACAAATTGTTGGAATTCCGATGGGTACAAATTGCGCACCTCTCGTAGCTGATTTATTTTTATACTGCTACGAAAGAGATTTCATGGATTCTCTTAACCATGATAATCAAGCTGATGTTATCGAGGCTTTTAATTCCACATCTAGGTACCTCGATGACCTATTGAACATTGACAACCCTTATTTTGAAGGTATGGTCAATCAAATTTATCCACCTGAACTTCAGTTGAACAAAGCCAATATCTCAGATACTGAAGCCCCCTTTTTAGATCTACATCTTTCTGTTGCAAATGGATTTGTTTCTTCTAAAATTTATGATAAGCGCGATGACTTTGATTTTGATATAGTAAATTTTCCTTTTTTGGATGGTGACGTTCCTCGTCGTGCTTCTTATGGTGTATACATTTCGCAACTTATTAGGTTTGCTAGAGTCTGCAATCATGTTACAGACTTCAACGCTCGAAATAAATGTTTAACGGCAAAACTTCTCCAACAGGGCTATCGGTATCATAAACTTCGAAAAACATTTTCTAAATTTTATCGTAGACACTATGAATTGATTTCCAAATATAATGTTGGGTTAAAGACGCTTTTAAGTGAGGGCCTTTCGGAACCTGAATTTTATGGTGACTTGGTTTACAAATTTAAGAAACTTAAAGGAATTAATGATTTTTCTTTTCAGTTCAGAAAAATCATAACACGTTACAAACGTATAGGTTATAACTTGAATGTCATGCGACAGTCTGCATGCTTAGTTTTTAACCCAATCATGGTTGATAACTATGCTGCCTTCTTTAATTGCACGCCGGTGGGTCGGGCGTCAGACTCTATGATGGCCCCGACATAAAGCTATTCATTTTAGTTGGTTGGGGCCGGAGCTTCTTGTCTGTTGCTTGGCCCACCGGGGTCCAACTGGTGTTTTTCTTTTGCTCCGGAGTTAGTAGGTTATTCGGCGCCCAGGGATCTCCATCGTCGGGCAGCTTACTCAGTCTGTGAGTCCTGGTTTTTGATTCATCAGGATGTTTATCATGATTTATTTGTTTGTTCTTGATGATTCATTGACTAGTTAGAGATTCACCACGAGGACCGAATAACTAACTAAATGTTATGAACCACTGCAGAAGCTGAGGGTGAGGTTATGGCCATGTAAAACCGGTTTAAGCCCGCCAGTAACTTTGTGTTACTGATCGTTCCAAGTCGATACTTCTGTGGTGGTTCTTTTTGTTTTATGTCTTGGTGTTTAAATTTTTTTGTGCTGTTGGCGCCTTATGTATGTTTTCATATTTTTAGTTAAGTTAAGGTAACTGAGTGGCCACCTATTGGGAAAATAGCTGCCCATTCGGCTTACGATTGTTTCATGGTATAAGTACCTGATTGTTAGTTTGGTTTTTTCCCAAATCGGTTTATGGAGTGGGAATCTTTTTCTGATTGCGCCTTTTCCTGATCTTTGCCTACTTGTACCTCTTTATCTAAACTAAAACATGAACACACACATAAGGCGCCAACAGCACAAAAAATTAAACACCAAGACATAAAACAAAAAAAAACCACGACAGAAGTATCGCCTTGGAACGATCAGTAACACAAAGCGATTTTACATGGCCATGTATCTTTTCGTAATTTAGCTATTACCCTAGTTCGGCTGATGTTAGTCGGCTTCAGTTTCTTGAAATCTTTAATGGCGTCTTTGTAGCTTCCTCTCTTCACATATTCCAAGGTTCCTGGCTTTCTTCTCATAACAGCTGTTTTCAATATGTCATCTTGAAATAAATTAGAATTTGAATTGATATTTGGTTTGGACGAGGCGGCAAATTAGATCATTCGTATCAAGGCACGATTCGCTATTCAAATACTCAAAAAGGGATATTACAATTATTTACATACATTTACAACCAAGAACACGTAGACTAATTTCAAATTGACAGCGATGAAAATCAGTTACATATATTTGCCAAATCTTGTTATTTATGTGAAATATATATTTTCATTCTTAAAACGGGCGCTTGATTGATCTATTCTGTTCTATTCTAATCTCCAGGCTACCGTGCATCCTGAGTTCAGTAATTTTGTCTTCGATTTAATAAGTTACGTCAAAACGTACCAAGAATCGTCTGAAATGACCTTTTCGACCTGTTCAATTCTGTATGTCCTGAAACTAGACATGCCACAGTAAAATAGGACTTCTAGAAATTGATTTAAACAGACTCACATGAAAAATAGCGATACCTATGAAATGTATCAGGAAAATATGTCCGTGAAATGTTAAACCCGTATACCCTACTTTAATATAGCAAAACTGGGGTATGCATGGGTATACCTATTTATCTTATTTTTGCTCCATAACATAGATGGTGGGTACTCGTTAGAACCGCATCGGCAAGGCAATTCTAACGTGTATCTACAATCTTTGTTCTAAGCAAAATAAGAAAAAAAAAATCATTTTCAGAACCAAAAATGTTTCTGTTTACTACATGGGCGCGTTTTCATAATGTTAAACAAGATGACTGTAACAAATAAAGCTGCCGTTTACAAATCCAGGGCTTTGATAACATATATAACAAGCTGATTTCTTTGAAATCAAAACCCGATAATATTATGACATTGCACATTCATCTAATGTTTACTATTTACCATGTGTTTGGTATCATTTAAGCACAACCTAAATGTAAACAATAAAATATCGTGCAAGAATAGATAAGCTTCTTTAGAATTATTTCATTTTGAAATTATGTTATTGTACATGATGACATATCCATGATATGTATAACCCCTTAAATCACGCTTTTATATAGTATAACTAGGGTATACAAGGTTACACCCTATCTTTCTTATAGATTGTGGTTACTTTTTAGAACCGCATCGGCGGTATCCAGTAATCAACGATTATGTTTAAAGCAAAACTATTAAAACTTCAATATTTCATTTTGACAGCCCAAAACAACCTGTATATTGCTTGGCAATTTATTGTTAAACTGACACAAAAACTTACGATCTATGTCTTCTTCATGAATTGGTGGCTCGTGTCTAGCTGCACTTGTTAAGCCAAGTGCTCCATAACCACATAAAACAAGCACTGGAACAAGTAGCGTCATAGCGATATCTAAAACAAAAGATCTACGAAATAATTACATTCACATCGTTTACAAACTTCGGACATTGAACATACGTTTCGTTTGCTCAATTTTAGAAACATGTTCAAGAAACTCTTAGAGTGATTTTTATATTATTTGTTTGACATTCCCTACTAGTCTATGTCGAATGGGAATCTCGTGCGATTTTTTGACGATTTATGACGACCTATATAAAACTTACCTATGGGGTATATGTATAACATTAAACCTGTTCGTCGCACTTACATCCGCGTGAGAGTCGATTTATGACGTCATCAAAATGTCGGCTACCTGCCTATAGATGAATTATTCGTATTTTCATCAAAATCAATTGAAAACATCGCATTGCAACTTATTTTTCAAAGAAAATGTATGAAATGAATCTGATTATACCCACGACAGACGAATTAATTCGATGGGTCAACGGATATTGCTTTATTCGGTCGTCCGTCCGTTCGTGCATACGTTGGATATACGTTTTTTCTTCTAAAACCTATGTACACCGGGAGCTAATTTGACCTACCCTGTACGCCCGAGGACAATTTTTCATGGGTGCCAAATCATTTATTGGAACCACAGAAATGCAAAGAATTTTTGTCCTCAAAGATATACTCAATTACACCATGAAAAATTGCATGGTTTCCATGGCAACCGTTAACGTGATTCTTAAGCATGGGGGTGTACATACAAAATTGATCATATCTTCACTGTTACTTATCGTATTTTGCTAAACATGGTCTGATTTTAAAGCATAGACATATTTTTGTCTTTCGATGGTAAGTAATGCAAATTATCTTATTTGCATATTCATTAATTTTCATGAAAAATGGCAAATCAATCTTTAAAATTCCATAAATGAACTAATTTCAGGCCCAAACTGTCATTGTGACACTTTGTTATTGAACCAGTAATATTATATGATAAATCTATTGATAACCTGGTTCTATATGAAAAATATCTCATTTGCATATTCATGAAAATTAATAAAAATGTCAAAAAGTGAGGAAAAATGAGGAAAAACTATATCCATTGCAAGGTATTGCATATGTTATAAGACCTATCTTGCATTCCCGGGACAAAGTCTCAAGGCTGTAAGTGTTGTCAGAGGGACCTTCTTAATCCATAAAATATTGTCAACAGCAATTAAAAAACATTTACATGGTGTGAAATAATATAGTTTCCACACCGCCCCTCATGCGATTCTAAAGAACAGGATTTACTTACAAAAATACTATCCCACCAATAGATTACTCTATAATACTATAATTGGTCTGATGATGATGCATGTACTTAATGATTTAACCTTGATGCCTAATATTTAAATCATTGAATTTACTAATTCATGAAAATTTATATAAAAAAACATAACAAATGGAGAAGAATTGTAGAAAAATAGGGGGTAAACGAACAAAATCGCTTGTATCAGAGATATTAATTAATCCAGGATGCTGAAAGAGGTATCAAATGTATGCTATGGCAATGTACTATGGTTCTAAAGTATGATATAAGAAAAATCTGATTTTCAATTTCATGAATTTTAATGAAAACCAAAGAAATTTTAGAGAAAAGAAAATGTGAAACATAATTGAGTAAACCTACAAAATGACTTGTATGTTGGCAATCAAACGTCCTATTATGCTGATAAAAGCATCAAATGGTGTCCAGGGCTATATTATATCATCCTGTTTTACAATTTATGAGTCATGTGTTTTTGAGTTTTAAGAATATTAACAAAACCTTTTGAATTTAGAGAAACATACGGAACAATTAAGGGTGTATACGTAGAAAAACGCATGAATTTTGGCTACTGAAAGACCTAGAGTGCTGTGACTTGCATCAAAATATTATAAGAACAATGTTCTATAAACATAAAATCAGCTTTTTTGTTGACATTACTGAGATCTTCATTAATGAGAGAAAACTCAACGAAAAATGAACGGGTACACAAAACAAAATCGTTCAGATCTCAGCTGCCAAAATCCTTAGAGTGCTGAAAATTGTACCAACAGAATGATAGGAGAATGCACTACTGCCATGTTGTCTGATAGCATAACCACATGCTATTAAATTTTCTGAACGTCACATAAATTTTCGAAAAAATGTGAAAATAACAGAAACTGGAAGGATGTGCTTCATCAAAATTTATCAAATGTTGCTTGCCAGAAAGCATGATTTATATATCTGAGCACATGTCAATAAAACATTGTCCTGGCAATAAAGTAATGCCATTTTGAGTTCTCTTCGGCTATTGGCCTCTGACATATAAGTGATTTTGTTGGTGGACCCCGTCATTTTTCATTGGTTTTGCTCTTATTCATTTTAAAAGATCTCATTAATATCCATACAACAAACTTGAGTAGCCGAAACCGCGGCATGACCCAAATACTTTCTCATACATATGTTCACTGCTCTCAAAAGATCTCAGTTTTACTATTTTTACTTTATATATCTGATTATATGGTTACAGAACATTGTCCTAGCAATCACCCATTAACAATTACAGCTTCTTAGGTCTTTTAGTAGCCAAGATATGTGCGTTTTTCTACGTATGCTCCTTATTTGTCCGTATTGTTTTCTCTAAATTCAAAAGGTTTTGTTAATATTCTTAAACCTTTTAAACAAATGACCCACCAGTTGTAGTACACGATGGTATAATAATGCCCTAGATACCATTTTCAGCACCATATGACTTTTGATTGCCGAGATACAAGTCCTTTTGTAGGTTTACTCATTTATTCATTTATGTTTAATTATTTTTCTCTCTCTCAAATTTCTTAAGTTTTCATTAAAATTCATGAAATGGAAAATCAGATTTTTCTTATACAATACTTTAAGGTCATAGAACAATGACATAGTATTCATTTGATACCTCTTTCAGCATCCTGGGTTGATTAACAGCTCTTGTACAAGCGATTTTGTACATATACCCTCTATTTTTCTATATTTTTTTCTCCAATTTTTATGTTTGTTTTATTAATTTTCATGAATATGTTAAGTCAGTGATTTAATATCTAACAGTTTAATATTTAGTATCAAGGTTAAATCTTTAGATTCATGCATCATTATCAGACCAAAATTATAGTATTCAAGAGCGTTTAATTGGTGAGATATAAGTATTTTTGTAAGTACATCCTATTCTTTAGAATCGCATGAGGGGCGGTGTGGAAACAATGTAATTTTACATCATATAAATGTTTTTTTTTTCATTGCTAAGGAAAATATTTTATGGCATAAAGGTGATCTCCTGACAACACTGACAGTCTTGAGAATTTGTCCCTGGGATGCAAGATAGATTAGCTCTTATAACCTACCCAATACCTTACAATGGATATAGTTTTTCCCTCTTTTGTCCTCACTCTTTGACAGTTTTATTAATATTCATGAATATGCAATGAGATAATTTTCATATAGGACCAGGTCATCAACAAATTCGCCATTTGATATTACTGGCTCAATAACAAAGTTT
This sequence comes from Rugalucina vietnamica, assembly GCA_964017185.1. Classification (NCBI taxonomy): domain Eukaryota; kingdom Metazoa; phylum Mollusca; class Bivalvia; order Lucinida; family Lucinidae; genus Rugalucina; species Rugalucina vietnamica. The sequence continues at coordinate 58,732,108 of OZ024875.1, read as the reverse complement.
CACAACGACAGCTTGGGCCTGAAATTAGTTCATTCATTGATTTTTAAAGATTTTTGTCATTTTTCATGTTTTCATGAAAATTAATGAATTATATAATTTGCATTACTATTACAGGAAAAGGGGCTATGTCTAAGCTTTGAAATGAGACCATTTTCAATAGTCTAGGATAAGTAATAGTGGAGATATGGTCAATATTGTATGTACACCCCCGATCCTCAAGAATCATGTTAACGGTTGCCATAGAAACCGTGCCATATTCTCATAGCGTAACTGAGTTTATCTTTGGAACAAAATATTTGCATTTCTAGGGTCCCAATAAATGATATGATACCCATGAAAAATAATCTTGGGGATGCAAGGTAGGTAAAATTAGCTACTGGTGTACTATGCATAGTTTAGCGCTTTGTATGGAGATTTTGCCGTGACGTGGCTTATATTTTCAGTGCTTTTCTCCTTGTGAGAGATATTTTTGTGCTAAAATAGCTTTTATAAATACAAATGGTAAAATTCACCCATTTAAAATCAGCGAGAAGCTGGAAATTAAATTTTATCTATCAAGCATAGTATGAAAATGGTTGTTCAAAACGCATATTATGAGTGCGCTGGTCGCCATTTTGATGACGTCATAGTTCAGCCCATACGCGGGTCTCAGGGCGACGAACTGGTTTAAATTGTTGCATATGCCCCAAAGTTTAATTTAAGGTAGGTCGTCATAAATCGTCACGAAATTCCCACGGGACGACTTTTTTGGCCCATTCGACATTGACTATACTTTACTTCTTTACCAAATGCAATTATTTTTATGTACTACTACCCAGTGGCCACATGACGTCAGAATGTTGTCATAATAACGGGTTTATGAAGAAGGGGAATTATAATATCCGTGTAGCGCAAACAAATGCGCTGATCAGCTTGCAGTCACCGAGGAGAGGAACTCCATAAGCTGTGAGCTTCCGTTCAAGACCCGTTTTATTTTGATGAAACGTTGTAGTGAATATCAAATGTTTTTGAAATAAATATGCTTTAACCTAAATTAAGCTGATCTGCCCATTTGTTTTCGCAAAGGGAAAAACCTACTTTTCTCACGTTGCGGCTAACTGTGCGTAGACATTCGACACTATGTTCCGCAAACAAGAAAATCATTTTGACTAATGTCGACATTATGCTTTTGATTGTCCTTACTAAGTGTTGAGATACAGGGGATAGTAACTCGGAGGCACCTTTTTACAACACATTTACGATTTTCTTTTTGATGACTATCTTAAAATTTATTCCCTTTCCTTTCCAGTTACTCTTAGCTGTCTAACTTTTTGAAATGAATGTGCCACTTTGTAAGATAAGACGACGCTAAGCTGGGCTTGAGTTGACCGTAAAGTTACGATGCTGTTTGTCACCGCAACTTAAGGTCCTTTTCGGCAATTCATCATTTTCCTTAAGAGTTACTTTAGTTGGTCGTACGTTGACCTTTTAAGCTTACGATGACTTTGAGTTACCAACCCCTGATATAGAAAACAGTTTACCTTTAAAAATCGTAAAATCAGTATCGCTGCCGATGTAAATAATGATAAAATACCAAATGTACTACATAATTACATGTCGTTTCGCTGTCTATCAAATATAAGTGTACATGTATCAAAAAACAAACATATAAAATTACATATTTCTTTCGCTATCATTTATTGCAAATCTGACTTACAGTATTAATATCTAATCGTGTTCGATTGCGATTGAAACATTTGTTTCATGAAAATTTGATCATGAATTATTACTCCCGTAACGTTGTTCTTCATCTTCCGCTGTTTCAAGAGAAACATCTGTCAGAAACGTGCACAAGTCACCGGGTACAAGGGAAACATTTTTCTTGCTCACCTGAGTACATCTTTAATGGCGTTGGTCTGTGTTGGAATTTTTCTTCAGACCAAAATATTATGTAGTAATATGTAACTGTTTTTAGCTCACCTGAGCGGAAGGCTCACAGGTGAGCTTATAGTATACCCATGATCCGGCGTCCGTCCGTCCGTCGTCGTCGTCCGTCGTCGTCCACAAGTTCAAAGATCTTCTTCTCTGAAACTGCTTGGCCGATCAAGTTGAAATTTTATGTGTAGCCTCCTTGGGTAGTGGCATTGAAATTTTGTTCGTGATATTTTGGTCACATGACCAAGTTGGCCGCCACACCCATATATGGTAAAAACCACTCAAAAATCTTCCCCTCCAGAACCGGTGGGCCGATTTCCATGTAGCATCCATGACTCCACCCCGTGGTAATTTGCTAAAACTGGATTGACCTTGACCTATTTTACGGCAAGGTCAAATTCGGAAACATAGGCTTTTACATGGGAATAAGTGAAAACTATGGATTTTTTGAAAACTGTTGCAGCCTGAGGCCTGAAAAGTGGTAGATGAAAACAGCTAATGGAGTACATGAAGGTATGTGATAAATTTAGGTCAAGGTCATCTCTTGACCTTGGCCAGTCGTCCATACACACTTTTCTTAGATCTTCTCCTCTAAAACCGCTTGGCCAATCAAAGTGATATTTCATTTTGAACATCCATGGGTAGGGGTGACGAAATGTTGATCGTGAAATCCAGGTCACAAGACCAAGATGGCCGCCACGCCCATATATGGTAAAAAACACTCAAAAATCTTCTTCTCATGAACCGGAAGGCCAATTTTCATGAAACTTGGTATTATGTAGCATTTGGGAGAACAACCCATCATAGTTTGATCAAATGATGACCCTAGGATGACCTTGACCTATTTTACGGCAAGGTCAATTTTGTAAACATAGGCTTTTACATGGGAAAAAGTGAAAATTATGGATTTTTTGAAAACTATTGCAGCCTGAGTCCTGAAAAGTGATAGATGCAAAACAATTTATGAAAGTGTGTGATTAATTTAGGTCAAGGTCATCTTTTGACCTTGACCAGTCTGTCGTCCATACATACTTTTCAAAAATCTTCTTCTCTGAAACTGCTTGGCCAATCAAAGTGAAATTTTATGTGGAACATCCATGGGTAGGGAAGACGATAGTTTGATCGCGAAATCCAGGTTAGATGACCAAGATGGCCGCCATGCCCATATATGGAAAAAAACAATCAAAAATCTTCTTCTCCAGAACCGGCAGGCCGATTTTCATGAAACTTGGTATTTAGCATTTTGGACTCCAGCCCATCATAGGTTGATCAAATGATGACCCTAGGATTGACCTTGACCTGTTTTACGACAAGGTAAATTTTGGAAACATAGGCTTTTACATGTACATAAGAAAAGTGAAAACTACGGATTTTTTTAAAACTGTTGCAGCCTGAGACCTGAAAAGTGGTAGATGCAAACAACTAATGGAGTAGATGAAGGTATGTGATTAATTAAGGTCAAGGTCATCTCTTGACCTTGGCCAGTCTGTCGTCCATACACACTTTTCATAGATCTTCTTTTCTGAAACTGCTTGGCCAATCAAAGTGAAATTTTATGTGTCGCATCCATGGGTAGGGGGAACGAAAGTTTGATCGCGAAATTCGGGTCACATGACCAAGATGGCCGCCATGCCCAACTATGGTAAAAGCCACTCAAAAGTCTTCTTCTCCAGAACCAGCTGGCCGATTTTCATAAAACTTTGTATGTAGCATTTGGGACTCCAGCCCATCATAATTTGTTGAAATGATGACCCTAGGATGACTTTGACCTATTTTCGGCAATTTTAGTTTTAGAAACACAGGGCTTTACATGGGAAAAGGCGAAAACATAGATATTTTGGAAATGTTGCAGCCTGAGAGCTGAATGCCCAACTATGGTAAAAAACACTCAAAAATCTTCTTCTCCAGAACCAGCTGGCCGATTTTCATGAAACTTTGTATGTAGCATTTGGGACTCCAGCCCATCATAGTTTGTTGAAATGATGACCCTAGAATGACCTTGACCTATTTACGGCAATTTTAGTTTTGGAAACTTAGGGTTTTACATGGGAAAAGGCGAAAACAGTGGATATTTTGGAAACTGTTGCAGCCTGAGACCTTAAAGTTGCTAGATGCTGACAACTAATGGAGTCAATGAAGGTAAGTAATTAATGAAGGCCAAGGTCATTTCTTGACCTTGACCCAAGGTCATTTAAATATCAAAATTAAAATTATGTTTTTCTCAGAAATCACTGGGTTTGGAAACTATTGCAGCCTCAGACCTGAAACTTTGCAGATGCAAACAACTTATGAAGCCAATAAAGGTGTGTGAGTATTCAAGGTCAAGGTCATTTCATGTTGACTTTATACTCCAAGATCAGGCTTCAGGTGAGCATTCTCAGGACCAATGGTCCTCTGGTTTATTCATTGTATTGTACGTCGCATAACCACGTTATTAAGTATACACTTCACAACGACACAAACAAGGCGAATGTGATGTTAGCGATTCCAAATAGCATCCCTTGCCGCACAAATACAGTACTTGTTGTGTGTCAAAGTACTGTCCTCAACGTCGGAAACTCCATAGACTTCAATGTATTCCCCTATTTGTCAACATATTTGCTCATGACTTTTGTATCATGTGAAAGGTGAAGAAATAACACAATAAAAATGTTTTCATACAGTTCTATAAAGTTAAGCTGCAAATGTTAAAATGAATGTGCTCCTTTTGACTATGTTTGGCAACGTCCCTAATGGCGTGGACGTAAACAATGGTATGGATGAAAAAAGTGCATTGTCAAAACTTTATCGAATTATAAAATTCATTGTTCCATCTATTTACCTTTCAAATAGCATCCAAATAATTAAAATATGTTGACCAGGAGATGCAGGACCATGTAGATACCTGGAATTCTATGGGTTTTGTGACGTTACTTCGAGGACACTAATTTTGCCCCGTATCTGTTAATGCAAAAAAACAACAACATGTAGTCTATCATTAGTGTAAGGTAATGTGATAGACTTATGATGTCAAAGTGACCCTCTGGGGAGATTTGTCTTTTCCTATTTGGCAATAAAGTAGGTTTCTTATACTCATTTCTATATTCTTACTGAATAAAATGTCTTGGTCAATCCATGAACGATTTAGGGTACCGTTGGAAAAATCCGTAAGCGTATTGTATTTTTCGCTGTGAAAATAACTGAAAACCACCATGATTTTCAGTTTGATCAGCTCTGTAAGCATCCGCTTGTTCTTTGCAATAAGCTTTATAACCGTTGACCCGAGATCGCAAACATTTGAGTCGGTACCATTCGGACTGAACAAGTCCCCCCACATTTTCCGATGACTGGAACATGTATTATATTTGCTTAAGTGAGGGTGGGAGCTTTTCTACATCAGGAAAACATGTCCGTGCAATATATACCCCCTTAAACCCCACTTTTATATAGCAAAACTGGGGTATGCAGGGGTATACCTATTTTTCTTATTTTTGCTCCAAAACATAGATTGTGGGTACTCGTTCGGCGAGTTTAATAAATTTGATATGAAATGACCACGAGTGTAAGATTCGTTTTATCATATGACTCTCAAAAAAGGATTTTATTACTTTCAAAGTGGTTATATTGTCAATGAAAATTTACATTGTTGTAATGGACGTCGTCAATGACGTTACGTTTTCCCACAAAAGTGTTAATACACGTGCGGTCATATTATCTTTATTACATGTACATGACGTTATCTACTGGAAAACAGCGACGTCATATGATAATACCTTTTAAACACGAACAACGAATCAAATGTAGATAATTGTGGACAAAATGTTTAAGCATATGAACGCTACATGAGGGTGTAAAATTGCACGAGTGCAAACATACACATGGTGCAAACACTGTACAAGAACGCGGCATGCGACCGTCCTGATAAGGTCTCGTTAGTGAAGCTCCACTTTTCATTACGAAAACACGCACATGTAATATAATGAAATTTCCTACGTTGTTAAAATTGATAATTTTCAATAAAATTGTTTTGATCTTATTCTTTTTTTTTATTTTTTGCTCAAAGCATAGATTGTAGGTACACATAAGAACAGCCTCGCCAAGGCGGTTCTAACTAGTACCCACAATCTATGTTTTAGAGCAAAAATAAGAAAAGTAGATATATCCCTCAATACACCAGTTTTGCTATATAAAAGTGGGTTTTAAGGGGGTATACACTTCACGGACATTCCTGAAGTAAGAAAAGAAAATCCAGTTTTGATTTTAGTGCTACAACGCCAAGCAAGGAAGCCACAGGTACCATTATACGCGATTGGTCAACCAGGTTTTGATAAAAATGGCCAAATGATGAATATTTTCTGAATTTTCTTCATTGATTATTCACCACTTGAAAAAAGCTTTAACAATGGCAAGTGGAACGCTGACAACTTTACCAATCGGCATGATGACGGCGTATACTAAGTACCAATTTAACAAGTTAACGACATTGTTAACTGTATCCTACTCAGAACGTTTTGTCGTATATGTACTTGAACAAACAAGATATTTAGAAGATGGTGTTCTTTAGAACCCGTTACTGTATTGTTTTGCAGTAGAGATACATTTGAGGGACAGTATATAGCAATGTCATTTGTTTTAGTATTGTATTACCCAAGTAAATGGTAAAACACAAAACAAAACACACAATATAAATACGTGACAACCGTAGGAACCCCAGTCATTGACATTCCGTAACTTCTTTTCATCGGATCCCTATGGTAACCAATATAAAATAAAATCCTTCCGAGCACAAATATAGTCACCAATGATGGTATTACACGTGGCATTGCTGACGCGGAGAGATACGTTGTCAGAATCCATTGCGCTGGAATATTGAGAACTACTTTTTCTAATGTGTTTTGTAGTATTTTCGTATCAAAGATAAGCAAATGCTCACTCGATCCATATACAGGGTCGATAGCCTTTGAAGAAAATCGCGAATCCGCAACCTATTTCACGCTATACAGTAATGTCATCAGTAAAAATAGCTGCCATCTGAGCGTGTATACCAGTTTCTCTATATGAGATGGAAAGTCCGTCTCCATTCCCGCTGGCAGTAGGAACCATCCAAAAGCGAAAATGGTTATAGATATGGACACTCCTATAGTTATCTGGCGCGTTATTGTCTTTCTGCTTTCTGGCAAAGAGCGCGTTTGAATATTTTGGGCTGATTTCCTTCCATCCAGAAGAAGTTCCAAAATACCATCCATTTTTTAAAGAACCGGACAGTTATGGCCCCTTGATTGTCATAGATCACCTGAAAACGAATTTAGAACGTATTTTATAAGCTGTATCAGAATAACTAAACATTATATAAAACGCCCAATGCATGCAACATTAATACTTTTCTCAAGTTGCAAAAAAAAAAAAAAAAAAAAAAAAAAAAAAAATAGCAGATGAAAAAATTGATATTTTTCTTTCTTTTGCAAAAAATACCAGATCGTGGGTTACATGTAACATAACCGCCTCGGAGGCGGGCATGATGAGTTCCAACAATGTATACTCCAGTTTTTCTATAGAAAATTATGATTTGGATGGGTATATAATACACTGACATCTTATCTTGATAAATACAACAAGTACCTACATGTATAGTAAAAGTAGCCCATTTGATAATCTTAGTAAATGTCTAATAATTATCGGAAATATTTTATTAAAATGTGTCCATTTACGCATTCGTATACATTCATTCAGATGTCAGATTCTTAACGTTTATATTTTATGGAAACATGCGTGCATTATGCAGTCATTTTAGCTATGAAAACTCTTTTGTGAAACATTACCCCACTTTAACTGCGTTCACATTCGGAATACTACAAATTGTGTTTTCATTTAGATTGAAAATAACATTTAAAAAAATGTATATCTTTTCTTACTTTTAGTTCCATGGATACATGCAGATTGTTGGTACACGTTTGAATAGCACTGACTTATCCTAGATTTTGACACACCATTTCTTGAGTATTTAAGTTTATTGTGTAGAATACAGATAATATAACACATTTTGAAAGCAACGGTTTGATATTAAGGTCAAATGTGTTTAATTAAGAATCCTGATAACAAGAAATTCAATGTCACACATCAAACATTTTATTGACAATGAGATATTTAGTTTATTTTAATGCAAGACTGTCACAGGCATTTATAATGCATACTTTCATATGATTTTTTTTTTGTGGAAAATTGGAACCATACAATCTCGTGTAATATTGTTTCCCTTTTTGTACAAACAGGAAATATGTCAGTGAAATATATACCCCCTGATAGACATTGATATGGTAAAACTGGGGTGTAGCTGTACCTATTTTCCTACATTTGATAAAAAACATAGTGGGTAAACGTTTACCAACAGCCTATGTTTTGGATCAATGGATCAAAGTAAACCCATGAATACCACAATTTTACTACATAAAAGTGGGATATAAGGTGTATATATATCATGTTAATATACTGGTGACATTTTGTAAGACGTAGCTAACGACTTTCCTGACAGACAGAATAGTTTTCTATTCATTAACCACATCACATTTTAGTGAAGAAGTAAGTCAAGATATTGATATACACAGTTGATAATAGATACTGTACAACCGAAACGATATGGCTATTAAAACTGCTCTTCCTACCATGTTAAGAACACTGTTCAACCGTCACTGTCAACTTTCTTACTTTTTTTTCAAGAGATCTGGGGGCACTACACAAATGTCATTACGAAAACACGCCCATGCAATATACAGAGGTTTTTAAGGGTGTAAAAAATGAAAAATTTCAGTAGAAAAAACAAAGATATTTTTTTTTCTATTTTTTTTCTTCTAAAAACATAGATTTTTGGTACTGACACGTTAGAACCGCCTTGGCGAGGCGGTTCTATAGAGTACCCACAATCTGTTTTGGAACCAACCAAAAATAGGTATACCCCTGCATACCCCAGTTTACTATATAAAAGAGGGGTATAAGGGGGTATTTATTTCATGGACATGTTTTCCTAATGTAAAGTCAGTTAGTTTTGTTTTTAAGTTTTAGTCAATATTATTGCTTTTGCTTTTAACAAACAGGTGCGTTCAGTTATTAACATAGCCCTGCAATATTCAGAAATAAATTGGCAACTCTACTTGTTTTTGAACCAAAAAGGACAAATGGATGAATCATACCTGTCATTAATTTCAGTGCACTTTATTCAAACAGGTAGTGTCTTGATGATTATCAATAAGACAATAAATATGACAGTAGCTGCACAGTAGCACATATCTACCTGTATTACCTGTCTCAATAAAGGTATTAATCTCCTGCCACCCGGCGGCTGACTTGGTTTTTTTTTTTAAAGAAATTTCTGTTTTAATGCATAAGCAACCATTTTAATATCCATTTTTAAATCTGAAATAATTTCGATTTAAAGCAGACAATAAGTTAGGACCAGCAAGATTTTCTTACAGAGGCGTTAAACAAGGTGATGGATTAAGTCCTCTACTTTTTAATGTTTTTATTAATGACCTATGTGATAGTTTTGACGAAGATTGTAAACCAGTTTTAATTGAAGATGTTAATATAAACTGTTTATTGTATGCTGACGATCTACTCATTATATCTGAGTCAGAGGAAGGTTTGCAAAAGTGTATATCTATTTTAGAACAGTACTGTAACAGATGGAAACTGGAGGTCAACTTAGATAAAACCAAAGTTATTATATTTAGCAGAAGACGGAAGGTATTCATGGCTGATATGAAATATAAGAACTCTTCGATTGAGCAAGTATACAATTATCAGTATTTAGGAGTCAATATATCTTTCACAGGCAATCTGAAACAGGCTTCAATAGACTTATCAGCCAAAGCAACAAAGGCCTTATTTAGCCTTCTCAAAAATTAAAGAATACAGTGATATAAATGTTGAAACTTTATCCAAATTATTTGATACACTTATCCAGCCAATATTAACATATGCTAGTGAAATCTGGATTTCTGATTATAAGATAGATTTAATGAATGATAAATATCCATTTGAGCTTGTCCATATGCGATGTTTCGCTCCAAGGCGAAATGGTAGTAACTGAGTGGCCTCCAGTTAGGAAATAGCCTTTCACCCGACTTACGATATGTTTTCTAAGTTTTATGGTGGACACTATGAACTGATTTCCAAATTTCATGTCGGGTTTTAGGATTTTTACGTGATGGCCTTTCGGAACCAGAATTTTATGGTGACTTGGTTTACAAATTTAAGAAACTAACAGTAAGACATGATATTCTTTTCAGTTTAGAAAAATATAGGATATGACTTAAGTATTATGCAACAGTCTGCATGCTTAGTTTTTAACCCAATCACGGTTGATAACTATGCTGCTTTCTTTAATTGCATGCAGGTGGGACGGGCGTCATACTTTATGATGGCCACGACTTCAAGCTATTCATTTTAGTTGGTTGGGGCCGCAGCTTTGTTGGATCATATTTGTAACAAATCATATATATAACACATTTGTTACGTACATGATCACATTCGTGACAGATAAAGTGTGTTACAAATGTGTTTGTCCGAAATGGGGGTTGACATGAGAAGCATATATGTAACAGGTTTAGTTGTCTATTTGTATTATTCAAACAATTAACAGCAATAGCAACATCATTATTCTTTACACTATTGATTTTATTCTCGATTGCAAAACAATAGTTAGCACATTAAGCTAATCGCTCTCGAGACTCACTCCAACTTGAACCAACCTCAGAGAGAGAGAGAGAGAGAGAGAGAGAGAGAGAGAGAGAGAGAGAGAGAGAGAGAGGACGTGTGGAATAATGATTTTTTGCCCAAGGTACCAGTGAATCTCGAGCGCGCACGTGAGTGTGTCCAGCGACATCCAAACAGCAAGAAAATTGATCTGCAGATTGGAACTCAAGGCAAAACACACATCATACAGTTTAACTTCCAACAATCTGCGCCTCGTACTGACTGTCGATCAATTGTTGAATAAAAGATAACAAGACAGATTTCCTATCTCAGTCGGCGTTCAACATCATTTGATGACAGGAAATCCCGGGTCTTGGTGGCATATATATTCCGTAACTGTGGTGTGATTCCGTTCACTATGTGCCACATGTTGTTCATGGTGTAACAGTCTTAAACAGCAGTCACACTGTAGCGTATAACCCAAACGCGCGCCGGGCGTATGGAATTTCTCAATTGGACGTATAAAAATTAATTTGTTCCTTTTAACTCGCATAAATCAGTATCAAGATATTGGCCCATCTGGTGAATAAAAACCTGCTACAAATGTGTTTCAGATGTAAATATGCATTTTTTGTACTGTTTTTAAATCAAAATTGACCTGTGACATAATGTGATTTCATGTCACATCAAAAACCGGCATCGATCATATTCGTCACAAAATATGTTACATTTATGCTTGATTTCCGAGTCATATATGTAACACATGTTACATATGTGATCATATATGTAACAGGTGTTACATATATGATTTGTTACAAATATGATCCAACACAGCTTCTTATCTGTTGCTTGGCCCACCGATGTTCAACTGGTGTTTTTCTTTTGCTCCGGATTTCAGTAAGTTATTGGGCGCCTAGGGATCTCCATCGTCGGGCAGCGTACTGAATCTGTGAGTCCTCGTTTTTGATTCGTCATGGTTATTATCATATTTTTTGCCATTGATGATTCATTAACTAGGTAGAGATTCCCAACGAGTTCCAGACGTTTGAAGGTTTTCCTATAGTAAGTTGACACCCGGAACGTGGCCAAATTTGACCCCAGGGACATGGATGGCACAATCTATGTAGAGGACCATTAGCCATTGCCACATACCAAATACCAAAGCTGTGGACCTTGTGGTTTCACAGAAGAAGATTTTTCCCCATTTAAAATAGGTGAGATAATGTTGCGAAATACTAGTATATATACACCATAAGAAACAGGACGAGAACGTCACCATCAAATAAATACACCGCTGCAGAATGATAATACGTATAAACTATCGCATGTTAAAAGACGGAAATGGTATAGGCCCTGCCCATTGGGGCCTAAAGAAGTATACGGGCTACTTGTGCCTGTAGGCAACGCTTTTACGCTACTGACGACCATCTGATTACTGGTTAACCGCTCCAGTCGGGCCTGCCCAGGAAAAGTAGTTCAAGTTAATCAGCTGTGCGGTTATATTCACAAGCATATTTTGGGTGTCATGACATACTTAGTCTAATGTTGGGTAGAAAAATGCCAAACTGAAGACAACGTCCTGACATGATCATTGTTGTTGACTGGGACTTTAAGCCATAAATCACGGTTGATAGCCATATGCTTCCATTTTAATTGCATGCCGATGGGTTGAGCATCAGCATTTTTGTTGACCCCTTCTTAATGTTTTCTATCAATTCAGGTTGTTGTTCTGTTGCTTGGCCCACCTGGCTCAACTGGCGGTTTTCGTTCGCTCAAGATGTAGTGGACACTGGTGCTGTTTGACTTCCCAGGGTTCTCAAGTTGCTAGGCAGCAAGATGTTTTTGTGGAGTCATCGTTTCTGTTTTATTCAACAATACAAACACATAATTTATTTGTTCTACCGAGGTAATTTATTCAATATGTTTTGTTTCAAATAAACTTTTAAAATTTAAACTTTATTGACTAGATACAGGCTCATCGATTAAGTAACTAAATGATGTTAACCACATCAGATACTGAGAGTGAGGTTAGGTGCTTGTAAATGTGGTTTATGTGCCCCAGTAAGTTTATATTACTGATCGTTCGGAGGTGTACGTTTGATTTTCTGGGCGGAATTGCGTACAGTATGCTTTGTCAAGAAAAAATTACGTCATTGTTATTGCGTAATAAAAACAATTACATCTAGTATGTTATTTCTTATAGCCCTAATTGTTTTCACATTCAGCTTCCGGTGCGCATGCGCGCTACGATATGTTGTGATTATGTGCAATCGAGAAACCAAGTGAGTTGACCTAGAAAAGATTTAGAATTCATGGAATTCGAAATAGCGAGTGACTTGAAAGCGTAAGTTTGTAAATGACGTCAAGTTTGTTTGTTTTGTCAAGAATGTTATTCTAGTAGATGTAAAGTTTTTCGTTGTTATTTTGACCTAGATAGTGCTGGGTTTGCTTTTATGTATAGGTAAAATTAAATTACTTTGACCGTGCCGATATGTTGATGGGACTGATATACCTATGTTCTCAATAATGCGATTTTGTCACGGTAAACAATATACGACCACGTGCTTCACATTTCACTTGAAAAATGTGTAAAACAAAAATAGATATAGGTGTTATTGTTTATAAAACTTCCATCACTTGAGTTCATGCGGCAGGGTCAAAAAATTTACCTATACCAGATGATGTTTTAAATGAGGTTCCCCAAAGGGACTTCGCTTTATTTATTGGTTTTACATTCGGAGGCTACATAGGCTTATCCTCATTAAGCGCCTCTTTCCCCATTGTATGCCCCTTTCCTTGGTTTCCGGCTTATGCGCCTAAAAATAGAATGCTCTGCGGTAACCAGTCTGTTTGTTATTGTTTTGGGTATGAATTTGTATTACATAAACAGGTAGTGATGCGGCTATATAGTTCCATATTTAATTTATATTTGAGAAGAAAGTTCTTATTTTGTATAGACATATCAAGAAAGATCTAAGTCGTACAATTGTATTTACGAGTAAATTGTTTATTTTATTCCAATTACAATTTGGTTAACCATGTTTATTATTATTATGACGTAATTATCTAACCCACGCTTAGGCCTACTTTTTTGACCTCATTAGCCATTTTGATTCTGAGTCAAAAACAACAACAACAGACGCCTGGATTTCCGGTTAATTTATGTATTAATAATTAATTTTGATAATATTTTGGTGAGTATTGTTGATGTTTTTGTCGTTATACCGCATTAGGGTTTGTACATATTTTAATAATCATGAATTGGGCGGCATACAAATCTACCATTACTATATATAGCGTAAGGCGACCAGTGATCGATCAGGGACCAGTGATCGATCAACTACTGAACTAGTGATTATCGGCTAATAATTCTCAAAGGATACCTGAAGTAAATCTTATGCTAGTCTTCACTTAAAGCGCATTATATTACCTTACAAACACTGATTTAAATTTATTTTGGAAAGCTTTTCTATCTTGGATTTTCGACCTGGATTTTCTTGCACTTTACGAAGAGGGGGTCTTAGTTGTACTGCTTAAAAGCGGCGATTGTTCAATGAATTCTTCAAGATAAAACAACTTGCATTCGTTCAGGCTGGCTAATTTTTATTAACTTTACTGCATCCTAAGCAAATCTGATCCACATTCCAAACTGCTTAGGACAACGCTGCGATTAATGGACAATTTCTGTGATTTTCGAGCTATTTTTTCAACAGTTTTCCATTGTTTCTATGGGCGTTTATGCTTTTTGACCACCTCATTTCGCTGCTTTATTTCTTTTAACTCACTGAAAATTTCCAAACTGTGTTTCGTGGCTAGAGGTAAACAATAATCATTCTTTCTAAAAATGTACATACCTTCAAAGTTAGCCGCGGTTTCGGAGAGAAAAAGAAGGTGATCGATCACTGGTCCACCTGACCCTGATTCACGCTGTATGATGGTGGGTGTGTTAAAATGACGTCACTGAGAATGTGACGTGATGAAGCATAAATTGACATATTGGAAAACATGGCGAATGTTCAAGCTTGCATATGGTATGTACACATGCATTCTCCACTGCATGTCTGATCCGCAAATTTATCAAACATGGCTATTTTTGATCGATCACTAGTCCCTTTACGCTACTATATAATTTTGCGCCTCGTTCGTCTTCTTTACAAGCGCGCCATGGAGGGCTGCGATTTTTTAGTCACTCTTGAATTCTTTTAAAATTTTGAAATGGACGCCACCAAAATTTTACCCAGAAGTGTTTCTAAAGGTCATAGGATTCTTGGAAGCGGACAAAAGTTAATGTCGTTGGAATTTAAGGAGGTCTCCTAATGGAAAATTGTCTGTGTCCATTACCCATTTCCTGCCAAACTTGACTGTGAAAACCAGCACCGTTCAATACCCAGCTTAGTGACTCAGCAGGATACCACCAGGTCAAGAATGCGTTAACTCCGGCCCAGAAGAGAAGTTGGTAAAGGTATCGAGATGTAGCTTTAGCTGTGCAACTGCAAGCTGCCGAATTTTGGGTTTTGGATACAGTTACTGTCTGAACACCATCTTTCAGAAACTGCATTTTTCAAAGTCTCACTTTTGTGAAACACTGAAAAATATGACTATGTCATCTTTTTGCAACCCAAAAGTCGTAAAAAGTGCTGCAAAAAATTTAAAAATCGGTTTACAAGTAAAATAATTATGCCCAACAATTACCGTATTCGTTCTAATTAGCGCACAGTGCGCATAATTTTTCAAAAAAACTTAAAGTTTAGGTAACAAAATATGATTATCATTCTAATAAGCGCACACTACGAACGAAAACAACACATAAACCTCCATGTCAGAAATACCAATGATGATGTCATTCTGTATCTAAACGTGTGAGACCAAAGCAAAAAAAAATAATTATAACTTGGACCAAAACTGATCTTTTATGGACTTAAGTAACGAGTTGATTAATAAGTCATTCAGTCATGGTTATCAAATCTTTCTCGCATTAGTATTAGTATGAAATTTCGTTATATATTCATTTATTATTATTATTATTAATATTATAATTATTATTATTACATGTATTATTATTATTAAAATACCGGGTCATGGGAAAAGGTACAACTGAGGGGAAATAAATATAAAATTACGTGTGTGGGTGGTGGGGTGGGGCAGGAAGGTGGGGGGTTTAATTACAGGACCCTAACTTCACCCTCAGCTACTGCAGCTGTTCACAACATTTGGTTCGTTGTTCGGTCCTCGTGGTGAATCTCTAACTAGTCAATGCATCATAATAAACACCATGGTGACTTACAGATACAACAAGCTACCCGGCAGTCGGAGATCCCTGAAGAACCAGGTGGGGGGGGGGGGGACCCAATTAATATATTATTTGATTGTACAAAATTTTGACCTATACACAATTATATACCATATAATTATATAGTCACCAAGATATTTTTAGATCACACAATTCATATATATATATATATTTATATATCACGATTCCGTAATCATCTCGTTCATTCAGTGTGAGGTCTTAAACAGGAATAAAGGCTTTATCAGTGTAAATTTAGAGAAAACTATTGAAACAGTATACTTAAAATAGATGTATACAGACATTAGAAGCAACACTGTCTAATAAATAGCAGGAAATAATCTGTATTTCGAATATTTAGACAACTTTAAACCAAATACCTCAACAGCGGAAATAGCCGGAAATTGACGAAGACACATTCGGAATTTATATTTAGAAACTGCGGTGGAAAAATTCGGAAAATCCAGTTCTTTTTCTATTTATAGTATACGGAAATCCAGTTTTATATTTATCATCGCTTGATTTAGAATCAGAAGCGGAATTTTGTACACTAAAAATAGTGCGCCTGTGGATAAAAATAGAAACATTATTCCGCTTTCAGACTGGAAAATTGGTGATCAAGGTGAAAAAATAGTTTTTCTGTTTTCCTAAATGTCCTTTTTAAAGTCACATAAAATGTTATCCTATATTAATTTAACGTTAATGCGCCATAATGATAGATTTAATAAATAAATAAATTATACAAAATTACATGACATATCATTTCCAGGTATAGGAGATGCCGTGAGATGTTACCACTGTGGTGGAGGGTCACGGAACTGGGAACCAGGGGATGACCCATGGTTTGAGCATGCTAAATGGTACCCACATTGTCCACATACCATCCTGGTGAAGGGGCAACCATTTATAGACAAGGTGAAAGGGAATGGTATTGAGCAGGACTGTCCAAAGGTTGCTGAGGAGGTATATAAATTTTTCTATTTACTTGAATACAACCATATACTCACTAAATGACGCCAGTTCCAAATTTCAGAAATGATTTTTTTTTTTTTTTTTTTTAGCTCACCTGAGCCGAAGGCTCACAAGGTGAGCTAATAGGATGGCCATGATCCGGCGTCCGTCCGTCGTCGTCCGTCGTCGTCCACAATTTCAAAAATCTTCTTCTCTGAAACCGCTTGGCCGATCTAGTTGAAATTTTATGTGGAGCCTCCTTGGGTAGTGGCATTTCAAGTTTGATCGCGAAATCCAGGTCACATGACCAAGATGGCCGCCACGCCCATATATGTTAAAAACCGCTCAAAAATCTTCTTCTCCAGAACCGGTGGGCAGATTTCCTCTAAACTTGGTATGTAGCATCGGGGACTTAAGCCCATCATAGTTTGACAAAATGATGACCCTTGGATGACCTTGACCTATTTTACGGCAAGGTCAAATTTGGAAACATAGGCTTTTACATGGGAAAAAGTGAAAACTATGGATTTTTTGAAAGGCGATCGCTACTGACAGCCGGCTGTCAATAGCGAAAGTTTGCTACTGACAGCCGGCTGTCAATAGCGAATATTCGCTATTGACAGCCAGCTACACATTTTCATATATATTAATGTGCATAAGTTTATTTCTCTATATTTTATATATTTAAAATGAAATGGCTTCATAAATCCTAGTAACAATCAACCCCATGGGAGTCAAACACATCACAAGGAAAGCGAATAACTTGAAATTCAGTATTTATTATTTTCATTATCAAAATATAAGAGTCAATATATATTTTTGCAACCATTTCAAGGGGTTAGTTGTTAAAAATTCAAACATCTCAAATAGGAAAGTGACATTAATAAACAAGTTTGTGGATCTCTCCCCCGTGTAGAACACTATTCGGTGACCCTTAAAAGATATCTAATTTGCATATTCATGAATTTTAATGAAAACAGTAAAAATGACAGAAAATCGTTAAAAATCAATAAATAAACTAAATTTGAGGTCGAAACTATCATTGTGACACTTTGTTATTGAACCAATAATACCATTTGACAAATTTATTGATGTCATGGGCCAAAATGACAATTTTCTTATTTGCATATTCATGAATATTAATAGAAAATGTCGAAAATCGAGGAAAAACGAGGGATAAACTCTAGCAATGTCAAGGTTTTGGATGGGTTACAAGATCTACCTTGCATCCCTGAAACCAATGTTCATGGCTGCCAGTGTGTTCAGAAGGGCCATCTAAATGCCATAAAATATTGTCCTCAACGATGGACATATTTACATGATGTAAAATTATATAGTTTCCGCATCCACCCCTACTGTGATTCTAAAGAATAGGGTGTACTCACAAAAATATTCATATACGAACAAAAGCGTGCTCTAAAATACTATAATGGGTTTGGTTGTGATGCATGGACTGATCAATTTAACCGTAATACCTATTTTTCAAATCATTGATATTGCTTATTCATGAAAATGAATGAAACACACAAGAAATCAGAGAAAAGGGGGGTATACATACAACGTCACTTAAACCATAGCTGTTCACAAACCTAGGATGCTGAAAGAAGTGTAAAATGAATGCTATGGCAATGTTCTATGACCCTTAAGTTTCATTTAAGAATTACCATATTTTTTTTCAGTTTCATGAATTTTCATGAAAACTACATAAATTTGAATGAAAAAATGGAAAAAATTTAACCGGCAAACCTAAAAAATGGTGTGTATCTCGGCAACCAAAAGCCCTTACACGCTGAAAATGGCATGAATTGATTGCCAGGACATTAGTATACCATCCTGTACTACAATATATAAGTCAATTGATTTTTTGTATTATGAGTATTAACAAAACCGTTCGAATTTAGATGGAAATTACGGAAAATTAAGGTGGTATACATAGAAAATCACATGTATCTTGGCTACTGACTGACCTAGAGAGCTATACTTGGTATCAAATAATTGCTATGACAATGTTCTATAACAATATAATCCGATGTTTAAATCACCAGCTTCTTTTATTAGAATGATATTAATGAGATTAATATAAATAAGGGAGACATCAACGAAAAATGAAGGGGTACACCAACAAAATTGAATATATTTCGACTACCAAAATGACATCAATAATAGCTAGGACAATATTGTATTATCATGTACACTTTTCATACATTTTATTCAGTACTCACAAAAATTAAAAAAAAAGTGTGATTAGGCTATCAGACTGCATGACATAATTGCATCATCCTAGCATTATATTGGTACCATTTCAGCACATATGGCAATTGGCAGCTGAGATATATGCAATTGTGTTGGTATATCACTTCAATTTCGTTAATTTTTCTCTTATTCTTAGTGATCTCATTAATCATGTTAATACCTATACAACAAAAGTCACTATTTATTTATATAACATGTAATATGGTTATAGAATATTGTCCTATAGCACTCTAGGTCTATCAGTAGCTAAAATTCATGTGATTTTCTATGTAAACTGCCTTAATTTTTCCGTAACTTTCCTCTAAATTCAAAAGGTTTTGTTAATATTCATGAAATAAAAAATTGAATGACTAACATATTGTAGTACAGGATGGTATAATATTGCCCTAGCAACCGTTTAATGCCATTTTTATCATGTTAGGGCTTTTGCTTGCTGAGAAAAGCATCATTTTTATGTTTGACTGTTAAATTTTTCACTTTTTCATTCCTATTTATGAAGTTTCCATTAAAATTCATGAAATTGAAAATAAGATCATGCTTATATATGAGACATAAGAGTCAGAATACATAGCCATAGCATTTATTTGATAGTTCTTTTAGCATCCTGGGTTTGTAACAGCTCTGCTTTTAGTGATTTTGTACGTATACCCCCTATTTCATCTAAGATTTTTCTCCGATTTCTTGTGTGTTTTATTTTTTTCATGAATAAGCAAAATCAATGATTTGAATAATAGGTATTAAGGTTAAAATGCTAAGTCCATGCATCATTATATGACCAATTATAATATTCTAGAGCATGCTATTGTTTGTATATGAATACTTTTACGAGTACACCCTATTCTGTAGGATCACACAAGGGGTGGATTTGGAAACTATATAATTTTTTATACCCCGCCACTTAAAAAAGTGCGGGGTATTATGTTATACCCTCAAAAAAAAAATTGCGTTCGAGTGTCCGTCCGTCCGTCTGTCTGTCCGTCTGTCTGTCTGTCCGTCCGTCCGTCAGCGTTTCATTTCCGGGCTCTATCTTGAGCATTTATTGACCGATTTTCTTCAAACTTTGTATAGGAGTTCATATTAGGAAGGAGTGGTTTGGGATTGAAGATGGGTAAATTTCGTCAAATAGGTACAGAGTTATGGCCCTTGATTTACGTTAAAATTTTGTTTCCGGGCTCTATCTTAAGTATTTATTGACCGATTTTCTTCAAACTTTGTATAGGAGTTCATACCATGAAGGAGTGGTCTGGGATTGAAGATGGGTAAATTTCGTCAAATAAGTACAGAGTTATGGCCCTTGATTTACGTTAAAATTTTGTTTCCGCGCTCTATCTTGAGCCTTTATTGACCGATTTTCTTCAAACTTTGTATAGGAGTTCATACAAGGAAGGAGTGGTCTGGTATTGAAGATGGGTAAATTTTGTCAAATATGTACAGAGTTATGGCCCTTGATTTACGTTAAAATTTTGTTTCCGGGCTCTATCTTGAGCATTTATTGACCGATTTTCTTCAAACTTTGTATAGGAGTTCATACCAAGAAGGAGTGGTCTGGGATTGAAGATGTGTAAATTTTGTCAAATAAGTACAGAGTTATGGCCCTTGATTTACGTTAAAATTTTGTTTCTGGGCTCTATCTTGAGCATTTATTGACCGATTTTCTTCAAACTTTGTATAGGAGTTCATACCAGGAAGGAGTGATTTGGGATTGAAGATGGGTTAATTTTGTCAAATAAGTACAGAGTTATGGCCCTTGATTTACGTTAAAATTTTGTTTCCGGACTCTATCTTGAGCATTTATTGACCGATTTTCTTCAAACTTTGTATAGGAGTGTATATTAGGAAGGGGTGGTTTGGGATTGAAAATGAATAAATTTCGTTAAATAAGTACAGAGTTATGGCCCATGATTTACAGTAAAATTTCGTTTCGTGCCTCTGTTTTGTGCATTTATCAGCCAATTTTCTTCAAACTTTGTATAAAACTTCAAATCAGGAAGTAGTGGTTTGGGATTGAAGATGGGTAAATTTTATCAATGTATACAGAGTTATGGCCCTTCATTTATGACAAAATTTTGTTCTGCTCTTCATCTTGAGAATTTATTGACAAACATTTTTGCTAAATTAAATTTGCGTGGCGGGGTATCATGCATGCCTGCAGCGCTTTTATTTACATCATGCAAATGTGTTCATTGTTGAGGACAATATTTTATGGCATTAAGATGGTCCCTCTGACCACACTGGCAGCCATGAAAATTGGTTTCAGGGATACAAGATAGATCTTATAACCCATCCAAATCTTGCAATGGCTTTAGTTAATCTCCGTTTTTCTTTAATTTTCTATATTTTATTAGTATTCATGAATATGCAAATGAAATAATTTTCATTTAGGCACATGACATCAATACATTTGTCATATGCTATTACTGAATAAATTACAAAGTGCCACAATTATAGTTTCGACCTCAAATTAGTTTATTTATTGACTTTTCATGATTTTTCTGTCATTTTTTAATATTTTCATTAAAATTCATGAATATGCAAATTAAATATCTTGTATTTCTTACCATATGATGAAAGGGCAATGTCTAAGCTTTAAAATGTGACCAAGTTCAGTGGTAATGAAATTTGTATGCACACATCCATGCTCCATTTTTTTTAAATGACCTAAATTAATTTTCAAATGTTCAAATGTGAAAAAATACCGCTGATTTTGAGAATCTTCCGAAACCCAAATAAAACTGAATCTTTCCATATTTTGGACAAAGGAAGTGCGGTTTGTTGGATTCAAAGACAATGTTGAAATTTGCAGACAGTTTGAACCGAGAAGACAAAGGCATAAATGTACAGGTTATTATGCTGAAAGTTTCTTTTTTACTGGCTTAACGTATACTTTGTTCTCTTGTTTTTTACTAGAAAAATCAGCTTTTTGATGAATGTTCAATTATTTCCTTAATGTAATAACAGGGTAATTTGGGGTAATATGGACAATTGGGGAATATGGGCCACCTTGTGTTTTCTTCAAATATTTTACTCAAGACTCATGTTTGACAAAAAGTAATAACATTTTGTTATTCCCTGGCTATCGAAATCATTTTTACATTCATACCTAAGCTGGTGTTTTCGGAAAGGTTAAATTAATGAACCCAAATAAAACAGCCTGTGAAAATCTTGCCCTTAAAATGTTTAAGTTTACACTTAAAAACCAATAAAAAGATTAATAATATTTATATAGAACCAAGTTTCACGTAAAATTAACCTAATACACCATTTTTAGAAGATGATGCAAATGGTCATTTGCATGAGCTATTTTTCGGTTTTGGAAAATTTCTCCATTGTCATAACCGTCGTGTCTGGGGTAATATGGACCATCAATTTCCCAATGTAAATTTTCCTTTTGGGGTAATATGGACCATCTAAGAATTTTGTCTCAAACTCCTTCTGAAAGTAATACACTGAACATTTGATACCACATGTCTTTAGAACTTTAACTTTTGCACTTGCGTGATATATTTTAAGCTATCTTTGAAAATAGATTGTTTTACAAGTGAAGTTTATAAGCAAAATGTACATGTTTTGAAATCTGTGACATTTTTGCGAATGTTTTGTAAGTTTGTCAAGGTGTTTTGAATTTTGATGCGAAATATTTTTCCAGTGAATTTGTTTCGTGAACATCTATGTTTATTTTATGCTAAATAGACTTTTAGATAGAAGTTTAAATTTTGTTTTCCGAATTTATATGTTGACATCGTCAGCATTTTAAAGCTGTGGTCCATATTACCCCAGTAGAGTGGTCCATATTACCTCAAATGTTTGGGGTAATTTGGACCACCCAGTGGGCGTGTTTATCGTAATACGCAGCAAAAACTAGCATACAAAATGATGTAAATTTTATATTAAAACGGTTTACAGATGCCTGCCTCAAAATAGACACGGTATACAATAATAACGTAAATAGCCTGTGGTTGAACTGATTCGTTTTGTGCTTAAGCGGTCCATATTCCCCCAAAATTACCCTATATATTACTTGATGTAACGTGTGTTTGATAAACAGACATATTTGACATCTATTTGTTGAAATTGTATAAACTATAAAAGTTTGATATTTGGAAGAAGCAAAAACGTCCAAATGCAGGTAGTATTGGCCGTATTGCGCAATTTTGGGTACTGAATCCTCATCAGTGACCCTTTATAAAGTCTGGAGACTCTCTGGCTGTATTGGAATTGCTGTGTTGCTCTGTGTTATACAATGAAACTCATAAAATCAAAGCATATAAGAAATAAATATCCTTTCCTCGAAATATTGTCCATGATGTAACGATTTCTGTCCCTGATGTAACACTTTTCACCGTTACATCACGGACCGTTACATCACGGACATATTTTAGATAAATCACCTGTAAATTGCTTCCAATATATTTGTGTGTTCATTGTTATGGTGAAATGTTTACACAACCACTAAACACGTTTTATGAATAGTACCTACATATTGTCGCTTGAAACAAATAACCAGTAGAGGCTGTTACATCAGGGAACTATTACAAATATACTCACTCACCTGAAAGTTGTAATTATTATTTTTTCAGATCTACTCTATAGATGTGTCATCATGGCAGTCAGCCATATTTGATTTCAATGTAGCTCTTCAAAATGCAGATAGATGTTCCACCTTTACCAAGGGGAGTCACTTTGTACTTGGTATTTTCAGATAAATTGTTACATCAGGGACAAAATGCTAGGTACAAAGTTTGAACACGTAAATTTAGTATTAAAACCATAGATACTTGCTATCAAAATGTATTATGTCGTGCATGAATGATTGAATAAAGATGGAGTAGTATTTGGAACAACCACCTTAGCAAAAAAATCATTGAATCAGAGACAGATATAAAAAAAAATCATTTTGCAGACAACGAAAATATGCCATTTTAGACACTTTGAGTAACAATTCTTTATATTTGCTAGCACTTTAACGATTTTGTTTTGGCTGACCCATACTCACCTCGATTCACACCACATTCCAAGCATAAATCATTTACCAGAAGTAAACGGTTTTCAGAAAAAACGTACCCGGACAGGATTTGGTTACGAAAAAATATATTGACTCATAAAATATTCTGACAGAGCTGCACCAATATATTGTTATCACATTTATTATTGAAGTGTTTATGGTTTATAAAGTAATTTATTATATGGCAAGTGATGAAATATAGAGAAATATGTATTAAATATAACCAATATTTGAAAAAGTTATATTTTCACATGTGAAAATATAAAAAAGTTATATTTTCACATGTGAAAATATAAGATTTGGGAAGACGCAAATTACGATTCCACCGTTTCATTTCTAATTTATACATAACTAAATTTTATAATCTATGCTATTCTTGACGCAATGAACGTTCACACACAATAGCGACGTAATGACGTGACGTCATGACGTCATTTAAGATTTTGACGTCATATGCTTTAGCGCGCAACGTTACAATGACTACATGCCATATAATAAAAAGAAAATTCAAGTTTTTGTCGTGAATATGAGTTTTATTTCATCTCGTGAAGTGCAAAATTATATATTTCATTCGTGCCTTCGGCACTCATGAAATATAAAATTTTTTCACTTCACTCAATGAAATAAAACTCATATTCACTCCAAAAACTTGAATATCCTCTATATATTTACATACAAATTTATCTATTTTTAGCTCACCTGAGCCGTTAGGCTCACAAGGTGAGCTTATAGGATGGCCATGATCCGTCGTCCGTCCGTCGCCGTCGTCCGTCCGTCGTCCACCATTTTCAAAGATCTTCCTCTCTGAAACCGCTTGGCCAATCAAAGCCAAATTTTATATGAAGCATCTATAGGAAGGGGGAACCAATGTGTTTATAAATAATCCAGGTCACATGGCCAAGATGGCCGCCATGCCCATATATGGTAAAAACCCTTCAAAAATCTTCTTCTCCGGAACCACTGGACTGATTTCAACGAAACTTGGCATGAATCATCTGGGACTAGAGTACTACAATGTGTTTATAAATTATGACCTTTGGATGACCCTGACCTATTTTACGGCAAGGTCAACATAGGTCGCCCATGCATTTGAATGGGGAAAATTGTTAAAATGTCATTTGAAAGGCAAATCTTGCTGGAAATGGACAAATGGACTGAAGGTAGGTAATTCTGAAAAAATTTTGGACCCCAGGGGTTGGTCTGCCCCCACCCCGGGGCAATATACATGTATATTACAAAAATATTCAAAGATCTTCTTCTCTGAAACCACTTGGCCATTCAAAGCGTAATTTTATAGGAAACATCAATTGGAAGGGGGAATCAATGTGTTTATAAATAATCCAGGTCACATGACCAAGATGGCCGCCATGCCCATATATGGTAAAAACCGTTCAAAATTCATCTTCTCCTGAACCAATGGACCAATTTCAACAGAACTTGACATGAACCATTGGGGACTGAAGTACTACAATGTGTTTATAAATTATGACCTTTGGATGACCTTGACCTATTTTACAGCAAGGTCAACATAGGTCGACAATGCACTTGAATGGGGAAAACTTTTAAAATGTCATCTAAAGTGAAAATCTTGCAGGAAATGGGCAGTAGGACTGAATATTAATGCTTCTGAAAAAAACTGGACCCCAGGGGCTCATTTACCCCAGCCCCGGGGCATTCATGTATATTACCTTAATATTCAAACATCTTCTCCTCTGAAACAGCTTGGCCAATCAAAGCCAAATTTCATGTGAAGCATCTATAGAATAAGGGAATCAATGTATATATAAATAATCAAGGTCACATGACCAAGATGGCCACCATGCCCATATATGGTATAAACCTTTCAAAAATCTTCTTCTCTGGAACCGGTGGACCGATTTCGAAGAAACTTGGCATGAAGCATTGATGACTCAAGTACTACAATGTATGTATAAATCATGACACTGTGATGACCTTTACCTATTTTAAGGTAAGGTCAACATGGGTTGCCTATGTATTGTAATGGGTAAACTGTTAAAATGTCATTTGAAGGGAAAAACTTGTATGGACAGTATATTGATTATTCTGAAAAAATAATAGCCCAAGGGCTTCACCTGCCCCTATACTGGGACTATTTTCTATAACATTCGTATATACAGCAGATCTCAGGTGAGCGTTTACAGGACCATTGGTCCTCTGGTTTAGATTACCCAGCACTTTATTCTGAAAAAAATGTAGAAACATGATGTGTTTAACTTATGAACATTTGTACAGCACTGTCAGTTTCAAATTGTATTCAAAAAGATAAACTTTTATCCATTTCCTGCAAGTTTATAACCATTTTAATCACTTTGTATCAGTATTCCTCATTTTATACATAAATGTCTGAATGAAGTACCATAGTTTTCAAGTCGAGATCATAGTCAGAATCTATCACATGCCAGAGTTTCAACAAGATGTGATCCGACATGTAAGAAAATTATACAACATTTTGTATCCAATTTATGAAGAAATCTGTAATATTGATGATTTTTTGCTTCCAAGCAGATATAAATGATTAAATTATCATGTTTTTGTTAAATACAAAGCACAAAAATCAAAATCTGCAGGAATTTTACATTTTGGAGATCATTCCCAATAAGTGTTATCCTCGGTATGATTTATTCCCCAGTAAGGCCTAAATGTGTGTGGACTTAGCCATGACCCCGTTTATGCTAGTCTGGAGGACTCAACTCACCTCAGTTTCCATTTTGAGGGCCAGAAAATTTAGTTTTAATCTCAGAAATAGTTACAGGTAATTATGACTTCTCCCCGGTATGAATTATTCCTCAGTAAGGCATAAAATGTGTGTGAACCCAGCCATGACCTGTGTTTATTTCCTAGTCTGGATGATTCAACTCACCTCAGGCATCATTTAAACCCTGGAGTTCAAGTCTGACATGATACAGGTACAAATGGTACAAGAATAAATGACTTCTATAATGATTATAAAGGACCGTATTGATGTAGAATTTTAAAGATCTAGATTTTGGCCTTTTGTCCCAGTCACCTAACCCCATTTCCAGATCAAAAGACTAGTCCCTTGGATTTGATGGCATATATTGAATACAAGCCCTATATGTAGCCTACTTTTTCCAAGTATGCAGTTGTCAAAAGATGGACTTTAAGAAACATTAATATGAAGAGAGTACCACGTTCAAAAGATATTTCAGATTATTTTTATCTCTAGCCCTACCCCAGGTATGTACCATTTGGCGTCATGTCATAGACTATAAGCTAGAATCATAAGGTTTTAATGTTATTCATTTGTCTGACAATATTGACAATAAATCTAAATCCATATCAGAAACCAACAGATATAAATTTAATCAGAAATATATAGCTGGCTGTCAATAGCGAACTTTCGCTATCGACAGCCGGCTGTCCATAGTGAACTTTCGCTAATGACAGCCAGCTCACCTAGTTGTTTATCAAATTGGTTTATAAAGTACATGTACTTAAAGTCATCTATGTGCCATACTAGAGTTATAACAAGATGTGATCTGACATGAACATGTTATGAAGAAAGAGTTATATTTAAAAGATCTTGGTTTGTTTTGATCTCTATTTCTATTAAGGTATGGACCCTAAACTAAAACTCCATGCCATTGAATGAAATCTACCCTTACAGGTACTTATAGCTTAAGGAATGCCTTATAAGTCACAAAGGGTCTGTCAGAATATGGAAACTTGAAAAGAAAAACATTAATTTAATTATTACATGTACCACAAATTTTAAAATTTTTTGAGAGTCTGACTTCTGACCCAAATCCCAAACATACTTACAAAATATATGCTTAAAGGCTACATGTGATGAACCTAGGGTCATATGATTTAATGCCATTCATTTATCTTACAATATTAAAGATAAGTCACCTGTTAGAAACCCACAAATATAAAGAAATATATAGCTGGCTGTCAATAGCGAACTTTCGCTATTGACAGCCGGCTGTCAGTAGCGAACTTTCGCTATTGACAGCCGGCTGTCAGTAGCCACTTCCTTTTTGAAAACTATTGCAGCCTGAGGCCTGAAAAGTGGTAGATGCAAACAACTAATGGAGTAGATGAAGGTATGTGATTAATTTAGGTCAAGGTCATCTCTTGACCTTGGCCAGTCTGTCGTCCATACACACTTTTCAAAGATCTTCTTCTCTGAAATTGCTGGGCCAATCAAAGTGAAATTTTATGTGGAGCATCCATGGGTAGGGGAGACGAAAGTTTGATCGCGAAATCCAGGTCACATGACCAAGATGGCCGCCACGCCCATATATGGTAAAAACCACTCAAAAATCTTCTTCTCCAGAACCGGCAGGCCGATTTTCATGAAATTTGGTATGTAGCATTTGGGACTCCAGCCCATCATAGTTTGATAAAATGATGACCCTAGGATGACCTTGACTTATTTTACGGCAAGGTCAATTTTGGAAACATAGGCTTTTACATGTGAAAAAGTGAAAACTATGGATTTTTTGAAAACTATTGCAGCCTGATGCCTGAAAAGTGGTGGATGCAAACAACTAATGGAGTAGATGAAGGTATATGATTAATTTAGGTCAAGGTCATCTCTTGACCTTGGCCAGTCTGTCGTCCATACACACTTTTCACAGATCTTCTTCTCTGAAACTGCTGGGCCAATCAAAGTGAAATTTTATGTGGAGCATCCATGGGTAGGGGAGACGAAAGTTTGATCGTGAAATCCAGGTCACATGACCAAGATGGCTGCCACGCCCATATATGGTAAAACCACTCAAAAATCTTCTTCTCCAGAACCGGCAGGCCAATTTCGCGAAAGTTTGTATGTAGCATTTTGGACTCCAGCCCATCATAGTTTGATCAAATGCTGACCATAGGATGACCTTGACCTATTTTGCGGCAAGGTCAATTTTGGAAACATAGGCTTTTTCATGGGAAAAGGCGAAAACAATGGATATTTTGGAAACTGTTGCAGTCTGAGACCTGAAAGTTGCTAGATGCAGACAACTGATGGAGTCAATGAAGGTAAGTAATTAATGATGGCCAAGGTCATTTCTTGACCTTGACCCAAGGTCATTTGAATATCAAAATTAAAATTATAGTTTTCTCAGAAATCACTGGGTTTGGAAACTATTGCAGCCTGAGACCTGAATCTTTGCAGATGCAGACAACTTATGAATTCAATTAAGGTGTGTGAGTATTCAAGGTCAAGGTCATTTCATGATGACTTAATACTCCAGGATCAGGCTTCAGGTGAGCGTTCTCAGGACCATTGGTCCTCTGGTTTTTGTCTGTTGTTAAGAGTTTTGTTATAATCATGGGGCTATAATGACTGATTATACCTCCATGTTATAATGTAATGTTTAGGTCAGCTGTGCCCTGATTTGACATATGTCAAACATGACTAAGTTTGATTCTCGAATTGACCGTTTCATTGCAGCAGCCATGGCTAAAAGGATCATAGTGCGTTTTAATTGCGCTTTAGTGTTTAAAACATGTATATAACTTTTGAATTCTCTATTTTTCAGTCAGAAGCAGTCAAGGATGTGATGGAAACCCCAGCTGCTCTCAGTTGTATTGAGATGGGATACAAGAGAAGTCTGGTACAACGAGCTATCAAGAAATATATGGCAGACAAACGTAAGTAGACTGACTAACTTTTTTCAGGTCAAAAATCGATCATTTTCAGAGGAATTTTTTTTTTATATTTTTCTTATTTTTGCTCAAAACATAGATTGTGGGTTCTAACGAGTATCCACAATCTATGTTTTGGAGCAAAAATAAGAAAAATAGGTATACCCCAGTTTTACTATATAAATGTGGGGTTCAAGGGGGTATACATTACACGGATATGTTTTTGTGATGACATTCAAAATTGAGTAAACCAGTAAAAGCGCTTGAAATTAAGTCCATTTTTGTCTTTACAAAGTAAGAATAATAGGCACATAAATAGATACAATTTAATAATAAAAAAAATCCCAACTTGGTTTTTAATAATAAAAGATAAGACTTGACACAAGCTTCAGTGAAGCTTTTTCACACAAATCTTCTTGGTCTTTGAAAGTTGAAGTTTAGAAAAGTACCTTAATTAAGTCTTATGTTTTTCAACAATTCATTTCAGGGAATTCCTATTTCAAGGGGGTTGAGATTGCTGAACTATGTGAGGAACTAGAGGACTGTGATATTTCCAGTAGTGCTGTGTCTAACAATGTCGCTGACTGTGTTCAAACTAATTCTGTGTGTAGAAGTGACTCTGTATACAGTAGTTGTAGTACGGAAAATAATGGTAAGTGAAAGCAAGATAATATTTTGGTTTTCTTTGGAAGCTCCTTTTACAAGCCTACATGACCAAGGTTACGGTTCACATATTACGTGTTCTGATCCTCTGGATATTTTATTCATTCTTGATCATTCTTACAATACCTGTTTAAAATGCAATACCATACGTATGTGTTTGTTCTTTTGTAAAGTTATAGCATAATCAAATAGATCTAAGAGCAATTAATATTTTAGGTTTTAGGCGCTTGGTGGTATCTTTGTATGACACAATTCTTTAGTTCATCAGACTGTCAGAGGAATAAATAAAAGTTCATTTAAAATACTTCAAAGTAAATCTTGTTCAAAACTGATTAAATAATGTATGAAAATTGTTTATTTCACAGAAAACTTAGACGATTTACTAGCAGAAAACCAACGTTTAAAAGACAATTTCGCCTGTAAAATCTGTTTAGAGTACCGAGCAGCAGTGATATTCGTGAACTGTGGTCATATGGTGGCGTGCCCTCAGTGTGCCCCTGCTCTATCCAGATGTCCTATGTGCCGGAAACCAGTTGAAGGATATGTAACAGTGGTGTTTGCGTGATGGCTTACCATACTCTGATCTAGGCATCATGGTTGTCATCTACACCCATTAATCTGAGCCGCGACGTGAGAAAACCTGCACAGTCACAGAAGCAGGCTAGAGGCTTGAAATTTTAGGTATATGTAGAGGAGGAATTGTTCTATACGTTAAGTGAAAACAAAGGCTCTGATCAGATTTGCAGTTACTGCATACGCAGAAATCCGGTTTTCTCATGACGCGGCTCATTTCTTTCTGAAGATCGAGACTTTTCATTTTATTGCTCAAGTGATCTCAATTAGTTCGCGATTAAAAAAACTGCCTTTGTGATCGAGAGAATCAGTCTACTGTTTGCTTTCTAGATAGAAAGCAAAGGTTCATGTGTACATTATGAAAATTTGCCCATGCAATGTATGGAGATTGTTTTGGTTGCAAAAAATGAACTTTTTTACTGAAAAAAAAATCATGATATTTTTATTGATTGTGAGAACACGTTAGAACCGCCTCGGCGAGGCGTTTCTAAAGAGTACCCACAATCTATATTTTGGAGCAACAGTAAGAAAAATTGTATAACCCTGTATACCTCAAACACGGTTTTGCTGGTAAAGAGGCTTTTATATTTGACCAATGACAAGATACACGTGTATTGATTGCATTTGTGGTTCTAGTCGAAACTATCATTTCAACATTTGCTAATACAATATTGATACAGATCAAACCTATAAAACTTTACCATTAAATTTACTTTGCAGCAAATTTATAAAGATAAATTTAAGCCTTTCAACAAAGCGAATGACTATAGCTTGACCAATGCAACTTATTGTGAACAGTATTGAAAGTACAAATGTGTCTGTTATAAAATGTATTTACATTGTTAGTAAGTAATGCCAACTATCGAAAAAAAAAGTGTGGGGGGACTTACAGCATACAGAATTCTCATGTAAACATAAATAGGGTAATTATCTGATTATGTTTACAAAAGTTTTGAAAAACGGACAGACGTCTCTTTACGAAGAAAAGAACTTTGAAATAATTTCCTTCAATATATGTATTTATTTTCATACATACTTTTTCGATGGATTTCGATGGACTTTATCAACTAATAACTAGTAATCAGTTTCAATGCTATTGATGTTATTTGTTTCTATAAGTTTCACATAGGTCATTATACATTTTCAGTATAAAAAAAAGTAAAAAGAATTATGTATTGTATTATATATTGAGAAAAGATGAGTAATTATTAAAATGATGAATTATCCAATTTTAATCTCTAATGGAACCTAAACATTGTCTTGTGTTTCGTTTCGGCAAGACGATGTCCAGGTTTACATTAGATATATGGTTTCTATAATCGGCTGTAGACTGTCCAAGGTCCTTATTTTGAAATAAGGTCATTGTTCAGCCCAGCTTTGGTTGACTCAAATATTCCTCACCAGTACAGTACTAGTAATGCCTGGTACATATATCTATGTGAGGATTGTTTATGTTCCAAAAATTGTCATAATGAACCCTGGTGGCCGGTTAGAAGTTTTCATTAGTATACATATGTTTTCAATCTCACCACTGTAAATTTATAAGTGTAATAATGACTTGCATATTGTATTACTATATAACACTATTGAATTTTATTTGTCAATTATAATTACAAGTACTGTATGTATAGCTATAAGTATTTGCTCCAAAAACATGGAATGTAGCTACTCTTTACAACCACTTCACCAAGGCGGTTCTAACTTGTACCCTCAATCTTTGTTTTGAGCCAAAAATAAGAAAAATGTATAAAAAAAAAATATAATGATATTATACATTTTCACAACCCAAAAATCTATATATTGCATGGGCATTTTGAGCTCACCTGAGCCGAAGGCTCACAAGGTGAGCTTATAGGATGGCCATGATCCGGCGTCCGTCCGTCGTCCACAATTTCAAAGATCTTCTTCTCTGAAACCGCTTGACCAATCAAAGTGAAATTTTATGTGAAGCATCAATGGGTAGGGGGAACTGAAGTTTGATCGCGAGATCCGGGTCACATGACCAAGATGGCCGCCACGCCCATATATGGTAAAAACCCTTCAAAAATCTTCTTCTCCAGAACCGGTGGGCCGATTTTCACGAAACTTGGCATGTAGCATCGGGGACTTCAGCCCATCATAGTTTGATAAAATGATGACCCTTGGATGACCTTGACCTATTTTACGGCAAGGTCAAATTTGGAAACATAGGCTTTTACATAGGAAAAAGTGAAAACTATGGATTTTTTGAAAACTATTGCAGCCTGAGGCCTGAAAAGTGGTAGATGCAAACAACTAATGGAGTAGATGAAGGTATATGATTAATATAGGTCAAGGTCATCTCTTGACCTTGGCCAGTCTGTTGTCCATACACACTTTTCAAAGATCTTCTTCTCTGAAACTGCTTGGCCAATCAAAGTGAAATTTTATTTGGAGCATCCATGGGTGGGGGAGACAAAAAGTTTGATCCCAAAATCCAGGTCACATGACCAAGATGGCCACCACGCCCATATATGGTAAAAACCACTCAAAAATCTTCTCCAGAACCGGTGGGCCGATTTCCACGAAACTTGGTATGTACCATTGGAGACCTCAGCCCATCATAGTTTGATAAAATGATGACCCTTGGATGACCTTGACCTATTTTACGGCAAGGTCAAATTGGAAACATAGGCTTTTACATAGGAAGAAGTGAAAACTATGGATTTTTTGAAAACTATTGCAGCCCGAGGCCTGAAAAGTGGTAGATGCAAACAACTAATGGAGTAGATGAAGGTATGTGATTAATATAGGTCAAGGTCATCTCTTGACCTTGGCCAGTCTGTTGTCCATACACACTTTTCAAAGATCTTCTTCTCTGAAACTGCGCGGCCAATCAAAGTGAAATTTTATGTGGAGCATCCATGGGTAGGGGAGACAAAAGTTTGATTGCGAAATCCAGGTCACATGACCAAGATGGCCGCCACGCGCATATATGGTAAAAACCACTCAAAAATCTTCTTCTCCAGAACCGGTGGGGAGACAAAAAGTTTGATCGCATAATCCAGGTCACATGACCAAGATGGCTGCCATGCCCATATATGGTTAAAACCACTTAAAAATCTTCTCCAGAACCGGTGGGCCGATTTCCACGAAACTTGGTATGTAGCATCGGGGACCTCAGCCCATCATAGTTTTATAAAATGATGACCCTTGGATGAACTTGACCTATTTTACGGCAAGGTCAAATTGGAAACATAGGCTTTTACATAGGAAGAAGTGAAAACTATGGATTTTTTGAAAACTATTGCAGCCCGAGGCCTGAAAAGTGGTAGATGCAAACAACTAATGGAGTGGATGAAGGTATGT
Source organism: Rugalucina vietnamica (assembly GCA_964017185.1). Taxonomy (NCBI): domain Eukaryota; kingdom Metazoa; phylum Mollusca; class Bivalvia; order Lucinida; family Lucinidae; genus Rugalucina; species Rugalucina vietnamica. Next base: position 58,697,846 of record OZ024875.1, on the reverse strand, counting down.
GATTAATATAGGTCAAGGTCATCTCTTGACCTTGGCCAGTCTGTTGTCCATACACACTTTTCAAAGATCTTCTCTGAAACTGCTTGGCCAATCAAAGCGAAATTTTATGTGGAGCATCCATGGGTAATGGAGACGAAAGTTTATTAGCGAAATCCAGGTCGCATGACCAAGATGGCCGCCACGCCTGTATATGGTAAAAAACACTCAAAAATCTTCTTCTCCAGAACCGACAGGCCAATTTTCATGAAACTTGGTATGTAGCATTTGGGACTCCAGCCCATCATAGTTTGTTGAAATGATGATCTTATGATGACCTTGACCTATTTTACGGCAAGGTCAGTTTTGGAAACATAGGCTTTTACATGGGAAAAGACAAAAAACAAACTGTTGCAGCCTGAGACCTGAAAGTTGCTAGATGCAGACAACTAATGGAGTCAATGAAGGTAAGTAATTACTGAAGGCCAAGGTCATGTTTTGACCTTGGCCCAAGGTCATTTAAATATCAAACTTAAAATTATGGTTTTCTCAGAAATCACTGGGTTTGGAAACTATTGCAGCCTGAGACCTGAAACTTTTCAGATGCAGACAACTTATGAAGTCGATAAAGGTGTGTGAGTATTCAAGGTCAAGGTCATTTCATTATGACTTAATACTCCAAGATCAGGCTTCAGGTGAGCGTTCTCAGGACCAATGGTCCTCTGGTTTCATAATGATATGTGCTAAAATAGAAAAAAAAAAACATGTTGCTGAACATAATAAAAACTGTAAATATCTATATTCCAGTTTTATTTCTATCTCCCCTATATGATTTATTAGGTAAATACACTAAAACTACCAAAATTATGAAATAATTACACATATTAGAGTGAGTTAAAATAACTCGGTCAAAAGCCTGTTGTTCCTAATCAAACTAACACTATATCAATCCACACTAACAACACAGCTCTTTCATGAAGATTTAGTCCTCATTACATTTCAGTGATCTTGCATTTTCGTATGCTTGTCATTCAGTTCCAAACAAAATGTGTACAGAATTTGTTACTAGAACTGATATCCCAAATTCTGTTTGCATACCCATACAACATGCCCGAATAACTTACCATCTCAAGTTGTCTTAAGCTATTACAGTAGATACCAAATTTAAGACGGTCACATTATACAACATCCAAAAGTCTCCTGCACTATATGAAATATCATAACCGTGCTCTATATGATAATACATCTTTTAAGCCGCCCAATAATAACATGACACTTCATGTTATAATTTTTCTTGTTATATTTGAGTGTCCAGTTTTATTTTTTGCGCCTTTATGTTGGAATTTAGCTTAGTATATGAAACTGAGCGACTACCTTTATTAGCTCACCTGAGCCAAAGGCTCGCAGATAAACTTATAGGATAGGCAGGCATCCGGAGTCCGTCCGTCGGAGTCTGTCCACAATTTCAAAGACAAATATTTCTAATGCTAGTGGGCCGATCTTAATCAAATTTTATTTAAACCATCATTGGGTTGGAGAATTGAATGCATTTGGTTTTTGAGCAGATTGTAAAAAAAATGTGGTTTCCATGGCAACACATGCTAGCTCCCATGGACTTACAATGGGAGAAACTAAAAATATTCTTCTCTGAAACCACAAGGCTTTGAGAGTTTTTATATTTTGCATGTAGCAATGTTTGGTAGTGCCCTTCATAAATCGTGCCAACTTTGCCACTGGGGTCCAAATTGACTACGTGTCAATATCTACCATAGGCTTATAAAAGGGGAAAATCTTCTTCTCCGAAACGACAAGAGCTAGATCTAGAGCTTGTATATTTAGCATGTAACAATGCTTAGCGGTACTTTATATAAATCCTGCTAATCATGCCCCTGTGGTCAAAAATAGACCCATCCATACAATAGGAAGAACATAAAACAATCTTATTCACTGTAACCACAAAACCCAGAGCTTTTATATTTTGTGTATAGCAATGTCTGCCAACCATGCACTAGGGGTCCAAATCGGCCATGCCCCGGGGGGCGTGAATATCTGCCATAGGCTTACAATAGTAGAAACATGAAAAAAAATCTTCTTCTATCAAACTACAAGACCCAAAACTTGTATACTAAATATGCAGCAATTAAATGTCATGTGGTGCTGTACATAAATCCTGCGAATCATGCCCATAAGGTTAAAAATGGCCCGACCCTGGGGGAGGGGAGGGGGTCATTAGCTCCCATATACTTACAATGGGAAACACACACAAAGTTCTTCATCTCAGAAACGTGAGTCCTAGACCGTGCCGCTAGGGTCCATATGGAACATGCCCCAGGGACGTCATTATCTGCTGTTGGCTTATAATAGGAAAAACATATCTTTTTCTATGAAACTTCATGGCCCAAAGCGTGTATATTTAGTATGCAGCAATGTTACCTGGTGCTTTACATAGAACCTGCCAATGATGCCCCTGGGGTTCAAAATGACCCCACCCCAGGGAGCATTAGCTCCCATATACTTACAATGGGAAAACCAATACGAAAATCTAGAGTCCTAGAGCTTTTTTATTTTGTGTGCAGCAATGTTTAGTAATCCCCTTTATAAATCATGCCACCTTTGCTCCTGGGGTCCATACAGCCCACGTTCCAGGTCAAGGGTCATTTAGGCTCTCCTACAAGTAAAGTAGTCCAGATTAATTAAGTGCTTACAGGACAATTGGTCCTCTGGTTGAAATATCTGCTCACGCAGCTTACAGTATTATCTCTTTGTGTCGGTTGCTAGTTTGGTTGTTTCCCTCGTGTTTTAGGGTCTGGTTGCACCATGTTTTCATAAAAATCCTGTTCTTTGATGGGACAGTCGATAGAAGAAGAGGCTACGTGACAATCAGCCCGTACGATAAAGATGAATTCCGTCAGCTCACTTTTGAAGACACTGTCGTCTTTACGGTGGACCAGTCTGAAAACAAATCTTTTTTGAACTTCAAAATGGAGATAGTAGCCTTAAAAGCAGTTTACAGTGGATGAAAGCAGACGTGAAAACATGGCTGCGTACATGTATTTGCAAGAAGAATATCGTTCATGTTACTTTCTCGTCGAATTTTTTTCACACATTTTTGACACCAGAAAAGCTCTAAAACATATTACCCAATCTATGATCGGGTTAACATGATATCGCCATATTAACAGCTGTTTATTCTACTTAAATGTAAAATATGTTCTGTAATAAAAAGAGGATTTTGCCATAAAACGTAGCATTTGAAGGCAAAATAATTCAGTTAAACAGAAAAAATGTAGATTAGCTTTGTTGATGAATGCTTTTTCATTTCTGTTAAAGAATAAAACACGGGTTTATTGTATTTTGTTTTTCTTAAAACGGCATTGGCGGTAGGAGAAGCAATGCACATGTATTTGAAAAGACAGTTTTGCATCTCAAGTGCGCAAATGTAATGTTATGTCAGTTATCATAATATGTCATCCTATGCCTGTATCGAATGGTGAATTTCACAGCTACATGCCTTTGTCGTTTTTTGAAATAAGGCCTCTGCAAAATACTTGCCTTGATGGCTGACTTTTGGTTTCTAATACGATGTTTAATTGGGTGACTATATATTCAAAACACATTTTGGATGTAATGACCTCCCAAGAAATGAAATCCCATAAAATGGAGACAACAGCCCATGATCATAGCTGTTGACTGGGACGTAAGGCTACACAACCAACAAGTTCTACGACGTTAAAACAAATCTATGCCTTGATATGTCATTTTCTTTATTCAAGATCCGGTCGCATATTCGTTAAAACTAATTTTGAACTTACCGCCGCGGCCAGAATCTTTTATAAATCATATTTTCAACTGAGAAAAAATTATATAGTTTGAAACTTTTTTTTCTAGACTATACAGAGTAAAGGTAATCTTAAAACTGTAAATATTTGTATTTAAAATTGTATGAATAAATTTGTATATTGTATATGTACTAGATAAAAAATGGCCCGACCATTAGCTCCCATATACTTACAATGGGACACACACACACACACACACACACACACACACACACACAGGTCTTCTTCTCAAACACCGTGAGTCATAGAGCCTTTATCTTTGGAACATGCTCCAGGGACGTCATTATCTCTTATTGGCTTATAATAGGGAACAAATCTTCTTTTATGAAACTTCAAACGTTCCTCGTCGTGCTTCTTATGGTGTATACATTTCGCAACTTATTAGGTTTGCTAGAGTCTGCAATCATGTTACAGACTTCAACGCTCGAAATAAATGTTTAACGGCAAAACTTCTCCAACAGGGCTATCGGTATCATAAACTTTGAAAAACATTTTCTAAATTTTATCGTAGACACTATGAATTGATTTCCAAATATAATGTTGGGTTAAAGACGCTTTTAAGTGAGGGCCTTTCGGAACCTGAATTTTATGGTGACTTGGTTTACAAATTTAAGAAACTTAAAGGAATTAATGATTTTTCTTTTCAGTTCAGAAAAATCATAACACGTTACAAACGTATAGGTTATAACTTGAATGTTATGCGACAGTCTGCATGCTTAGTTTTTAACCCAATCATGGTTGATAACTATGCTGCCTTCTTTAATTGCACGCCGGTGGGTCGGGCGTCAGACTCTATGATGGCCCCGACATAAAGCTATTCATTTTAGTTGGTTGGGGCCGGAGCTTCTTGTCTGTTGCTTGGCCCACCGGGGTCCAACTGGTGTTTTTCTTTTGCTCCGGAGTTAGTAGGTTATTCGGCGCCCAGGGATCTCCATCGTCGGGCAGCTTACTCAGTCTGTGAGTCCTGGTTTTTGATTCATCAGGATGTTTATCATGATTTATTTGTTTGTTCTTGATGATTCATTGACTAGTTAGAGATTCACCACGAGGACCGAATAACTAACTAAATGTTATGAACCACTGCAGAAGCTGAGGGTGAGGTTTAGGCCATGTAAAACCGGTTTAAGCCCGCCAGTAACTTTGTGTTACTGATCGTTCCAAGTCGATACTTCTGTGGTGGTTCTTTTTGTTTTATGTCTTGGTGTTTAAATTTTTTTTTGTGCTGTTGGCGCCTTATGTATGTTTTCATATTTTTAGTTAAGTTAAGGTAACTGAGTGGCCACCTATTGGGAAAATAGCTGCCCATTCGGCTTACGATTGTTTCATGGTATAAGTACCTGATTGTTAGTTTGGTTTTTTCCCACCTCGGTTTTTGGAGTGGGAATCTTTTTCTGATTGCGCCTTTTCCTGATCTTTGCCTACTTGTACCTTTTCAAGACCCAAAGCTTGTATATTTAATATGCAGCAATGTTATATGGTGCTTTACATAAACCCTGCCGATGATGTCCCTGGGGTTCAAAATGACTCCAACACAGGGGACATTAGCTCCCATATACTTAAAATGAAAAAAAGCATACGAAAATCTTTTAATAAACCATGAGTCCCGGTATTTTGTGTGTAGCAATGTTCAGTAATCCCCTTTATAAATTGTGCCACCTTTGCTCCTGGGGTTCGTTCAGCCCACGTCCCAGGTCAGATGCCCACGCAGCTTACAGTATTATCGCTTAATGTCGGTACCTTTTTGTTATTTTGGTTGTTTTCTTCGTGTTTTAGGGTAGAAATTTTGTTATGATTGCATCAATTCCTTATCTGTGCTTATTTTCAAGTTTTCATAAAAATCCTGTTCTTTGATGGGACAATCGATAGAAGAAGAGGCTACGTGACAAACAGTCCGTACGAATAAGATGAATTCCGTCAACTCACCTTTGAAGACATTGTCGTCTTTACGGTGGACCAGCCTGAAAACAAATATCTTTTGAACTTCAAAATGGAGATAGTAGCCTTCAAAGCAGTAAACAGTGTATGAAAGCAGACTTGAAAACATGGCTGCGTACATTACATGCACTTACAACAAGAACTTTCTCGTCGAAATTTTTTCACACATTTTTGACGCCAGAACAGCTCTAAAACGTATTATCCATTCTATGATCGGGTTATCATGATATCGCCATAAAGTCAACAATCCAAGCGGGAGAATCATTTAATGAACAGCTGTTATGTAAAAGATGTTCTGTAATAAAAAGAGGATTTTGCCATAAAACGTAACTTTTTAAGGCAAAATAATTGAGTTAAACAGAAAAAAATGTAGATTAGCTTTGTCGATGAATGCTTTTTCAATTCTGTTATATAATAAAACGGCGGCTTTATTGTGTTTTTTTCTTAAGACGGTCTTGGCGGTAGGAGAAGCAATGTACAGGTCCTTGAAGAGCCAGTTTTGTATCTCAGTTGCCCAATTGTTATATCGATTATCATATGTCATCCAATGCCTGTATCGAATGGTGAAATTCACAGCCTGAATCGGCTCCGCGATGGCTGACTCGGCTTTATTAGCATTGGGCCACATTCTGTAGAGATTCTGTAGAGAATACGATAGCTGTGTCTTGGCTGTACCAAAAATATATAAGAAGTGTTTTTATTGGGTGAATATATTCAAAACGGCGATCAAAGTGGAGAGGTCACATCAACAAAGGAGCAGCTCTCTATGAAAAAAAAAAAAACAAACAAAAAAAAAAAAAAAAAAAAAAAAAAAAACTGCCAAACTGAAAGAAAGCGCAGAGAACGCAAAGCCGATACCAATGGGCCACCAGCAAAATAGCTGAATCCATGACATTGACTTGCTCTACGTTTAGAGCTAGAATTTGCCAAGTCAGCCATCAAATAACTCACCAACACACATGAACATATTCAAGAAATAAAAATGGAGACAAACGATCATAATCAAGATACATTTTGGATGTCATAAGTACCAAAATGTTGGGTTGAAGTCCCATAAAATGGAGACAGCGGTCCATGATCGTAGCTGGGACGTACAGCTAAACAACCAACAAATCAAGTTCTACGAAGTTAAAAAAATCTATACATTAAGATGTCATTTTCTTCATTTATTGACACCACTGTCAGATTCGGTCGCATAATCGTTAAAATTGAGTTTGACCTTACCGCCGCAGCCAGAATCTTTTATAAATCATATTTTCAACTGAGAAAAAATTATATAATATGAAACTATTTTTTCTATACTATGAAGTATATAGGAAATCTCAAAAAGAACCTGTAAATATTCGAATTTATAAATTTTGATATATCGTGTATGTATAATGAAAGAACAAGTATGGGTTAACCAGTTAGTGATGTTTGGATGAAAAGGTACAAGTAGGCAATGATCAGGAAAAAGGTCTATCAGAAAAAAATTCACACTCCAAAAAACCGAGGTGGGAAAAAACTAACTAATACTTAGAAAACATATCGTAAACCGAGTGAGCGGCTTTTCCCCAATAGGCGGCTACTCAGTTACCCAAACTTAACTAAAACTATGAAAACGCACATAAGGTTACCCGAACTTCACATAAGGTTCAAATACCATAAAAATTCAACTCCAAAACACAAAACAAAATAGATACACAACAGAAGTATCGCATTTGGACGATCAGTGATATAATATTACTGGGGGTGGAGGGGGCTTAAATCGATTTCACAGAGCTCTAACCTCACCATCATCTTCTGCAGTGGTTCACAACATTAAGTTAGTTATTCGGTCCTCGTGGTGAATCTCTAACTAGTCAATGAATCATCGACAAACAAATAAATCACGATAACCTCCATGATGTATAAAAACGAGGGTTCACAGATCAAGTTAGCTGCCCGACGATGGAGATCCCTGGGCACCAAATAACTTACTGATATCCGGAGCAAAAGAAATAACCGAACCACTGAAATCACCGCTATTTGATTGTCACATGTTAGATGTATGTATGCGCTTCAGGACCCTTGATTTTCTGGTTAGTTTTGTAGATTGTACCTTAGCTTGAATGTTTAAAGTTTAAACATAATATATATTTACTGCAGCTGGTGTTGTGCCGTGTGGCGGCCCTAAAAAGTCTCCCCGTACATCATCCATAGTGCAGATTATATTTTCCTTTTGGTCCTTTGAGATCAGCGAGGGTATTCTGAGAAATCAGAAAATTATTATCGGTTTAGAGTCATTTTCTAACCAACGTTTAAATATTTGACCCCATTTGGATTTTACTAGTTTTGTGTTGACTACCCTTTTGAAAGATGTAAATTACAGTCATAATCTTTGGCTCCATGTTGCCAAATCTATAGGGTCACTGAAGAGGCTTAAGTAGCCGAAACCATGGTATGGCCCATCCCCTTTCTCATTAATATGTTCACTGCTCTCAAAGGATATCAGTTTAATTTTTATTTATTTGGTAGATTTTTACATTTTTAATACACGTGTATATCAGCAATACCCAGAATATGAACTGCGCATTTGTGTGCATAACTGATATGTTAACCTATTAATTTCAAAGACGACTGAAAAGATGTCAAGTATTGAGCCACTCCCTCGTACATAGCAACATTATACCAAACACTGCATTTTTCCAAAAGAAATAGAAAATATGGCTGTGTAACAGAATAAATGAGCCGTCCCATGGGAAAACCAACAATCTGCATAGGCGAAAACAAAGGCGCAGATCAGCTTTGCGATAACCGCGAAGCTGATAAGCGCCTTTGTCTTCGCTACTCGGATAGTACGATTCCTCCTCTACAAGTCTTCCTCCAAAATTTCAAGCTTCTAGCCTGTTTCTGTAGCTGTACAGGCCGTTTTGTGTCAGACCTGTTCGGAAACCACATTGTTTGTTTTCCCACGAGGCGGCCACCTGATATTGAAGGTGAAGGTGTTATACCCTTATTATACGTAGAATATGTTTTTGCTGACATCTGAATTGCACAGTGTTCCTGAACAAAGAAATTGCGTGGAATCTTTGTATGTTTATGTTAAGATGATGCGGCTTTAACAAGCTTTCTCTTGACATTTATATTCAGTTATGTAAATCTCCACAATTACTAAAAGCATTACTGCACTTGATGCCAGAACAAATTAACCCCACGCCAAAACCTAACATCAGTTTAGATCAGCTATAGCAAAGTCTCTGGTGAGTATCCTATGGCGGGCATACTGAAAACATAATTTGAGCCGGTGCGTGAGAAAACCCACACTTTGGGTCCCACAATTTGGGTTTCCGACCAGGTCCGACGCAAACCGAGCTGTACAGTCACAGAAGCAGGCTAGAAGCTTGAAATTTCGGATTTAAAGCCAGATGTACGTAATTGACCTCACGGTAGAATTTTTTTATTTTTTGCATGTGAGTGTATTTTGATGTCCTACATACGAAAATGAAAAGAAATCGATACCGTTCCGAGCTTGTTTTCGAGATATCAGCCTTCAAAACCGTCAAATTTGAGAGCGAAAATACATTGACGTCAACGTAAAATGCGATTTTTAGACCCCCTTTTTGTTAATTTTCTTGCTATATTTCAAAAAATCCACGGTAGGATTTTTTGAAAAACTGATATGTATTAGAGAATTTCCTGAACTACATATAGATAACGAGAAAGTCCTTAGTTACCGGATTCGTTTTCCTGCTATAGGCGTTTGAAGAGAGGTGAGTCGTTGCTGAATTCAGTACATTTTACGCGCGACGTCGATTTTGCGCCAAAATTTCCGACACTGTTAAGTATTCAATATTGCTAACTGTTGCGTAAATGTTGTTTTCTTCGGGATAACATGCCCACAATCTATATTTTGTGCAAAATAATAAATAATATCAAACTTTTTTACATTTCTGAAGTCATCTGCATAATTGTATTGATATAGTTTCGTATTCTGAACGTAAACTGACGCTAGAAATGACGTTTCGAGCGAAAACTGACGTTACGAATGCGGCGTAAAAATGACGTTTCGACCCTTAGATACGCACGTTCCTTTGAGCGCCTTCAATTACGTACATATGTCTTTAAGAAGAAGAAGGATTGTACCATCCGAGCAGCGAAAACAAATGCGCTGATCAGCTGTGCATTTACTGAACAGCTGATCTTCAGCTTTGTCTTCGCCTATGCAAATTGTTGGTTTTCTCATGCAGTGATTCATTTTTCTCGTACATGTTTATAAAGCTATGTACATGTACCCCCACTTCCATCCGGATGGGGATACGGGCACAAAGCCCATTGGGGTTGTGAGAAAAAGATAGACTGCTTGTGTCTCCAGTTAAAGCTTATAAAAAGGGACTCTTGGCTGACCATTTTATTACTGGTTAATCTCTCAGAAGGTCTGAGTCTGTCCTTAAAAAGTGACACAAGCCGAACCATCAGCACATATAAACCTTAGGTGGGTGGTTATATTATCAAGCACGTTTTGGACGTCATGACATCCTTGTTAGAACAAAGCATCGAAGAATCGGATAAAATGTAACGGATGTTACATGTAACATAGATGTAATGCGACCTACAGCATGAGGTTATGAACATCTTTTGCTTTGTATGGTCGCTGGGGCAGATTCATTGGCTTATACACCACTGACTAACCATTTCATTACTGATTCACCGCTTAGGTCTGGGCCTGCACAGGAAAAGTGGTTTCAAGCCAAACCATTCTTACATATACGCCTTAGTGGCTTCCTTGGGTGGATAAATTTGAAGCACTTTTTTCAAATGAGGTATCTGTTTTAATTGTTTGTACTGGCCATAGTCTAGTCCGACAATCGGGCTTTCGTTCCGTTCACTTCATTTATTTTGTTGGTCGTGAACTCCACTGACACCCGAATGGCGTATGTTTCATTTTGGATCAAAATTTCACCCAGTGCCCATTCATCGAATAATATTGCATTCGATCGGATGATTTCCAAGCAACAAAAATCGAAAATCACTCAAAAAGGGATTTATTTTCACGATTGTGCCATCATAATTCAAAGATACCATTCACAAATATTTTTTCAAGACTGTCTCTTTAAAATGTAAATATCGTCACGTGAGCGTTGTCCGGTGCGAGCAATAATTCGCTCCCAAAGAAATTTATCCGCAAATTACTAAAAGCCGGAACAGCGAAACTCATTTTATTTATTTATCTATTTATTTATTAGTTTATTTATTTTTATTAATTTATTTATTTGTATCAATTTATTTATTTTTATTAATTTATTTTTATTTATTTATTTTTTATTTATCTGTTGTGTATTTCCTTGCAATTGGGAAAATATGAAAATTTAGGGCTACTTTTCCGTTCCGGTATCATGACGTTTTGGACGTCATTGTAACTTGTTCCATAGTTTGCTGTTTGAATTGATGCTTAGCGTCCCAGTTAACAGCTACGGTCATATTGGGACGTCGCGGCCTCCATTTTATGGGACTTTTATTTATCCAAAATTAGGATGGTATGACATTCAAAAAAGTGCTTCAGTTATAACCACCCATGTAAACCACTAAGGCGGTATGGATGGATTGATTTCAAACCACTTTTCCTGGACAGGCTCAGACCTGAGTGGTTAACCAGTGATCTATCGTCAGTCAGTGGCGTATAAACGTTGCCTGGAGGAACAAGAAGGTCGTCAATTTTTATTAGGCCCACTGGGAGGTGGCCCGTTTCGGAGCTTGTTGTTTACATATACGGTGGCCTACAGAAACGCACGCAATCTATATGTGTTGACAAGCATGATTAAATAAAGGAACATTTTCGCCAAATAAATAAATAAATGAAATAAAATAATACCTTTTTTTTTTTAGAAAGATTCTACATGATTATGGAAACCATTTTTTTTTTTTTTTTTTTTTTTTTTTCGTCTCCAAAAATGTTGTAGCAAGGTATGACATGTTTTGACAGTCTGAATAAACATTCGCTTTATATATAGGGGTCGGTGATGGACCGGGGTTGAATGAACCACCCCAATAAACCATTTGATTTTTATTTATTTATTTATTTATTTATTTATTTATTTATCTATTTATTCAGTTTAACGTCCCTTTCAATATTATTTCAGCTCGTATGAGTAGATGGGCGAAAACGAAGGAAAATCCGAGACAAAATCACCTGTCACACCAGCAAGCAGAACTTTGCTTGCCTCATATGTGGCACCAGTCATTTGTATCCTTGGCTCTCATAGGGCCGGGGAATAGCGGGGGTTTTAACTTTTCAATTTTTAAAGCCAGGCTAAAAGTCCGGCACTGCAGGGCCAGATGTGTGGTAAAATCCCTGCTAAAAGTCCCGGCGCCCCGGAGGCTGACACTAACGTGGAATAACAGCTAGGAGTTGTTCTGATGAAACTGAAAAATGAGAAAATTGCTCCAATATGCGCATGTTAATGTCTAGGTGCATTTGCAAATCAAATACGTACCATAACTGAAACTTTAATTAAAATGTTAAAAACCCCATTAATATATTATTTGAATTAATGTGACCGTATATTGGTAGGAAATGAAAACCCTGGCTAAATTCCCGGCACTGCCGGGACTCATCAGAGGTTAAAGCCTGGTACTTTAGCCCCGCATTGTCCCCGCTATCCCCGGCCCTAGGGGGTCGGAATACAAGTAACTGGTGCATAAGCAGAAATCAAACCAAGACAAATCATGGGATGCTTAGGATGGAAATTTAGTTGCAGTCATGCTCATTATTGTATTAATGGACTTCAATTGTGAATGAGTTTAATGTTATACGGCCCTGGCATCGTGACTCTTCCCTCTAGACGAACACTGTTACAGAAAACGTGGCATATCTTCCCCCACCATACGGCACACCAAATTTAAACACTGCTTTTATAAGAATCGTTGTGATGCAAGCCTCAAGCACCATACTCATGTAAATCATTCTTGTGATTTAAAATGGCTCGTTCTTTTACCGTACAGTGCAGCTTTATAGTCAATATTTCTTTTTTATCTTATGTTTTTGTTACATGCTGTCATCCTGTAATTATCTCTTTCGTAACTTTGATTTTTCGTTCTGATCCTAATTTATACTGTATGTATTTATATTTGTTGCTTATTTGCTTGAGTTCAAATAAATATAGTTTAAACCAATATTTTATATGTTTTTAAATTCCCACAGAAAACGACCCCTGAATGCTGATAAGGGGCCTCACTTAATCAGAATATAATGTCAAGGAGAGAATTTCGCTGCATGTGATTCGCAGGGGAGGTGGGGGTTGCAAATTGCTTCTGGGAGCAAAACTACACCCGGGTTCAAATATTGTACATGAACACGGCTTTATTTATTTGTTTGAATTGATGCTTTATGCCCCAATCACCAACAATGGTAATGTCGGGACGTTACCTCCATTTTAAGGGACTTCTACCCAACATCATGACACTCAAAATTTGCTTCATAAATATAAACACCCAGTCAAACCATTAATGCTTAAATGTATGGATGGTTTCACCAAAACTAATCATTCTCAAGGCCGATGCCGATATGCTTAAACGCAACCCCGTCATTTGAGCATGTCTGTACGCTTAGCTGCAACTGTACAGAATCATTAGCTGCAAATCGCGGAAACACAGTCATGACAAATGTACGATTAGCTGCAAATGTAAAAATAATTTATCATATCTGAATTTACGGAAACAGCCCGTTTATTTGCATTGTTCTCAGAATACACCTAATACTAATTGTATTATAGCAAGTGATAAACAATGCCTTCCCAGTTGTTTTGCGTTGTTCTCAGTTGATGTATTTCAGTTTTTCACGTTTGGAAGACAAAATCATCAGTGAATTTTAAAATCAGTACTATGTGAGTATGCATATGAACCGTTTGCAGAAATCATTGATCATATCGTTATAAAACAACCACAATATAAACTCACAATCAAAAAGCTTGTCAGAAAGGACCAAAATAAACGTCCATGTGTCGACCTGAATTGTTAAAGATAATGGGTGTTTTATCTATATGGATCCAACAAAAGGGGCCATTAAATCTTATAACAGCTACGGACAAGGCCCGCATCCAGTTTCACAGGGTTTGATACGCACACCAGACAGAAAAGCAAGAGTTTTTCCGACGATTCACCCTTTAAGAGCCCAATTTACCTGTCACATTTATTTTCATAATATGACCGTACATATTATAACCGGACAGAGTATTACAAAATGCAGAAGTGTGTGGCAAAACACCTGGACAGGAAAGAGAGCCAAAGTTACTGAGATTGACAGGTCCTTTGAATAACAGTAAAGGTAGTCTTTGAGCTTGCCTATACTGTTACCATAAATACTTTCAAAGAAGCAATTGACAGTTTAGAATAAAGAAACTAGTATATGGAACTGAACTAGACCATTATTATCATCACCATTAGCATTGCAACCACATTCACAATCATCATGATTATCATCATCAAAATAATTTTCACAATAGAATTCAGTATTTTTACCTATTTTATGAGGATTCCTCCTTAAAAAATCAATACTTCCTTTGACAGTGTTTATGGTACGATCAAATACATGTATAACATTTACTGTTATGTTTTAAGGACATGTCAATCATCTAACTTGGTCTCTTTGATGTTTAATTTTTAACTGGATATGCCACTTCCCAGTAGGACTGCTTTTGTTTTCTGACCACCTGGTTTGCCACACACTTCTGCATTTTGTAGTAACCGTATCCAAGACATTGACTAAGGAGAGTTCATGTGTCCGACGTCTTGCTCAAGAACACAAAATAACGTACCAAGGGGTTTCAACCCTGAACCTATCGATTCGTAGTCGGATGCTCTAAGATTTTGACACCAAGCTCTCCATCAATTTTCGTAAAATCACCCTTATTTCTGCACGGACAAACAAACACTCACACCGGTATACACTACTGCAAATGTAAGTTTAGCAATAAGGTAGTGTCGTAACGATCGCATGGAACAACGAAGCCTCGAGGCTGCAACATGGCCTACTTGCAAATAAATCAGTATGTAAGTGTCCCTGCTGTTTCTGTTACTTAATCGGGTAAGCTATTACTGGCTTAATAACAAACCCATTTCATCTAAAATGGATTGTATCATTTCCTTAGATTCACTGTGTTACGACTTTCATGCATATTCATTGTAAAGGCAGAAAAGAAAATGGGAAGAAAAAAAAACAACATAATTTCCATGGAATTAAACGTTAGCTTTTAGCTTTTCTGTTTAGAAAGTCGCAGCTAATCAGTTACAAAAAAAAAAAAAAAAAAAAAAAAAAAAATCTGTACAGTCATCTAATTCGCAGCTAATCGTTCAGTTACCGTTAAAAAACCTAGCCGTACTACAATCATCTAAATTACGACGCGTATAAAAATACTACGTGGAAGTAACTAGTGAAGGAAAAGTCTATTTCTTCTCACGGTTCTATCTAGTGATAAAGTATGAGAGAATAAGAGAGAATAAGCAGCTGATTCGGTTTCGTATATGGGTGCAGCTTCCAGTTTGATCGACTGTACGACGGCCCAGTCTGTTTGTTTTGGTGTTGAATTTTTTGTGCTGCTTGCTTTTTATATACAATCATTCACAATTTTTATGACAATGCATTTAGCTGAGCCTGGGTAACTGAGTGGTCTTAAACTGGGACATAGTTGCTCACTCGGCTCACGATAAGCTCTCTTTGAATAAATAAGTACCTAATTAACAATGTAGTTCTTTACCACCACGGTTTTTGGAGTGGGATTTTTCTGATTGGGCAATTTCCTACTACACTTTTGAACATTTTTAAATTACAGTCATAATCTTTGGCTCCATGTTGCAAAATCTATAGGGTCACTGAAGAGGCTTAAGTAGCCGAAACCATGGTATGGCCCATCCCCTCTCTCATTAATATGTTCACTGCTCTTAAAGGATCTCACTTAAATTTTCATTCCTGATAACAGATTGATTTTACATATTTTTTCTTTCAACATTTTTTCAGTCATATTGAGACCAGTAGTCTGCGGAGTTAATGTGCCTTGCTCAAGGACACAACATGATGCTGCGAGTGAGGATCGAACCCAATATCTCTTGATTCGGAGTCTAATTACGTTATTGCCATCACGCTCCCCTGTATCTTTTGCAATATGCATCTTGGTCGTACAACCTTTCGTTGCCCTTTCCCAAGGGGACTCTATATGAAATTTGGCTTTGATTGCCAACCAGTTCCAGAGGCCTGTTTGTTCAAATTTATGTTTTACATCCCAGTCAACAGCTTTGGTCATACCGGGATGCTGCAACCATTTCATGGGGCTTTTACCCAAAATAAGGGTCATTGCATCTAAAAGGTACTTCAAAACCAAGTAAACAACTACATGTATTGCTTATATTAATGGATCGTTTTAAGTATAACACTTTTCCTGAGCAGGCTAAGACCTTTTTAAGCCGTTAACCAGTAATCAGGAGGTCGGCCAGTAAATTAAGCTTTGCCTGGAGGCACAAGCAGCCCATCTTTTTCTCTCTCCTGAAATATGCGGGGCCTATAATCATTGCGTTTTTACACGATGGAGTGACATACGCCCTATCATAGGCATACTATAAGCTGACCTGGTGAGCCTTCAGCTCAGGTGAGTTTAATATAGGGTAATGTGCCTAACAAACAAGAAAGTTATTTTTTTTTAATTTTATTGTCATACATTTATTGTTGAAGGTATACAATAACCAATGGTATATTAGTCGATGGTTTAACCCTAATAAGGTAAAATATTTGCTGCTTTAACAATGATACTTTTTCATGCTTACTTTTCAAAATAATAGCTAGGCATTTTGGTTGCCTGAAAGCCAGCCTAAATCTGACATTCAAACAATTGAACGATTAGGTTGCAAGTGGTTAGCCTTATTTTGCAAAATTATAAACAAGTATCTGCAGTGGCACAACTTTTACCATAAAAAAGTAATAACAGCTAGAATTGTCAAAACATCTGACTAGCACAGCCCTTCTCAAGCATTTTATATCCAATAGGACTTCTTGAATACCATATTAGTTCAAATAATCACATATATTCATAATGTTTCTCATATTCTTTTTGCAAGTTTGTAAAAGCTATTAATGAGTTACGGTCCTTGTTCTACAAAAGAATTTTGGATTTGAATAAATTGACAGAAATGGTGCTTGTCCTTGTGTCCATTACCACTGCTCTCCGCATCTATGGGGAAGGGCCGGGATTGCTATAAGCCCCACCCCAAGGGGACAAACTGGATGCTCTTTGCCATGCATTATTACACAATAGAAAATCTGCCTTGTTTGGGTCAGGATGTCAAAACCCTGCCATTTCCATTGCACTGTTTTGACAATAAAAAGTAATTGCCCCACACTTTAGCCCGCCTATCCCCAACCAAGTTTGTGTTTGTGTGTGGGTGGAGGGGGGGGGGGGGTGGCTACAAATGACTTGTGCAATAAATTGAAATCAAAATTACCGTATTCGTTCTAATAAGCGCACATGCTCCAAAAAGCGCACACCCTGGTCGTTTCCGAAAAACGTGTGCATAAGTGCACACTGCTCGACTAGCATATTGGTATTTTACAGAATTTTTACACAAAAATATCATATTGGTCAGCCCCTAGAAAAGTGGGAAGCTTGAATTGTAAACATATTCAAGCCCAATGGTCAAATGCTATTTGGAAACGATTTGAACACTAAAATGACATCAAAATTGATTATTTTGACATGTTTATTTTGTAAGTTAATGTGTTGGTTTGGTTCATAGTGTGCGCTTATTAGAATGATATTTTGTTACCTTAACTTTAAATAATTTTGAAAAGTTAAGCGCACTGTGCGCTAATTAGAATGAATACGGTAATCTAGAAATGATTGTTTGTAAAATGCTATGCCCCCAACTGTATGATTGCCCTTAACCTGGTACAGTCTTTATGATTCATTTATTTCAATTGTATAAAGTGAAATTTCCTGGTGTAGCAGCTGTATTTCTTCTGTTTTGCCCTTGTTCCAGAAACAGAATGCTGGCTTTTTGTAGGAAAGTTGAAAATAGAGTAAACAGTTCATAATTCTGGAATTCTGTCTCAGTTTGACAGTAAATCAGGTGATCCACTCAGACTACTCTTCAACCCCAACCAGTATACCAATATGAAGCCTGTAGCTAAAATACATTTTGAGATATCTTTTTCAAAATTTGGTTTCAAAGGGACATAACTCAGAAAAGGGGAACAACTTGGACACGAAAAAAATATGGGGTCAACTTTTTTTTTTCATGAGGAATCTGTATATCAAATTTCACAACCCTAGCATTCACCATTCAAAGTTTCAAATTTCACCAAAAAGTAGAAAAATCAATCAAAATTCTGTAATTTTGTCAAAATTTAAGGAAAAGTTCTCAAAAGTTAAAAAGGTCAGTATGCAAAATATGAAGGCTCTATCACAGACATATTTTGAGATACAATGAATCGTGCACACAAGATTTTGTATTCAAAGGGACATAACTCTGCAGCAAAAAATATGGATCAGTTATTTTGCATGAATTTTCAAAACCATGGCATGCAACATTCAAAAGTTTAAAAAAAAAGTGACAAACAGACATACACACACACTCACACATAGACAAGCCAAAAGAAATTTGCCGTTCCAACTTTTTCCAAGTTAAGATCATAATGATTTATTCATAATCATCATATGTAAGTTTTTAACTATGTTAGGAAATGTTCAATATTTTGTATGTTCTTATAATAAAATGTTCCATCTGACACAGATATATACATGTAGGCAAATATTTCTAATCAAACTAATGAGGTACATGCATGACTGTGAATATAAAAGAAAAAGAAATGGCCTATATTTTCTTTTTGGAAAAAAGTAGTTGAAATAATACTGCACATACTTCTAAGCCAGGTCATGGGAAAACTAACATTTGGCATATGCAAAAACAAAGGTGCAGATCAGCTTCATGGTACTGTGAAGCTGATCACCACCTTTGTTTTCATTACAGGGATAGTACAATGCCACTACTTTCTAAATCTAAAATTGTCAGCCTCTAGTCAGCTTCTGTTTCTGCACAGCCTAATTTGTGTCAGAGCTAGTTGTTGGTTTTCAAATCAAGAGTGTTGGTTTTCTCATGAAAATGCTTAATTCTAACATACTCATGGGAAACTATGTCTGTGCATAGGAAAGTGTGGGCTGTACAAGTACTGGTTGCACTACACTTAAACACTTTTACATTCAAAAAGCAGAAAATTGTTCACATGCATTGCCCAGAAATATTAAACTGTCAAACCTGATAATAAATCTTTCCAATTATGTTAGTCTGTAGGACTTAAGGCGTATTTTTTCTGATCAAGATATTAACCTTAGTTTGTCCTAAGAGGACCTGCAAACATTTTGCAAATCAGTCAGCATATTGAGCTTTTATGGCCGACATAAATTTTGAATAGGTGTGGCCGAGTGGTTTAGAGCGCTGATATTTCATTATCGCACTTAACCACTCGATCATCTCACCTCTGTGTCATCCTACCTATTAACTGCCCGTCTCTTATGAGCTGAAATAATCTTGAAAGGGACGTTAAACTGAATCAAATAAAAAAGGAAAAGAATAGGTATTTTGCATTGATGATCATGAAAATGCAAACTTTTCAAAACAAATTTATTTGATCATGAGTATTTGGTCTTTAAGTATAAGGGTCATTTGTGTCATCTTATATTGAATATGAGCAATAGTAATCAAATACCAAGACAGCAGCTGTAGTGTAATGGATAGTGTATTCGCTTAGCAATCAATAGGTTGTGGGTTCGAAACCCGGCTAGTACATATGCCTGTTATGTTGGTGACAAATGTTCATCCTGACGTAATAAAGGCAAACCGCCCATAGGGTGCAACATTTTTTTAGCATTCAAAATGTGGGAAAATAGTAAAATTGCTTTCCAACCATAAGTTTTTGTACAGAAAATCACTATTGAAAAATGCTTTCAATGGTCCAAACTTTTTTTTTCAATCAAGTATCAAAATTTATGCTGCATTTTTTGCGATAAATAAAGTGCTCAATTGTGTCATCTACAGTTAGAAGCAGTTGCAAAAATATGACAAAATAAAAACAAACAACAACAACAACAACAAAAAAAAAAACCATCATACACCAGCAAACACACTATAGTCTATCATCTTGGTAACATTAAACTGTTAGGAGCAAATTAGCTTCTTTTGAGGCTGACTGCCATTAAACAAGCCTGAACATGTGAACAGACCCGTATTTCAATTTTCATGATTCACATGACCAAATTCAGGGGTTTTGCTAACTATCAAAATGCCACTGGTGCCGAGGGCCAACTGGTCTCAAAATCTACCGGCACTCTGAATTTTCAACTGGCCCAACTATTCTTTCCATGTCGAAGTTGTTTTGGATACAGAGGTCAGCACATTGCAAGACAAATTTAGCACAAACAAATTACGATGATTTTTCGTCTAAACAGTTGGCCATAACAGCACATAAATTATTTGTACACAATACTTATTAAATGTAGCCAGTCACTGCAGTAATTATAAGTCAACAGCTTTCCAACACTACATTCAGTTGGTTAAACTATTTACATCACTCTTGCACAATCACTTTGAGAATAAGCAGCACCATTTCGAACAAACACTTTTTTTTTCTGAAAAATTCAGCTGGCCGGGAGGACCAGCTGCACCACATTTTAACTGGCCCAAGACCAAAATTTACTGGCGGCCAGGGCCAGTGGGCCCCCTCTTAAACCAGAGGACCAATGGTCCTGTAAATGCTCACCTGAGACCTGGTATATGCTACCTCAGCTGACCTTGCCATAAAATAGGTCAAGGTCATCCAGGGGTCATGATTATATAAACTTTGTAGAGCTCCAATCACTGATGCTTCATGCCAAGTTTCAACATCATAGGTCTTCCGGTTCTGCAGAAGAAAGTTTTTAAAGGTTTTTGCTATTTATAGCCATGGCAGCCATCTTGGTCATGTGACCTTGACCATTTACATAAACTTTCATTCTCCCTTCCTAAGAATGCTCCACATGACGTTTGGCTTTGATTGACCAAACGGTTTCAGAGAAGAAGATATTTGAATATTATGGTAATATACATGTATATATAGCCCAGGGGCAGGGGCAGACAACCCCCTGGGGACATTTTTTCCCATATACTGAATCTTCTGTCCATTTGCATACTCCCAGCAAGTTTCCCCCATAATGGCATTTAATTACATTTTACTAATTTTCCCCATTCAAATACATGGGCAAAATATGTTGGCCTGGCCATAAAATAGGTCAAGGTCATCCCAAGGTCATGATTTAAATAATCTTTGTAGAGCTCCTGTCCCTGATGCCAAGTTTCAAAAATCAAAGGCCTTCTGGTTCTTGAGAAGATTTTTTTTAAAGGTCTTTGCTATTTATAGCCATGGTGGCCATCTAAGAATGCTCCACATGACGTTTGGCTTTGATTGGCCAAACGGTTTCAGAGCAGAAGATCTTTGAATATTATGGTAATATACAGTACACAGTATATTGGGGGTGGGAGCAGACCTGCCCCTGGGGCCTATGGTCCATTTTTTCAGAATCATAAATGTTCTGTCCATTTGTCCATGTCCATAAAGTTTTTCCCTTCAAATGACATTTTGACAATTGCATGGGCGACCTATGTTGACCTTGCCATACGGTAGGTCAAGGTCATCCCAGGGTCATGATTTATATAAAATTTGTAGAGCTCCTCCCCCTGATGCCTCATGCCAAGGTTCAAACTCATAGGACTTCTGCTTCTGGAGAAGAAGACTTTCAAAGGTTTTTGCTATTTATAGCCATGGCGGCCATCTTGGTCATGTGACCTTGACCATTTATATAAACTTTTGTTCTTCCATCCAAAGGATACTACATAAAAAATTAGCTTTAATTGGTCAAGTGGTTACGGAGCAAATTAAGTTTTACATTTAATTTGTAAATGATCTTTAGCAAAGGTCAAGAAATGACCTTGACCTTTTAAACTCACAACACTTCATTGACTCAACATGTTGTCTGTATCTACCAACTTTCAGGTCACAGGCTACAAAACTTCCTGAAAAATTCAATGTTTTCAATATTTTCCATTGAAAAGCCTATGTAACCTAAATTGAGCTTGCCGTAAAATAGGTCAAGGTCAACCAAAGGTCATGATTTATATAAACTATGATGGTCAATGAGTCCCCAATGTTACATACCAAGTTTCATTGAAATCTATCCACCGGTTACAGAGAAGAATTTTTTTTATGGTTTTTACCATGTATGGGCATGGAGGCCATCTTGGTCATGTGACCTGGACCATTTATATAGACTTTCATTCCACTTTACTAAGGATGCTCCACATGAAGTTTGGATTTGATTGGTCAAGCAGTTTCAGAGAATAAGAACTTAGAAATTGTGAATTATGACAGACGGACGCCGGAGCATGGCCATCCTATAAGCTCACCTTTTGAGCCTTGGGCTCAGGTGAGCTAAAAAAAAGGCCTGCAAATTGTGTGTCCACAGCTACTTGTTGACCTTGTTGATCCCGCAGGTCTTCTTGCTCTGTGCAGGCCCATAGCTGCTTCTAAAATGTACTTGGTTGATTCAGAATGATGCTTTACATCTGTTAGCTGTACACTGTAGTAGCTGCACTTCAGGTGCTGAAAAATGGCAAATAATTCTTTATATATGAGCCTGTGCATGAGAAAACCAACAATTTGGGTATTTCACCAAGCCCGACACAAACCAGGCAGTACAGTCACAGAAGCAGGCTAGAAGCTTGATATTTCATATTTAAGAAGGAATGTACTATCCAAGCAGTTACTGCGAAGCTGATCTGCACCTTTGTTTTTGCCTATGCAAATTGTTGTTTTTCTCATGCAGTGGCTCATATCATTTGAATGTATGACTGTTTTGAAGCTTTCTGATGCCCATACACAGAAGTAGAGATAATTTTGCAGATTGAAACCCTGACTGCAGAACTTATTTCTTACTTTTATATGTTAAAAGAGATAAAAAAAAAAAAATAATAATAATAATAAGATTTTTGTCAAGTTGAAGAATTTGAAGTTCTTGAAATTGTTTTAAACATGATTTATGAAGCTTACTACTAAAAGCTAACAGAACTTACAAGAGTAGATATTGACATCATAATGCAATGTTTTTATTCCATAAGCTCAAGGCATACATATAAAATTTGAACAAAATTTTTTGTTGGATTCTGTCCTGGACCAGATACATGTATTTGAAATATACATCTACATTTATGGAATTTATTGAAAATATTTATCTGTGCCAGATCCTGTTATAAATACCCAAAAACTTCAATATCAAAAGTAAGTGAAGTACACTTACCATCAAATGAAAGTACATGTAACTTTCTCATTCACATCATGCATTGCGTGCATTCAATGTCGATACATCCGCGTCTTCAATATGGCATCCTCTGCCTTTATGCCAAGCCTTCCACTGAGTCTACAATGTATATGAAAACAGAAATGGGTAGTGTAATTACAATCTGCACAAATTCATAAGTTCTTGCAATGGCAGTCTAGATATAGAGACCACTTACCTCTTTCAAAATAAACACTATTTCTGGTAAATCTTACAACGTCAGAATGCCCTCTCTTCATCAAAATGATGTTAGCTAAGACCGTGAAATACACAAAATCAACCAACACAGGGTATAATCAAATGGTACTAGTCTACCTATGCTGTCGTTCAAGATAACTGACATGATTGATACAACTATCAATACTAGATCAGCATGTTTTTGCATGTACATGTGTAATTGTATGGCTTGGGTGATAGCATGTTTGTTAGGGGTAGGGAAACATACACAATGCTCTGTTGAATTAAAGGGTCTCAAAATCAGCAAAAGAAAAACATGCCATACATATACCTTTCACAATGAAATCTCCAGTTCACAGAGATGTTGGACTTCCTTCTTGAGCTGCTGCTGTCTTCCATACATTAATCTGAAAAGCCAACACAGACTGATTAGTTTGAATTATCTGAATTTGCAACTTTTCTATACAATCTGCATAACACTTAACATCAAAGTGAGCCGCATCATACGAAAACCAACATTTTGCATATGCAAAATGTCAAAAACAAAGGTGCAGATCAGCTTCGCAGTAACTCCTGTGACATTCATATTTAATGCACCAGTCATTTGTATCCATGCCTCCTCTGGGGCTATCCCCCACCCCTCCCCGTAGGTGGGGGGGGGGTGGACAGTGGGTACAAATGACTGGTACAATAATGTGACAGTGTTTAGGTGGGAAATTAAAACCCCTGCACATCCCCAACACTGCCAAGACATCAGAGATTAAACTCTGGTACATTATCCCGCTATGTCCCTTCAAGGTTAAGGAGGGGGGTTAGGACGGTGGACCCTTTTCTGTGACGTGTGACTGGCCTTTTTAAAGTCTGTGATTTTTTCACTCTGTGGTTTGTGACAGGGGTATTTTCTGTGATGTGTTAAACACAAATTTAAATCCCTGTGATCTGTGATTTGTAAATTTTGAAATCTGTGAATTGTGATTATCATCATTCCTTGTGATTGTAAAACCAATTGTCTAAAAGTGCATTAAAATCCCATCCCTGGACCTCAAGAATAATCAAATTTTCTTATGTCGGGGGTGATCTGCCGAACCCCTCTTTCAACAATAAGTATACCCCATCTCATACCCTTTGCAACTTGGCACTCATGAATTACATGTACTTAAACATTTTGTGGCTGACAGGTCTGATGACTAACAGAAATAAAGCTATTGCACTATCATGCATAGAATTAACATTTTCATTTGAGGTTTAAGACTATATTTTAAAGCTGTTAATAAACTGACCAACACCAGAATAAAGTACTGATGCATATCATATTAACGTTTAAATAGAGGTTTTTGCTATACTTTTTAGGCAGTTTATAGTAAAATGATTCCATTTTCCTCTGCACCACAATAAAAAGGCAAGAGTCTCTACCATACATGTAATGTAAGGCTAAGATGGTCTCATTTTACAAGTAACTATGAAATAATGCGTTAAAATGGCACATTCGTTGGTTATGAATAGTTATCTTTTAGTAACTGCGTCAATACAGTGCAAAAACATTGGCAACATTGCTGAATTGTCTGTGATTACGAAAATGCATTGTCTGTGATTTGTGAAATCATCATTTGAAAACTGTGATTTGTGATTTTTTGTTTTAAATCTCTGTGATCTGTGACCAGACCCCCTCTAACTCCCTTTATTTCTGGCCCCAGGGGGTGCGGGGATACAAAGTGATACATGTATACATCATTATTGGGGATTCAAGGGTAGTTCATGGTGTCTGCTCCACCTCAGTCCAACCAACGCACTTTCCAAGTCTGATTCTGTATATTGGAGTGCCTTTCAGCTGTAACGGGATAGCTTCCCTTGGAAATATGCAAATTTCGAACTCGAGACTTTGTGAATCGAGTAAGTGTTGGGTATTTAGCGCAGTAAACCACCCTTGGTGGAGGAGCATGCTTTTCCACCGACGGGGTTTGCTGTGGCTTGGCTCGGCCGCACGTTACATTTGGTGGCAGCGGTGGGATAATGACAACTGCCAGATCGGGGTTGCCTTACCCATGTAGTTCCCAGGCCAAGACTCGGGACGAGTCTTCTCGGAGGGGGAAGTAATGTAACGGGATAGCTTCCCTTGGAAATATGCAAATTTCGAACTCGAGACTTTGTGAATCGAGTAAGTGTTGGGTATTTAGCGCAGTAAACCACCCTTGGTGGATGAGCATGCTTTTCCATCGACGGGGTTTGCTGTGGCTTGGCTCGGCTGTACGTTACACAGCGTAATGGGTAGACCGAATTTTTTTTTGATTCAGTTTAACATCCCTTTCAAGATTATTTCAGCTCATATGAGATGGGCCAATCAGTAGGTGGGGTGAAAACGGGAGAATCCCGAGAAAAAAAACCTGACATGCCCACAAGTAGAACTTGGCGTGTCTCACATGTGGCCAGAGCGGGGCTCGAACCCATACCAGACACAGCAGTGAGATGATCGAATGGTTAAGTGCAGTAATGAAATGTCAGCGCTCATGACCACACAGCCACGGGGGCCTCCGGAGTCCCAATGATGGACAGCCTGCTCCGCCTCACTTTGAGTTTAAATAGATCTAGAAAAATTATTGAGATTTTGAAAAAAGCAGTTTCTGCAAGAATGTGTACAGACAGTAGGTCTATTTTATGGAAGAGTAAAAAAAAAATCAACAGCAATGTAATGGATGGACTTTGTGCTTGGCATGGGAGATCGTGAATCCGCTCCTGGATTTTGAGTGGGTCTTGCTTGTGCCCTAATAGCACACATCAGTTTTGTCTTCTATTTATTAAAGAAGAATCGAAAATTTGACAGGAAAAAAAAAGCAAAGACTTTGTCAAAGTTAAGAATTTCTGGTTTTGCAACTGGAATTGCGTCAAAACGTGATTTCCTTACCTCACCAAACACTGTAGCGTGTGTCAAATCCAAAATGTAACATTTCTTTGAGCTAAATCATTGTGACATTTATTAAAACATTGAATAAAACTGAACATTTGTCGTTTCATCGATTCAATTCGTCTGTGATGGCGGCGAACAAAAATGAATGGGTTATTTAGCGCAGTAAACCACCCTTGGTGGATGAGCATGCTTTTCCATCGACGGGGTTTGCTGTGGCTTGGCTCGGCTGTACGTTACACAGCGTAATGGGTAGACCGAATTTTTTTTTGATTCAGTTTAACATAGTCGCACCGAACACGTGACTTTGTAAGCAACGTTATCGAAAAGCCGCGGCGGCGGAAAAATAATCAAGAGGTAGTCCTCTTTTAAAGGGACCTTCTCGAAAAATACTTTGAATCACACTCTTTCAAATACACACAAGGCTGACCGAAGGATTTTTTGAGTTGGAACCAAAATTTCTTTAATGAGAGTTGCTTAGTTACTTTGCTAGAGGCGCGCATTAAATCTCTGCGCGGATTTTGATCCATTTTTGTACACAGCAATCTACAAGTCGGACAAAGCTGGAGAGAATGGTACCCGGCTCGGAGGCGGCGGACGACTTGTAGATCTGCAGTTAGCCATAGTCTAGATAGTGGTCTAGATTGTGGCAACACGCTATGACAGGGAAGATCAATGAATATAGCAGCATCTGAATCTGAATCTGAATCTGAATAGTTTACTGGTGACACGCCAAATGACATTATTTCACCAGGGGGTTCGGATGGGGGAGAAATTAGTCCCTTGAACGCACGAGTGTAGCGAACTTGGACACACAGTCATCAGACATTTCAGCAGAGGAGATAAGTGAATCAGGGAGGTCATTCCAGTCCCTGATAGTCTGTGGAAAGAAACTACTTTTGTACGCTTCTTTGCTAGCTGAAGGTATCTGAAAAGTCAAAGAGTGTTGATTTCTACAACGCCTATTCTTTGGGATAAGGTCATCTGTGGGTATTCTGGCTTTACCCTTTAGACCTTTGTATAGCAATATAAGTCTACTATCCTTCCTCCTTTTCTTAAGAGATTCCCATTTCAGTTGACCTAAAATGCCAGTCATGCTCCCAGTTTCAAAAACATAATTTCCCGTCACAAACCTTGCCGCACGATTTTGTACCTTTTCCAGTTCTTCCTGGAGGCCATGAGTGTGAGGGTCCCAAACTGAGCTTCCATATTCCAAGACCGGCCGCACCAGTCCTTTATAAGCTGCTTCTTTCACATCTGGGGGACAAGAATACAAATTTCTCCTTAAGAATCCGAGAGTTCTGTTAGCCTTTGTACAGACATTGGAAATATGAGTATTCCATTTCAAATCATTTGTGATAGTTACACCCAGGTATTTTATGCTTTCAACGTTTTCCAGTAAAGTGCCCTCGAGGGTGTAGTTAGCCTGTATCTTACTAGACCGTTTATTTGTCAGCTGCATCATGTTGCATTTGACGGGTTGAAATCTCATTCCCCATTTCCTAGCCCAACTGCCTAAACGATCAATGTCTCTCTGAAGTTTCAATGTATCCTCTTCATTCTTGATTTCACGATAGCAAACACAGTCATCAGCAAAGAGTCTTATTTCAGATTCAATGTCTGCTGAGATGTCATTTATATACAAGGAAAACAGCAAGGGGCCGAGAACGGTGCCCTGAGGGACACCCGACACAACTGGAGCCCAATCCGATTTAATACCATTAACCACTACCCTTTGTTGTCGGAAACAAAGGAAAGCATTTATCCAATTCAGTGTTGTTCCACCTATTCCATAGCTAAACAATTTGCTTTTAAGGAGTTCATGGGGAGGAGTATCAAAAGCCTTTTCAAAATCGAGTATAAAAGTGTCGACCTGGCCTTTTTTGTCTAAGATTTTGGCCCAGTCATTTATCACTGTAGTCAACTGAGTTTCACAGCTATGCCATTTCCTAAATGCGTGTTGCCTGTCCGACAAGAGTTCATGTTCATAAGATGGGCCATAATATTTGAGCATACAATATGTTCAAGAAGCTTACAAGGAATGCATGTCAAAGAAACAGGGCGGTAATTGCGGGCAAGTGACCTGTCGCCCTTCTTAAACAGGGGGCAAATATTAGCAAGAGACCATTCTTTAGGAATTTCACCTGTATCAATTGACTGCTGGAAGAGATGGGCAAATACCGGCCCTAATTCCACAGCCAGTTCCTTTAGGACTCTGGGATGAAGCTCATCAGGCCCTAAGGCTTTAGACGGGTTTAGACCTTTGAGAAGTTTGGTCACCCCTTCCTTTGTGACCACAATATCATGCATGAATGGGGCAGATCTATCCATAAGAGGGACCTGTTTGTATTCACTTTTAGTGAAAACATCCGAGAACTGACCATTACATTCTTCCGCCTTCTCAAATTCGGATTGTGCAATTCCACTTCCATTTCTCTTTTTCAATGGGGGAATACCTTGGGTATCTTTTTTCTGACTGTTTATGTACCTGTAAAAATCTCTAGGATTAGCCTTAACATCTCCTACCAAGTTGTTCACGTAAAGATCATGCTGCTTCCTGATATCAGCTTTGATCTCTTTCCGTAAAGATTCAAATTTAGATCTAAATTTTGCACTACCAGTCTTTTTAGCTTTTGCATGAGTTGCATTTTTTCTGCGAATCTTCCTCCTTATTTCAGGTGTTATCCAAGGGACAGAGGAAACTGAGCGACTAGTTTTTGAGGGGATATGTTTATCTGCCGATTCCTGAATAAACGATGTAATGAGATTGAAATTTTCCTGGACCGACCGAGTATCTGAGTAACCGTTGAAGTATCTTTCCTTTGCAAATTTAAGTGTTTCTGCTCTCATAGATTCATAATCACCTTTCTGATAACGAAACACTTTTCTCCTAGGTTTCTTTATTGGGGGAATAGCAATTTTCAAAGTGCCAGAAACAATGTCATGATCACTGAGCTTATCCGGGGAATGAATGTCTGCAAACTGACCAGGAAGAGAGGTCAAAATTAAGTCCAAAGTATTTCTTTCTCTGGTGGGGAAATTGACTAATTGTTCCAAACCGTGGTCATTCATGATATCTATCAAAATCTGACCCTCCGTCGGACTCAATGATGACCCAGATTTGCTGAGTCTGTCCGGCCATACAATATCTCTAAAGTTGAAATCACCTAAAACGTGAATTAAGGGGGGTTTGTTGCCTTTATTAATATTTTTGATTTTGTCAAGCTGTTCTCTAAATAAATTAACAAACTTTTCCAGGGAATTCAATAAGTCATTTCCATTGTCCGATACTGGTAAATGACCATCGACAGGTGGTCGATACCAGCTAGCCACAAAGTGAGTTTTCTTATTTACAAAAAGTTTGACCCAAACTGACTCTGAGTCATTGTCCAATTCTGTGAGGGGCATGTGTGGGATGTCCTTGTGCACAAGAAGCATAACACCACCACCATTTAAGGTTCTATCCTTTCTGTACACGCTGTATGGAAAAGATTCCGGAAATAATTCAGACGTTAATATGGAATTGTCAATTTTTGTCTCCTGAATCGCCAAAATCTGAGGTTGATGAAAATCAATGAAGGCCAACAACTCAAGTTTTTTGCCTCTTATACTGTTTATGTTGATACTGGAAAATTTCAGACCACTAATAAAACTGTTTTTGCTAGTCAAGGTTTCAGTGGACTTGGTTTCATGACCTTTTGCAAGTAGGTCAAACCTATTTTCACTTTCCAAGTTAAACTGTTCATTGAAAAAAGAGTCTGAGAAATTGAAAAAGTCACATTTTGGGCAAATCCATATGCAGTTTGAGTTTTGCATTGTTTCATACTCTGAGTCTGACATAAAAGAACAGTTATTGTGCACCCACATTTCACATTTGTCACACTGGACAGCCTTATGGGAATTCAAAACAGCACCACTGCATAGGCTGCACTCAGCTTTGCAGTTTGAACAATACCAAGAATCATTATCCGACTCAATCTTTTGTAACTCAACGGGACCAAGATTTACGCAAGACGCATGGAAGCGTTTCTCGCAATCTTCACATTTAACTGCTTTCTCGGCCGCCTTGCAATACTTCTTGCACGTGCGGCACTGGAACCTGGGGCCTGGGTTCATTTCGATATCTCCAGCCAAAATAATAAGAATCAACAAGTTTGTTCCCTGTGAAGGATTGAAACTGCGTAATCCTTCGGAGCCTCTTCGGTTACCAATTTTCCTTGTAAAGGCCAAACTCTGAGCAATTCTACCAACTGAATTACCAAATCCTATACTACAGTCCTGGTTTTCATCCAAAATATCTCCTGATGTTGTCCACTTCCAAACACAGAGCCCGAAAACCAACAACAAAGCCAACCTGAGGAGCAGCGGACAAGACTTCGGTGTATGGAAACAACATACCAGCTCTTTTCCAACCCGACAAGTCAACCGCCCCACAGTTGGACCGACAAAACCTGAAGCCATGAGTTCCAATTCAAATGATTAAACAAAAAGACCTTCAAACACTATATGAAAAAAAGTGGGTGGGGGAAGGTCAAACCAGAAAAACTATTCAGATTCTTTAACTTTTATGACAGATCGTTGCAGCCCTGCTAGAGCCGTTCAATGTCACTGTCAATGAAGCTTGAACAAATTCTGGTCCAAAAGCTTGTCAGCTCTCAGGCCAAAAAGTTTCAAGAAAAGAAATTTTCAAGTAAAGTACGAATCGTTTTGGCGCGAATCGCACAACTAAGAAAATCGATGCTTAGACTCTTAATTTGGGGGAAAACAGCGACCAACAATGAGAAATTGCAGGTCCCAAACTTCTTGACCTAAAGTCGGGAAGTTTTACGAACAAAAACAATGGTTAATTCGAAAAATACTAGAAAAAAACTTCTCTTTCAAAATTCTGTGTCCGTGTCGCCGAACCGAACCGAACCGAACCACGGATGAAACAAGGAAAGGGTGGGTAGCGTCAGTCAAAACAAATATGACAAGTATATATAACAGAGAGGTAGACAGGATAAGCACACAACATGAAGATTAACCCACATTTGACAAATGGATTCTCGCATCATTATCAATTGGGTGAGTCCACTTTCATTTTTAGGGGTGTTAGGAGTGATTTTTATTTTCTATCTCATTTTCAATGGAATTACTCCGTGCAAACAGAATAGCCCCAGATGGGATGCCGCGTTCTGCGGCATCCCATCTGGGGCTATACTGTTTGCCTATGTCCCACAAATGGAACGCCAGGCTTATATGAGTTAAGTACAGTAGAACAGTTGAAACGGTCAGTAAGGAAACTAATGAAGGGCTGAATTGGATTTAAAACTTATTTGGTTGACGTAAACATCCCGTCTGTTACATCTACAAAGTTTAAAGAAGAAAAGCTTTACATACACAGCTGTTTGTAAGCAATTAAAAATTCAAAGAAACAAATTTAACGGCTGTTAGTGCCAGAGACAGATTCAGTAGTAAAACCTGAGATAAATTTCTATCAGCAGATTACATACATGTATTTGAAAAAAAAAAAGTATTCTGCACAATCCATTACGAAAACATGTCCATGCAAATATGCAGAGAATTCAAAGCTGTAAAAATTGAAAATTTCATCGAAAAAATTTTGATAATTTTCTTATTTTTGCCCAGAAGATAGATTGTGGGTACACGTTAGAACTGCCTCGGCGATGATGTTCTAACGAGTACCCACCATCTATGTTTTGGAGCAAAAATAAGAAAAAATAGGTATACCCCTGCATACCCCAATTTTATAAATGTGGGGTATGAGGGGGTATACTTTGCATGGGCATGTTTTCCTGATGGGTCATGAAATTACTTCTACTCCCTCTTCTACTGAGCTTAGAAGAACATTTTGATTTGTCAGTTAATGGTGAAAGAAATTTGCACTAAAATACAATCACCAGGCAGTTTGGCAATGATTGGTGGTTATCTTGATATAAACGTTTCTGTTGAATATTATACATAAGTATATAAATGTGGGGTATGAGGGGGTATACTTTGCATGGACATGTTTTCCTGATGGGTCATGAAATTATTTCTACGGGCGTCCTGTCCTCCCTCTTCTACTGAGCTAAGAATAACATTTTGATTTGTCAGTTAATGGTGAAAGAAATATGCACTAAATACAATCACTAGGGGCCCGTCATAGAAAAGTTTGGCAATGATTGGTGATTATCCTGATATAAACGTTTCTGTTGAATATTATACAGCACCTAACATTTTGGCTCTACAAAGTTCTTAAAAATATGACATGTGTATGACCTTGACATACACTCACCCAAAGTTCTATGGGGTCGTCTACAAATTGACATGAGCCTGTGCGTGAGAAAACCAACAATTTGCATATGCGAAAACAAAGACGCAGATCAGCTTCGCAGTAACTGCGAAGCTGATCAGCGCCTTTGTTTTCGCCACACGGATAGTACAATTCCCCTTCTACTTATATTCAAAGTTTCAAGCTTCTAGCTTTATTCTGTAACTGTACAGCCTGGTTTAAGTCGGACCTGGTCGGAAACCCAAATTGTTGGTTTTCTCATGCACAGGCTCACATGTAATTGCCGTTATAAACAGGTGCATGTTTAAGTGAAACATGATAGAAAGTCCGAAATTGTACCAATTTGGACACGGGCCCCCGCCCATTGGGGCCTAGGAGAAATAAATGGGCTGCTTGTGCCTCCAGGCAAAGCTTCTAATCTACTGACCGACCATCTGATTACTGGTTACCCGCTCATGTCTGAGCATGCCCAGGAAAAGTGGTTAAGTCAAACCATCCATACATATAAGCCTTATTGGCTTAGATGGGTGGTTATATTTATGAAGCACATTTTGTGTGTCATGACATCCTAATGTTGGGTACAAGTCCCATAAAATGGAGGCAACGTCCCGACATGACCATTGCTGTTGACTGGGACGTGAAGCATCAAATGAATTTAAATTAAAACAACCAATTTGGACATCTGCATTGTCACTTTAATTTGCCACTCAAGCATCATGATGGGACGGAAGCCAATCGAAGAATATTGCCGAGAAACAAGCATCGTAACTGGACAGTTACCGCTCATATGGAATGTGAAATACGTTGTCATAGTAACAGCATCCATTTCTTGGGTACTTACATGTTGAATGAGTTGAGAGAAAAAAAAACAATGGCGGCGATTAAGCCGATCAGTAAAATAGTGAACAAACAAAAATAATGTCAACGTCTTTGAAAAGAATGTCAGACATTGGCGCTAAGAATGGCGAAGATATGTTTGATGTGATAGAGGATGATATGGACCGATATGGACTTTTGACAGTTAATTAATAAAAATCTCATTTCACAAGTGGTGGCCAATGGAAATGGCATCATACGTTATTTATAAGAATATCAAGCATCAGTCGAGGGCTCCACTTGCGAGGTGTCGTTATGTTACCGACGATAACATAATAACGACTTGGTATTTCTGGATGTCTTTTGGAAGACAACTGTCAAATTAATTAAAAAAACATTAAAGTTCTGAAAATTTTCTAAGTGACCGCTTAAAACTTTGGGTGGGTGCATTTTACACCGAGGCTGCATATTCATTTTAATGGGAGGACCTGTTAAAAGTAATAGTACCTTGCATATCAAGATATAAATTGAGTTTGTGTTTTCCAAACCTGTCACGCTGCCTATGCCACCCTGAACCGATTACCTGTATGTACTCAATCACACTTTTTGACATTAGCAGACTGCTCTCGTGAATCAGAAGGCGGGGAAAGGTGACAATAGAAATATTTTCGTTTACGAATATCTTCGAGAAAAATGTATGATTCAACTATATTGCACTCACTTGCACAAACCAGACTGTGAAGGCACAACATACAATTTACGATGTAGAAAGACGACGGATTGCACCTACTTTGAAGTGTGGGAGTTGGGGTCCAACAGACTAGAATCTGTTACCGCAGCGAAAGGTGGTTTTACTTCACGGAGTTCCCATGCGCCTTACTAGGTAACAGTTTGAGAATCGCGTGGCTAGCGGGTAGTGGCGTGCAGACGAAAGCTTGGAAAACGTGACAGACCTTGGGACTATCAAAAGGTATCTGGCGACGTTTTGGTAAGCTAGCCACTTTGTTAAAATATTCTCTTTTGCTTTTGTATTATTTGGCAAATAGGTTACTATATAGGCGGCAACTTGAATATTCATATCTGGGCGTGGTCGGCTAGTCCATCTGTTCAAGTGGCGAAATTACAGAAAAGGCGAACTCAGTCAACTTAGACCGCTGTAACATATTTTCCGTTAGAAATCAGCTACCTGTATGTTGTCCAATCCAGTGCATTAGGCAAATTCGTATTTCATTCGTATTTTCCAACGGAAAACCTGTAAGCTGAATCTTTTAACTGTATGTCTTTAGCTTTTGCCTATATAAAAAGTAGTATAGGTCTAATCAAGTATTCATGAGGTGCCGCCCATACACTAAACCAATTTGCCGAATAATACTAGTCATTTGTAACCACATACCCTCAGTCCTGGGGAGCGCCAGGGAGTCTTGGAAATGAGCGAGGATTTTACCTTCGACACCCAAGTACGTGGAAACTGCTCGGGATTGGCATTATCTTTACAAATCAACAGTGCAATGGAAACAGCAGGCTGTAGGAGAAATTACCAGGGGTTTTACCAAACGGGTGTTCCCGCAATGCAGTGGTTTGCTGGATGAAAAGTCAAAGTTCCCGCTATTCCCCGGACAGGGTGCGTGAACATTTTCAATTTTTACAGCTCTGAAATGCTGTATATTGCATGATCATGTTTTCGTAATGGCAGCCGACCAAGATGTTTAGCTCCTTTGATTTTATATTAATTTGTTTTTAAGATTTTTTAAGAATCTCATAGCTTCTGAGAAAAAAAGAGTTGTTACAGAGTGAAATGTTGGAGCGTACGAGAAACATTTATTTTGGTGGTAAATTTTGTCTTGTTTGAACGGACGCCATAGCGAAACATGTAACAAATGCAATACCCGTATAATCAATGGAAAGTGGTTAATTTCTGTTACTTATCCACCACTCGTACAGTTTATGCATTTGTTACACATTTTGTGATGGCGTATGTTCGCCCCGAGACAAATTTCACCAGCAGAACTGAGTTTTCTGTTACATTCAAAATTCCACTCCAAGGTTCCATTCCGAGAATCCACTCCAGTACTCCACTCCATGACTCCAATTCAAGGCTCCAGTCCATGACTCCACTCCATAAAATACACAGTGCCGTTTTCCACTGATAACACCGGTTTGAATGTTATGAGCTGGCCCCGAGGTTATAAAACTTTTTTCAAGCTCAGCTCAGCTGAGCATGAAATTTCAATTTCTCATAAATACTGAAATAGCCCAAATATTTTGAAATTTAAGGTTTAGAACTCCAAAGCCTTTAATTTATCCTGCTTATAAATGTTAAAATGCCAACAATTGTTGGCATTTTAACATTTATGAGCAGGATAAATTTTAGTCTCAGCTGAGCTGAGCATGAAAAAAGTTTTATAACCTCGGGGCCTGGTTTGTGTTGCAAAGATGACCACATTAGATGAAATTAACAACAAACAAGAAGGTTTATCTGTTTTTGGATTTTATTTCCTTTTTTCTTCAGTTACATATAACATCCAATATGCATCACATTTACAAACGTATATGTCATGCCAATGGTTTCATATAATACTGAATTTTTGGATTTACTAAACTAACAATACTCATAAAATTCTGATCCTGAACGTATTTAGAATAATTTGCATTGAACATTGCCAATTCATAAAATAAATATTTGTTAAAGTAGCCATGTTGAGCGAAGTTGCTTGCTCCGGCAAAGACTTTGTTCCCAAAATGTAAGAAGGTTTGTAGCCAAATAAACGAATTAAAAACCCAAAATTAAAACCAAAGAAACTGAGTATGTTTGAAAAGCTAGGGACATTCACAAAATAAGGCACTAAATAAAATAAGAAAAGTATGGCACGATGAATTCAAAATGAGATGGATTCTTAAGACAAATCAACTCAGTGCTATTTATATCAACCAATCAAATGTTGGCTTTATAGTCTACGTTTTCGGATAGAAAATTAATACCAGACTGAATAAAGAGGTAGTTTGCCATTTTTAGTTTACATTTACAGTTTAAGTTTCACCGGTTTCCAAATATAAATAGAATTGTTAAAAATCTTTACACGACTTTAAGGGCAGGTAACGTGTATTTGATGATACTTGAAATATTTTTGCTGTTTCCATTAATGGAACCCATTGGAGAGTACGGCTTATGAGTACGACAGGAACGTCTGTCTGTACTGGAGAAATCAAACAAAAATACAGAAATTATCACAAAATACACAGTTATTCTGTCTTAACCCTGCAAACTGAGTTTTGACACAAAATGAAGCACCTCCCACGCGGTGCGATTGTTCTTTATGACCTTTTTGTCACACCGGTCAGGCGCCAATTGAAAACTCTAAACAATCTACAAACGTGGATCAAAACGTTCATCGACTGCATTTAGCAATTTTGATTGCCGCCTTACCGGTGTGGCGATTAATACTATCGTGAACTGGGAATAATTAGTACAAGTCCAGTGAGAATACTTTCACAGTTCTTCCTAATTACTTTACAAGTCCATTTTGCCCAGTAATACTTGGGCTACTGCACCCCATGCTGCCTCGTCGCCACCAAATTTCTTCATGTATCCTGCTAGATGGGTTAAAGCTCTCTGCAAACAAACAATCATAAATATTAGTTAAAACGGCGATTCCTTCTGGTGCATTATTGTAATAGCATTATTACTATGCTTAGATTTAGATTAATTTTACTTTTAGATGCCTCCATTGCGTCGTGGTTCAATCTCTAGCCTTGTAAATGACGCGTCCAGTGCCATGAGTTTCCTGTCTTTAGAGTAAGACTTAAAACTGAGGCCCTGTCTACATACGACCGGTAACAAATCATTCTCCGTCAATCTCGTAGAGACAAAAATGTAGTAACTTAAGGTGTACGACTACTTGTGAATGATAGGTCTAAAAACGTATACATTACGAAAACTTGCTCATGCAATATATAGATATTTTTTTCGGAAGCAAAATTTGAAAAATTCATTGGAAAATTTTTGATATTTCAAATAATTTTGTTCAAAACATTGATTGTGGGTACGCGTTAGAACCGCCTCGCCGAGGCGGTTCTAACGCATACCCACAATCTATGTTTTGGAACAAAAATAAGAAAAATAGGTATACCGCTACAAACCCCAGTTTTTCTCTACAAAAGTGGGGTATAAGGGGGTATACATTTCACGGACATGTTTTCCTGATGAGTACGTAACAACTTACTCCAACTTGATCTTTGCTGATGCCCCTAGCTTTGTGGCTGGTGCTGAATGCCTTTAATCTGGCATCTCCCTCGGGTTTGCCGTAGCCGTTCACCCAGTCGCTCACCATGTTGCCAAAAGCCTTGGACTGGGCGGCCATTTTGTCACCGGATTTCACGGCAGCTACTGATTGTCCGGCGCCGAAATAGCCTGAGAACGCATTGAAGACGTCTGCGTGGGCCTCGAACAGACTGAAAGAAACAATATTGAGGAATCTTTTATACTGTTTTCCATAGCTGCACGTCTGGTTAAGCCTCTTGGATAAGAAAACCATCTGTAAACTGTTGTGGGTTGTTCTGTACGTACTATATGACGTTTAATGCATACCGTCAACGTTTTGGATTTTACTCGGCCAGTGGAAGATACATCTGGGATGTACAAATCTAAATAGCTAGTACTGAATTTCGACGCTTTGAAATCCGGCCTTGAATACATTTTATCTGTAATGCATGCGTTGTTTTGTGTTTTGGTGAAGTATGTTAAGATGCTCACCTGGCGAAGAACTCTGGCCCTTCCTTGTCCCAAGCGGCACTGGCCTTGCCCCAGCTGTCGGCAACATTCTTAACCTGTGCGTCAGTCATGATGGCCAAAGAAAGGTTCTAACCTACAACCATAAAGAAGATACGGTGTTACAAGAAGGTAGGAGTTTGTATGGGAACGTGGTTTTTCCATAATGGTGCAGGCATTTTCTGCAAATTAGCTTCACCAAGATAAGGGAGTAGATCTATTTTATGATAATGAATGATAAATCAGAGATAATATGACGTATTTTTCGAACCGTTACTTCAGCCGTTTCCTGAATGTATTTAGAATAAAACCGTACGTTATGGGTATTTATTAGATGGTAAAGCGATTCTAGATAA
The DNA here is from genome assembly GCA_964017185.1 of Rugalucina vietnamica. Classification (NCBI taxonomy): domain Eukaryota; kingdom Metazoa; phylum Mollusca; class Bivalvia; order Lucinida; family Lucinidae; genus Rugalucina; species Rugalucina vietnamica. Next base: position 58,659,446 of record OZ024875.1, on the reverse strand, counting down.
TGAGCTCCCACATCATAGGTTTCTTTGAAGACCCCCCCCCCCCCCCACACACACACAAAAAAAATCCCTCAATTATCAACAAAACCAAGCTTTACCTGTGTTTTTGAATTGTCCATGAAACTACATGTGCAATATTGTTTGATCATGAATTGTACATAAAATTTAGTCGCACACATACACAATGCCGCATAGACTGACATTCTCTTGTTGAGCAAAGGATATGTTTGCTTGTGTTTGCTGTCATGGTGGTTTGCTGTCATATGTCGTGTCATTTATGAACAAATCAGATTTTTAAAGTGTTTCATAATGTTACTAAGTTGACATATCTAAGTTGACAATGTACAAGATATTCATTGGTTCAAAATAACAAATCCCAAAACTCGATGCAATAAAGTAAGGATAAAAGGACTGGGAATTGGTCAAATTTAATTTAAAACTCCTACCAAGTGGCATAGTAGGAAAGAAATGACAAAACAAGACACTACATTAATTTTAACGTCTTTAGAAAAAAGCAAAATGACTAACACTTTCCCAACAATTTAGGCTAGCATTGGGCTAGCATCAACCAAATTCAAGATGACAAACAACAGATACACAGTTATAGCAAACAGAAAACAACGCTAAACCACATCAGAACCGCGTTGGAAAGGGTTTTAAAGAAAATATTGGCAAACTTAAATCGATTTTACAGGGCATTTAGTTTGCTGCGACTGAATAATAAGAATTTGTTCAGTGTTTTTATAAAATCGTCATGGCTCGTTAACGATCACCACAGAAAACATTAACGAAAACGTCTGAATCAAATATACTGAAAATGATTGAAATTTACGCTTTCACTGTAGGACCATTTGGAAGACTGTTATTTGTGTCAAATGTGTTATCTTCTTAAAATATTAAGATATTATTATCATTATTATTATTATTGCTGCATTGAAGCGCAGCTGCCAATGATTCTATAAATTGAAATATTTCATCGGTGTTCCGTTTAAACTATCTATAACATGTCAATATTTGTTGAGGACCATATGTTAGATTGACGCATGTCTCAATAATTTGACCCTTGTAATAAAGAGGTACAATTCAGAAGTCATAAAACGAAATCAAAACGATTCAGTGAAAAACCTGTTTGAAAAACAAGGCAAGTCCGAAGCTGACAATAAAACAGCAGTTAGACAGTCCATACCAAGATACCTTAACAAATGCGAAAGGCAAATAACCAAGAATTATCTCATTAAACCGCCTTTCTGAAATGATCTATTAAAAAAATAGGCACAATTGATAATGTGCCATTGATTGTGCCTTCAATTCATTCATTGTTGCACCGAAATGTTGCAATCATGTATGCTCTAAATTTAAATCAAAACCCCAATAACATTTAACAATTGCCAACTACTAGCATGTGTGCAGAAAAATGTGCACAGTAATTGAATTCCCAATAAACTATATCCAAATATATCATCAAAGTAAAGGACATTCATCACCAAAAAGGAAGATGTGTTAAAATGTATCAAATAACAAATGAAGTCCAACACAAATGCATAATACTTACGTATAACACACTGCAAAACATTATCCACAATACACTAACCATATTTTCCAAATTTAGAGCCCGATTCACCAATTAAAAATATATGTATTCATAATAGATATAAGTTAAAATTAATTCCAAATATTTAAGCCAAATACATATTCTAACTAAAATATAACTTTTATACATTTATTGGAACATTAAGCCCATAGACAAAACAATTTAATGAGCACATTTGATTTCTTAACCGCTTACCTAGCAAGGAAAGAATAAAACTGTGAGTTATTTTTTCTCAACTGAACAAGTCCAGTGCTACAGCAACTTTGACGACCTAGGATTAAAGCGAGGTTTAGTTATTGATAAGTTTTAGACCGTGACGTCACAGGTCACATGACTCTTGGTGTGTTACCAGACGTTTGGCACGTAAGACAATCTTGCACCCGTGGGATGAGTAACGAAAAAATTACGGGTCGCGCGCAAAAATTAATGGCGGTAATTTTTGCCGATAACATAATCGTATCGTTGGCCTTTCAAAATATGTGGCAGTGCTAAAATAGTAGTTAAAGATCAAATTTCAGCTTTTTCACCGTCGTAGCCAGACCGCGCCAGTATTGTTTTGCCATGACCACGCCGGTTTTTGCTTCTTCACAATGAAAAAAGGAAATATAATAAAAACTTTTTTTTAAGTTAGCGTTGTACCTAGTTTTAAAGAAAAACCGAAAGTTTTTAGACAGGCTATCCAGAATAGTTTACTTGCAACATGCGAGTTTCATGGTGATGCAATAGTTTGCAATCTTAGCTATGATCCTGCCTGAGACTTGCATGAAAGTTTTTGTTTTTGTTTTCGATAATACTTGCATATGACAAATGATTTCATTATAAACAGCCACTGAGCACAGGACACTCGCTGGTCGCACACACCATAGATTGGTTTAGCTATGCTATATCATTGGCCCAGTTTCATATTAAGCATTTGTACTATAAGGGCAGTGACCTCGTTTTATCTTAACAAAACGTTAGTACAAATTGTTTAACATTCGTAACGATGGCGGTGGTTAGGCCTTGACATAAAAACAAAGCCACCATTGACAAAAATGTTTCCAACAATACATGTAGGGTTGATCGGGAAATAGATAAAGAGTAAAGAATGACCAGTTATATATGCATTCAACTTAAATCTTTCAATATCGAATTGTTTCTTGTCGCTAAGTGGAAAGAAAGAAATGATAAGGAACTGGTTCAATCGGAGCCTAAAAATGAAGATATTTATACACCCAGCGGGCACATGACGTCATATCAACGTCAATGCGACGTCATGACGTCGCATCGACGTCGATCTGACGTCATTATGACGTCATGTGCCTGCTGGCCAGAGAATAATTATGTTAAGCCGAGCGAACAGCTATTTCCCAAAGGGTGTCACCTCAGTTGTATAAACTCTGGAATCGACACTTAACCATACAAAGTAACAAATAAATCAGATGACCAATGGTCCTGATATCGCTCATTCATCTGAGATTTTTTCTTTGATAAATGACCTTTGGACAAGGCCATGTTGGTCGAGGTAAAAAGTAAACTTGACCTTGAATACTCACATAATTAATAACACTATAAACTGTCCCTATCTACCAATTTTCAGGTCACGGCTACAAAGGTTTCTTGAAAATCCATTGTTTCAACTATTTCCCAATGAAAATCCTCTGTAAAAATATTTGAACTTGCCATAAAATAGGTCAAGGTCAACCCAAGGTCATGATATGCAAAAGATGATGGGTCAGAGTCCTCGATGCTACATACCAATGTCACTGAAATCGGTCCACCGGTTCCAGAGAAGAAGATTTTTAAGACTTTTACCACATATGGGCATGGCAGCCCTCTTGGTCAGTCAATGCACAAATTGAACATTTATTGAATGAAAGTAACATAAGGAATCCAGGTTATTTCGTTTTCGCAAACGCTTCCGCCCCATGAACATATAGTACTTCCAACACAATAACATTGAAGTGTTTGCGCAAACGAAATAACCGGGATTTCTTATGTTACTTGTTCAATTTCTGCATTGACTGCACCAGGAGCGTATAATTCTTCTCAAGAATTATATAGGCTCCTGACTGCACCTATCTATCAGTCAGTTGAAGAAACGGTGTAGGAGAAAACTCGAAAACCTAACTTCAACTTCGATCTCAATTGCAGTGTGTGTCACTGATCATTTATATCGGTTTGTATGTATACAATATCACGTGATTCTCAGTAGTGAAGTGGAAAGTTCCGGGATCTGGAGGTCTTTCGTTATAAAATACACCTGTGTCTGGTCACAGTTGCTTTCAATGTCATAACATAAAACTGTAACTTGACAAGAACATAAGTGATATGTTTTATTCCCTAGGGCAATGTAGCAATTGCAGACAACCTTGTCTAATGTGGTTTTGTGTAACAATGTTATAGTACAAATATCAGACAGCTTAGACAATATAAAATGTTTTATGAATGAAAGTCACAATGCACTAACAACAGTCTATTTTGTATACTACTCAGCATTTATAACGAAGTCAAAGTAAACTTATTGTTTTAGAAGAATAAGCCACCAGTTACTTGCAACCAATTAAATGTGATCTATTTTGCTGCATCTACCGAACCAGTCTTTGCATATCTTTTACAAGGCATATCCAAATATGCAGGCGGCCCTAAAAAGTCTCCCCGAACATCGTCCATAGTGCATAATATATTCTCTTTTTGGTCCTATCAGATCAGCGAGGATATTCTGAGAAATCAGAAATCTATTATCAAGTTAGATTCATTTTTTAACCAACGTTTAAAATATTTGACTCAATTTGGATGATACTAGTCAATGTAGCGACTATCCTGCTGAATTTTGAAAAATAGCAGCAGTACACTTTTGCTGTATGTTGCCAAATCTGAAGGGTCACTGCCGAAGCTTTAATAGACGAAACCACGGTATGGCCAATTCCCTTTCTCATTATTATGATCACTGCTCCAACAGGATCTCAGTTTTTATTTATTTTTTAATTTGGTGTTACTTTCTAGATGGACAGCCGGCAAAAACTGAAAGCTCCATCCACCCATGCCATGTTTTGTTTCAAGACCTAAAACGTCTTCAAAGGAGAGCTACAAGCCAAAAATAAGCAGTTCCTTTTGTCCAGCTAGGTTTCATTTAAAGAACTGAGAAACTCAGTAGCAGTGAACCTGACTGATTGCTGGGCAGCTACAACCTTAGAATTTAGCCTGCCAGGCGACCCAAAGATACTGTGGGTGTCTCAGAGCTGAATCAAGAAAGCATGCATCAACAGGCAGTTCAGAGGAACTATTTAAAGACAATCGTGGCGGTTTATTTTTCATCTGCAACTACTTTAGGACATCCATCTCACAAATCATGGCAAAGATATTGAAAGTTATATAGCAATAATGCGGAAATGTTATGATGGCATGCGGGCACATATTGAATGTAATGGAGATTTTGTATCTTAACCGGTGAATAGAGGGGTCAAATTTCGCTTTGTTTCCGTACAACAACGTCATGATATTTTCTGCTATGTTAAGGTCTCTAAGAAATCATCGAAGTCATCGACACACATGAAGGAGAATTTCTTATTTCTGACGAACGACCATTTTGTACGAATTTATGTAAAAGAGCCAAAAGGGGGATAAATCTTTATGTCAAGGATCTGTGTTAAGAGAGACAAAACAGCAGCGGAATTAACAACATATATTGCAGAGGAACACAACCGTACACTTGATAGTGTGAGGAACACTAATCTTCTGTAGAGTGTACAGGCCAACCTAAAATTGTATTTTAAGTTTGACTTGATGCTTCACTACCCTGATAAATGCACCGGGTAGGAAGGAAAGGGCAACAAAAGACATTGTACAAACATAATAAGGTACAAGTAGGCAAAGATCAGGAAAAGGCGCAAGAGATTCCCACTCCAAAAACCGAGGTGGGAAAAACCAAACTAATCTATTTTCCCAATAGGTGGCCACTTAGTTAACTTAATTAAAAATTTGAAAACATACATAAGGCGCCCACAGCACAAAAAATTTAAACACCAAGACATAAAACAAAAAGAACCACCACAGAAGTATCGCCTTGGAACGATCAGTAGCACAAAGTTACTGGAGATAATGCCGGTTAGCATGCACTAAGAACAAGATAAATAGCTCTTTCCCCAGCAAGGTAACCATATGCCAGCACCAAGAATCAAAACTGATAGGTGGTGCGCTTAACCGATGCGTTTTGGTGCATTACTATCTTTTACAAGTATATGTACTCTTGAGCATTGCACTTGCATCGTTGTAAAATGCTACTGTATGCGATAAAATGCACATGACAGGTAACATAAAATGATTTGTTCAAAGAACATGAATTGCAGAATGATAACACTTGATAGATTTAACCTTTATTTTACTGCAATCCATTTTAAAACGCATCTGCACTTCACCTACGCATAAACATGATAAAAAGAGCGCGGGTGCAGTAAAGATGAGTGCCAATAGAAATGCACCCATCATCGCCAAAGTCTCGCTTAACGTCTTTGAGCTTATATGAGCCTGTGCGTGACAAAACCAACAATTTGGGTTTCCGACCAGGTCCGACACAAACCGGCCTGTACTGTCACAGAAGCAGGCTAGAAACGTGAAATTTCGGATTTAAGAAGAAGAGGGATTGTACTATCCATGTAGCGAAAACAAAGGCGCTGATCAGCTTCGCGGTTACCGCGAAGCTGGTCTGCGCCTTTGTTTTCGCATATGCAAAATTGTTGGTTTTCTCATGCACAGGCTCATATGTAATAAAAATTAAAACAGATCCTTTAAGAGCAGTGAACATATTATGAGAGAGGGGATGGGCCGTACCGCGGTTTCGGCTCCTTAAGCCTCCTCAGTGACTCTATAGATTTGACAACATATAGCCAAAGACATTTACTGTAATTTTGCAACTTTCAATAGTGTAGTCGATAGAAAGACTACTGAAGCTGGTGTTGTGCCGTGTGGTGGCCATAAAAAGTCTCCCCGTACAATATCCATAGTGCAGATTATCCTTTGAGATCAACGAGGGTATTCTGGGAAATCAGAAATTCATTATCGGTTTAGATTCATTTTCTAACCAAAGTTTTATAATTTTTGTCTGGTTGTTTGGACAAGCCCGCCAGTAACTTTGTGTTACTGATCGTTCCAAGTCGATACTTCTGTGGTGGTTCTTTTTGTTTTATGTCTTGGTGTTTAAATTTTTTTTTGTGCTGTTGGCGCCTTATGTATGTTTTCATATTTTTTATTTAAGTTAAGGTAACTGAGTGGCCACCTATTGGGAAAATAGCTGCTCATTCGGCTTACGATATGTTTCATGGTATAAGTACCTGATTGTTAGTTGGTTTTTTCCCACCTCGGTTTTTGGAGTGGGAATCTTTTTCTGATTGCGCTTTTTCCTGATCTTTGCCTACTTTTACCTTTTTGTACCGACTATCCTGTTGAAAGTTGCACAATTACGGCATTTCTCTTTGGCTCCATTTTGTCAAATTAAAGGGTCACTGAAGAGGCCTAAGTAGCCGAAACCGCGATATGGCCCATCCCTTTTCTCATTAATATGCTCACTGCTCTTAAAGGATACCAATTTTATTTTTATTTGTATAATACAAATGGGGCCAATTAAATGTCGGTTAGAAAAGGGCTCTAAACCGATAATATAGGGAGCGCGGCGGCGTAGTGGTAGAGCGTCGGACTCCGAATCGAGAGGTCTTGGGTTCGATTCCCACATGCGTCACCATGTTGTGTCCTTGAGCAAGACACATTAACTCCCTGCAGTACTGGTTAAACCTCCCGTCCCGACATGACTGAAAAATTGTTGACTGGGACGTTAAGCCTCAACTATGACAAATAAACCGATAATAGTTTTCTGATTGCTAATAATACCTTCGCTGATCTCAAAGGACCAAAAGGAAAATACAATCTGCACTATGGATGAACCGCCATCGAGTAGGATACAATGTCCCTGAGTGCCAAACAGTATCACTAAAAATCTGGAGCAAAAAAAAATTATCAGCTGAACCCAGGTGGAATCCTGATCGAGGACTGGGCAATATACGAATATACGTATCATTGATATCTGTTAACAGTGACGGTGAAAATTGTTGGTGCAAAGTTATAAAACAAGAATTTTCTCACTGACATTACATTGGCATTCTAGGATGACGGGTTTCGCTTCACTCCCCATTCTTTGAGTTTTGAATGCCAGTTGTAATAAAGTTGACATTTAACCCGTCATTTGAATAAAATTACCGCTCTTTTCGCAATGAATGCGTGACCCAACGCGAGTAGGATATTGTTGGACGTAAAGTGATACTAGTGGGTCATTGATGGTATATATTGTTTCAAGTTTGTAAAGATCCTTATATGGTTAAACGCACTTTAGCTTACGAACAAAAGACATAGGTTTACCTTATTGTGTTACTCACATTACAAATATGAGCCGCCTCATGGGAAAACCAACAATCTGTATAGGCGAAAACAAAGGCGCAGATCAGCTTCGCGATAACCGCGAAGCTGATCAGCGCCTTTGTTTTCGCTACTCGGAAAGTACAATTCCTCTTCTTCTTAAATCCGAAATTTCAGGCTTCTAGCTGTCTTCTGTGCTTCTACAGCCCAGTTTGTGTCCGACCTGTTCGGAAACCACATTGTTATTTGTAAATCATTTTATGCCGTAAATCAAACAAATCAAAGTCAGTATACAAGCAGTAAATCATTTCTTTAATGAGCGGCTGCACCAGAAATCCAACAAAGTGGAAGGCGAAAAGAAAGACGCAGATCAGCTATATATGTTGTAACTGCGAAGCTGATCAGCGTCTTTGCTTTCACTGCACGGATATTACAATCCCTAAAATTCTACTTAAATCCGAAATTTCAAGCTTCTAGCCTCTTTCTGTCTAGGCCGGTTTGTGCCAGGCATGGTCGGAATTCCAAATTTTCGGTTTTCTCATGCGGCGGCGAAAATGTTATTAGTTCAAGTGTTTTGATTCCACATGGCCATAGTGGTTTACTTTCTTAAAAGAAAAAGTAGACGACAATGACCAGGAAATGCCGCAATCGTATTGTAGGCATTATTTAGCAATATGTTTTTTTTTTTTTTTTTTTTTTTTTTTTTGTTAAACATTTGTCTTCATTCAGAAGTGTTCTCAGCGGTGAAAGATATTTTTTGAAATTTTAACAGTTACAGAATCAAAAAGTACAAGTAGGCAAAGATCAGGAAAATGCCCAATCAGAAAAAGACTCCCACTCCAAAAACCAAGGTGGGAAAAAACCAAACTAACAATCAGGTACTTATACCATGAAAACATTTCGTAAGCCGAATGAGCAGCTATTTTCCCAATAATGTATGCTGCATTCTAGAATTTCAATAACTGAAGCGAGCGGGACCACACATTTTCCGAACTTAGGTTAAATGTACATGTGGCGTCACCGTCTTGTTCACGTTCACAAATGATAGCTTACACGGAGTTTGTTTCCTGACAGTGTGTACTGTATACTGATGGCGAACTGTCAATAAGTTCTAATTAGGTTTTAAGATTTAAATCTCGTTCACACGTCACCAACTAGTGATCTGACCAGCTGGCAGAAATAGCGTGCTGTTTCACTTTACAATATTTATTGTCCGGCTAAATAGTATTTTTTTCGAGTCGTTTAAATTCAATAGAAATATCCATCTGTTGCTTAGAATTGTTTCGATCGACCTAGTTTCGATTCAAAGCTGCTTATAGGTTTTGAAATTGTAAAAATGATATTTCCATACTTTTCATAACAAATATACCAAATGTTGATTTTATGGCGATTCTCATTGAATTGGCAACATGTCACGTACGTAACGCATTCAAAAGGCCGCTACATCTAAACGCTCCAACGGTCAGAGTGCTAATAAGTGTCGTTTTGAACGGAATTGGATGGGCTTTCAGAAAATTGTACCCTACAAAAATCCCCGGCAGGGTCTATTGGTTCCTCAACGTCTAAGTGTAATATCATATAGATGGTTAACCATATATTCCTATTTCAACACCGTCAGCAAGAATTCAGTCCATAAAACGATTTTAATGAGGAAAACAAAAACTGCATGTTATATGTTTTGCATAAAGTATTTGTTGAATGCATGTTACAAACATGTTTCAGATGAATAGTGTGACCACACTGCAGACACGTTCATAAACATACCGGAAAATGGAAGAAAGCAATTGTATTTGCGTTTTTGTGCATAAGTTGTGAAAATAGAACATATTTAGAAAGATTAGTTAAAAGTGCTTAACTATGGCTTTTGTCCAAGTCCAGTGACATAAATTTATGCGACATGGCCCAAAGTATACTAACCTTTGGCCCAGTTAAATCTGCAATTATTCTGAAATACTAGACAACTGGCTTGTACAATAAATCAGGAAAACATGTCCGTGAAATGTTACCTCCTTAAACCCCACGAAAACAACAACTGGAATTTGCAGGGGTATATCTAATTTTCTTATTTTTGATCCAAAACATAGATTGTGGGTGCGCGTTAGAACCGCGTCGCCGAGGCGGTTTTAACGTGTACCCACAATCAATGTTTTGAGGAAAATTATTAAAAAGATCAAACATTTTCCAATGAAATTTTTGCTTTTGAAAACAATTTCTCTATTTGCATAGCATGGGCAAGGTTTCGTAATGAATTGACACATAACTGTCTCAAAGCGGAAAAGACCCAATCTTCGGGTTTCTTAATGTTGTTGCATACTGGGCGTTTGTTAATAACACCAAATAATCACCAATTGCGAACTATCACCTCTCACTTGAAGAGCAGCTAACTCCGCAAAAGGTAGTGGATTTGCCGATTTTGAACTCGCTAGAAATCTTATGATTGATCGTGTTACTGGCAAGACCGGTGAAAATGTAGACCAACATGAAGACGCTCTAAATTGCCACAGCACAAAACAACACTAAATGTTTGCTTACTTCACAGTCAATGATGGGACCTGACCTTATTTCAAACTCGACAGAGAAGGTATGGTTGTCCTTGTCGCCTGTAACAATTACGTAGTGGATCCAGTAAAAAAGAAAATTATTCAGAGTGGCCACAATCTTAAATATGGACTTTTTAAGTGATTTAGTTTACAAATTCAAGAAACTTATGGGAAGGAATGATTTTTTTCTTTCCAGTTCAGACGTATAGGTTATAACTTGAATATTATGCGACAGTCTACAGGCTTAGTTTTTAACCCAATCATGCTGCCTTCTTTAATTGCACACCGGTGGGTCGGGCGTCAAACTCTATAATGGCCCTGACACAAAGCTATTCATTTTAGTTGGTTGGGGCCGGAACTTCTTGTCTGTTGCTTGTCCCAGCGGGGTTCAACTGGTGTTTTTCTTTTGCTCCGGGTTTCAGTAAAATATTCAGCGCCCACGGATCTCCGTCGTCCGGCAGCTTACTGAATCTGTTGAGTCCTCGTTAATGATTCATCAGGGTGGTTATCATGATTTATTTGTTTGTCCTTAATGATACATTGACTAGTTAGAGATTCACCACGATGGCACAAAGACTGAACAACTAACTAAATGTTGTAAACTACTGCAGAAGATGAGGGTGAGGTTAGGCGCCTGTAAAACCGGTTAAAGCAAGTCCTCCCCACCCCCACCCCACCCTCAGTAATTTTATATTACTGATCGTTCCAAGGCGATACTTCTGTTGTGGTTCCATTTGTTTTTTATGTTTTGGAGTCGAATTTTTGTACTGTTTGAACCTTTTGTGCGTTTTCACATTTTTATTTAAGTTCGGGTAACTGAGTGGCCGCCTATTGGGAAATAGCTGGTCATTCGGATTACGATATGTTTTCTTAGTGTAACAGGTGAAAAAATGCTTATCATCTTTTTGCCCCGGCCGAGGATCGAACCAGGATCTCCTGTGTGCTAATCCAACACTCTACCGCGTCGCTGTATAAGCCGGCTTGTGCCGCAAGGTGATACAAGCGTGTATAAAACCTAGCACTACTACATATTCCCCTTCCATTTTAGATCCGTCCTTGAATCTCAATTAGATATATACGAACCTAAATTCGACACGGATGTGCTCCGAGCCATTGGATGGGTCATTTTACGTTGGGCGCCAAATGTAACTGGTGGAAAAATGCTAATCATCTTTTTGCCCCGGCCGAGGATCGAACCAAGATCTCCTGCGTGCTAATTCAACACTCTACCGCGTCGCTGTAAAAGCCGGCTTGTACCGCAAGGCGATACAAGTGTGTATAAAACCTAGCACTACTACATTAGTATAAGTACCTAACTGTTAAGTTGGTTTTTCCCACCTCGGTTTTTGGAGTGGGAATTTCTTTATGAAAAAAAAAAAAAAAAAAAAAAATCAATGACAGCTTACGAATCTGTCCTAATTTCGATATCATCCGAGAGTTTCTGTTTTTTTCTCACTACTTGCTGACAATCCACGTGCTGTGCACCAATCATTTGTACATGTATCCCCAATTCCCATGCACGGGCACAGCGGGGCTTAAGTGCCAGGTTTAACCTCTGATGAGTTCTGACAGTGCCGGAGATATTTTCCGTCACAAACCTCCAGCATTTTAGAAGAGATTGTACCACAAATTCGGCCTCGCAGTGCCGGGCTTTAAATTGAACAGTAGAAAGTCCCGCTATTTACAGGCCCCATACGTATCATGGATACAAATGACTGGTTTATAGAAATAAAGGTTAAAGAAAGGTACAAGTAGGCAAAGATCAGGAAAAGGCGCAATCAGAAAGAGATTCCCACTCCAAAAACCGAGGTGGGAAAAAACCAAACTAACAATCAGGCACTTATACCATGAAACATATCGTAAGCCGAATAAGCAGCTATTTTCCCAATAGGTGGCCACTCAGTTACCTTAACTTAATTAAAAATATGAAAACATACATAAGGCGCCAACAGCACAAAAAAAATTTTAAACACCAAGACATAAAACAAAAAGAACCACCACAGAAGTATCGCCTTGGAACGATCAGTAACGCCTTGGTACGGTCAGTTATAAAATAACTGGCGGGCTTAAACCGGTTTTACAGGATCCTAACCTCACCCTCAGCTTCTGCAGTGGTTCATAACATTTAGTAAGTTCTTCGGTCCTCGTGGTGAATCTCTAACTAGTCAATGAATCATCAAGAACAAACAAATAAATCATGATAAACATCCTGATGAATCAAAAACAAGGACTCACAGATTGAGTAAGCTGCCCGACGATGGAGATCCCTGGGCGCCGAATAACCTACTAACTCCGGAGCAAAAGAAAAACACCAGTTGGACCCCGGTATTTCCACTCTTACTTATATGGCTATTATAAGACGGTATTTCCACTCTTAATTATATGGCTATTATAAGACGTTCAAGGGCACATACTACGTAGTCAAAGGGAGAATTGAGCCAAATTTTGATATCATCCGTGCTGAGATCAGCGTGCCAAAACCGCAGCGAAAGCCGTTAATACCATGCGCGACCAGGATGTAAATAACCGTAGCAGCTGCAAATATTGACAACCAGGAACAAATAAAACCAGGACCTGTACCTTAAATGATTGGATAAAACTATGAAAGAAAGAAGTACCTTGATGTTACTGTAAAACATACAAGCGGATAAGGTTACCTTGACATAAGACTTTCATAACTTGTTATAGACGTATATGTTAAAACTTGAATATTATATGCGACAGTATGCATGCTTAGTTTTAACCCAATTATGGTTGATAACTATGCTGCTTTCTTAAATTGCACGCCGGTGGGTCGAGCGTCAGACTCTATGATGGCTCAGACATAAAGTTATTTATTTTATTTGGTTGGGGCCGGAGCTTCTTGTCTGTTGCTTGGCCCACCGGGTTTCAACTGGTGTTTTACTTTTGCTCCGGGTTTCAGTAAGTTATTCGGCGCCCAGGGATCTCTATCGTCGCGCAGCATACTGAATCTATTGAGTCCTTTTTTGATTCATCAGTGTGGTTATCATGATTTATTTGTTCATTGACTAGTTAGAGATTCACCACGAGGACCGAACAACTAACTAAATGTCGTGAACCACTGCCAAAGATGAGGGCGAGGTTAGGCGCCTGTAAAATCGATTTAACCCCCCCCCCCCCCCATAATTTTATTTTACTGATCGTTCCAAGGCGATACTTCTGTTGTGGCTCCATTTGTTATATGTTTTGGAGTCGATTTTTGTGGTGTTTGAACCTTATGTACATTTTCATATTTATTTAAGTTCGGGTAACTGAGTGGCCGCCTATTGGGAAATAGTTGCTCACTCGGCTTACGATACGTTTTCTAAGTATAAGTACCTTATTGTCAATTTAGTTTTTCTTTCTGATTGCGTCTTTTCCTGATCTTTGTCTACTTGTTCCTTTTTAGGTAAAATCTGCACAAACATCCAAAGTATTTTCTAATATTATCTGTGTTATCCGTCTATTTATTAATGTGTCTCCTTTGCTTTTGGATGGAATCGAAGACAGGATTCTTGGTCATTTCCAACCTTTTACTGACCATGACCAGTACATGATAATGCTATTCGTTCGTTTCTTTGTTTCTTTGTGGTTTTGTTAACAGATGTTGAACGTCCGAGACAAAAAATGCCGGAACTAAACCATCCCTTTCTGGATACTTAACCTTTGCTATCGGGAGATTAAATTGTTTTGCTGGATACATCGCTTGGACCTAAGTAATAGTACACAGGTACACTACAGTTAGCTTCTCGATTTCAAGCTGGAGCGCGGTGCTCTAGTTTAAGAGTACAAAACTCCGGATCGAGAGCTACAGGGTTCTCGAGCCAAATATTCCAAGTTTCTAGACTACTGCTTTATACCAATGAAGCGTTGACTCCGTCTCAACATGACTAAATAGTTGTTGGCTGTGACCAAGTCAGTCATAACCATAAAAGACATATTTCTTCTGTTCGTGCGAGTCATACATAGTCGGAAACCTCCTAGACTTTTGTTGTCATAAGGAGGTTCAACTCTCCTTGTCGTTATCACAGGAGGTTGCACGACTTTGTGTCGTTAACCAAATGAGAAAACCGGATTTTCGCCTATGCGAAAACAAATGCGCAGATCAGCTTCGCAGTAACTGCAAAGCTGATCAGCGCCTTTGTTTTCGCTACACGGATAGTACAATTTCTCTTCTTCTTAAATCCGAAATTTCAAGCTTCTAGCCTGCTTCTGTGACTGCAGGTCGGTTTGTGTCAGACCTGGTCGGAAATCCCGAAGACCAGTTTTCTCGCGTCCGGGCTCAAATACGGAATGGCTTACGTGCTGAACATATAGTCGAGAACATGGCAAAGGCCTAAAATCAGTAGCTTAAAAGTATAAGATATTATTCATAGGTCAGATAAAAACGTAACATGTCTGACCTAGCCAAAGATTAATTAGTCTGTTGTAAAATAGTTGAAGATTAAACCTTTATTTAGACAGCTATGTAAAAACTATAATTTATTGTAACGTTTACCCGCAAATGAAAGCATGTTGAAACTGAAAATACTGATAAATCTAAAAGCGTAAACTATGTTTTACGTCCGTACGGTAGTTGTACAGACGTGTTGTAAACCTGAATGAAATGTTTTCTTTAACTCATTTAAGCCTGGCGTCCCTTTTATGGGACATAGGCAAACAAAATAGCCTCAGATGTGACGCCGCAGATCGCGGCGTCCCATCTGGGGCTATTCTGTTTGCTATGAGAATTTTCATCGAAAAATTGAATAAAAAATTAAAATCACACCTGATGCCCCTAAGAACGAAAGTGGACTGACCCAATTGATAATGACGGGAAAATCCATTCGTCAAATATGGGTTAAACAAATGTAACGGGATAGTCTCCCTTGTAGAATACGTTGGTGCAACGTGTTGGTGCAACGTATTAGCGGCATATTAGCGGGTAGTAATATGCAAATTAGAAACTCGAAACTTTGTGATTAGAGTAAGTGTTAGGTATATAGAGCAGTAAACCACCCTTGGTGGATGAGCATGCTTTTCCACCGACGGGGTTTCTGTGGCCTGTCTCGGCCGTTCGTTACACAAGTTACACCATGCAGGTCTCTGTGCGTTTTTGCATAGATACGCTGTGGTTGTCAACTGTTATGACAGCGAGGTCAGACAATTGAGCGTAATAAATGAGCCTGTGCATGAGAAAACCAACAATTTGGGTTCCGACCAGGTCCGACACAAACCGGACTGTACAGTCACAGAAGACGGTTAGAGGCTGGAAGTTTTGGATTAAGAAAGTAGAGGAAGTGTAGCGAAAACAAAGGCGCTGATCAGCTTCGCAGTTACTGCGAAGCTGATCTGCGTCTTTGTTTTCGCCTATGCAGATTGTTGGTTTTCCCACGAGGCGGCTCATTTCAACGTAATAACATAGTTTCAATATTGTATAAATCCTTGATGTGCCAGCTCAGGTCATGTAATATACACATTAACCATATTTTCTAAATCGTTTCCTCGTATTGTGTGGTTTACGATTTGAAACAAGAAAGAGAGAGAAAAAAATAAGAAATGTTAAAAGAATAAACTTTGTAAAAGCAAACAATTTGCATATGCTTTCCTGTATTGTGTGGTTTACGATTTGAAACAAGAAAGAGAGAGAAAAAATTAAGAAATGTTAAAAGAATAAACTTTGTAAAAGCAAACAATTTGCATATGCTTTCCTGTATTGTGTGGTTTACGATTTGAAACAAGAAAGAGAGAGAAAAAATTAAGAAATGTTAAAAGAATAAACTTTGTAAAAGCAAACAATTTGCATATGCGAAAAAAGACGCAGGTTAGCTGAGCAGTTACAGCTGTGCAGTAACTGTCAGCGCCTTTGTTTTCGCTAATCACCACGAGGACCAAGCAATTGACTAAATGTTGTGGACCACTGCAGAAGATGAGGGTGAGGTTAGGCGCCTGTAAAATCGATTAAAACCCCCAGTAATTTTTTATATTACTGATCGTTCCAAGGCGATCCTTTTGTTGTGGTTCCATTTGTTTTATGTTTTGGAGTCGAACTGTTGTGCTGTTTGAACCATGTGTATGATTTCAATTTTTTATTTAAGTTCGGGTAATGTGTGGCCGCCTATCGGGAAATAGCTGCTCACTCGGCCTACGATATGTTTACCTAAGTATAAGTACCTAATTGTCAATTTAGTTTTTCCCACCTTGGTTTTTGGAGTGGGAATTTCTTTCTGATTGCGCCTTTTCCTGCTCGTTGCGTACTTGTACCTTCGGATAGTACAATTTCCATCTAAAATTTGATTGACTTCTTGTACATTTACATCCAAAGTTTCTAGCTTCTAGCCTGATTCTGTGCTTGTGCAGCTCGGTTCTTGTCGGACTGTCTGTTCGGAAAGCACTTTCTTGATATTTGTCTCGCGGCTTATTTGTTGTTGACGCCATCTGCCATTTTTCCATCTGCCTACTTGAAATGTCTCGCTGACTGTTTTCATTTGCTACTGTCCTATTTGGTATTGTCCCTTTTTCAAGTACAATACGATAACACGACAAAGGCATCTGCAACTCAGAACATACGCAAAGAAAATTACATGGAGCGGTTGTTCTACGTAACCGTGAACTTGAATTATCAAAAACGTACTCTTTGTTCAGCAGTACTAACTATGACCATGTGTCCCCAACCCTGTTAGTTTTGCTGTCTTAGTTTACTGTTATATCGTGTTTTCGCTGTATTTAATCATATTGGTTTTCCCACCTCGGTTTTTAGAGTGGGAACTTCTTTCTGATCGCGCCATTTCCTGATGATTGCCTATTTTTACCTTTCATACACCATTCAAAAAGTCATTTTTCAGTTGACATTCGACAGTTCAATAAACGAGATGTGCGTTTTATCAAATTAACCTTTCAATGTTATCAAACTTTTTTTGCTCCAAAGCATTTGTAAGATTGCACTAGTCACGAGTGACTTTTATGCAAATCGAAGTGATTAAAGTCGGTGACCTCTTTATTTAAAGAAAATGAAGTGCAGGATTTAGATATTCAAGAATTCGAGAGAAACTCAGTAACAAAGAAAATTCTCTGATTAATATCTTTAATAAATAGATACATCAGCTTGAGTGCTTCAGTATTTTACCTGTTGTAGCATATCGTTTTTTTATTCTTTTTATCAGCCCTTTCATTCTATTTACTGTCTTATGCACACACCCATTTCCATACCAACATTGTACGCGTTTGTCAGTAGAAAGGTTGATTAAAGAAGTGCGGATTAGAAAGTCAAACTCATTGAACTTTTTTGTGAGCAGCCGCATGCATTCTTTGCTTCTACATCTCAGTTTTTTAAGGTCAGTTTTGTCAGTTCCCTAAAATCATAGTACATATCTAGTGGACACCAAAGAAATAGCTCGGACCGA
The DNA here is from genome assembly GCA_964017185.1 of Rugalucina vietnamica. Taxonomy (NCBI): domain Eukaryota; kingdom Metazoa; phylum Mollusca; class Bivalvia; order Lucinida; family Lucinidae; genus Rugalucina; species Rugalucina vietnamica. The sequence goes on along the minus strand of OZ024875.1, from coordinate 58,641,552 downwards.
AAATTAATTGGTATCACAACAAGATCTTGCAAATCATCACCCTCAGGTGGGCGATATAGGCCCGATGGATTTCTAATTCGATACAGTTTTTGACCTTTTTTCTCCATGCCAACAGGCTAATTATATTCTTATACTGTTTGCACCGTCGAAGAAAGCATATGAAACCACCTCTTACGCAATATTATTATTATTTTTACAGCTGTGAAAAGATAATTTTTAGCTGAAAAAAAAAAAATCTATTTGCTCTCTAGGTTAACAGGTTAAAAGAGTTTGGTTACTCTGTTGTACCGCGTCCTTGTGACGATTTGATGTAGGTTAAGAGCAAAAACAAATGTATGCACCCAACACACCGCAGCTCTATTGAGCTAATGTGTCTTGGCGTTAAAACGTTGCTTTGGCCGTCATAAATAAAGTTTGTGCTGTATAGTCTGAGATGTAGAAAGTAAACAAAAGCCATCATCAAACGCAAACACAACCAAGAAACCGAGGCTGGAAATATTCAACATAACAAATTAATGGTGATAGAATCTGCCATCAGCTATCCAAAATAACTTAATATATTGATAAATACATAAGGTAAAAGCTCTTTTGAAACAGACACTGAAACACAACGAATCACAACGGTTTGAGATCGAGTTAAGGTCACAAGTTATTTCAAAACTGACAGTTTCAAGGCGGCTTTTTTGTGATTCATCCTTGAATTATCTGTTCGGTTTATCTGATTCTTTCTTGTGCTGACCAGTTTCATTATACTTGATGATAGCAAGGACGGTCATCTTTGTTTGTAGGGAAAGCTAATCGGCATGTTCACTAAACATATTGCTACATGTACATTTAATTTGATGTCTAGTTTTGTCTTTTTCTGTCGTCTGGGGAAAGATTTTTTTTTTTTTAAAGAACAAATAGTATCGCTTTCTGGACCTTCTATTGCGACGTTCTGTTGCATATCGTATACTGCTGGCTTAAAGTTAAGCATATTTTAAAATTTGTGATTTTCATTTCTAGAGCTGGTCAAATGACTGGTCAGAACGAAGAACAGCATTGCCTCTTACCAGAATGTTCAAAAATTGAATGCGTAATGTGTGACACCTTCCAGTAAAGTATGCACTATAATCAAAATCTTTGCCAAAGTTCAAGCAAAACAAATCGCAGATGACGAAACAGTGAGTTTTGGCCTATAGCTTTGTGTTTTGTATATTCAACTCTTTGGATACCCTTACATTTGTCATCGGTATGATCGGTCCGTGCTCACAAGTTTATTATGTCTCCCCCCGACAGGGTCGGGAGACATATTGTTTTTCCCCGTGCGTCTGTCCGTCCGTCCGTCTGTCTGTCTGTCGTTCCGTCCGTGCGTCTGTCCGTCACAAATCGTGTCCGCTCTATAACCTGAAAACCGTTAAAGATTTTTCAATGAAATTTGGTACACTTGTAAACCACGACAAGACGATGTGTCATGCACAAGAACCATAACTCTAGCTTGAGTATTTTTGGAGCTATTTCCCTTTGATTATTTTCGATACAATTTCGTGTCCGCTGTTTAACTTGAAAACCGTTAAAGATTTTTCAATGAAACTTGGTACACTTGTAGACCACGACGAGACAATGTGTCATGCACAAGAACCATAACTCTGGCTTGAGTATTTTTGGAGTTATTTCCCTTTGATTATATTCGATACAATTTCGTGTCCGCTGTATAACTTGAAAACCGTTTAAGATTTTTCAATAACACTTGGTACACTTATTGAGCATGATCAGACGATGTGTCATGCACAAGAACCATTACTCTGGCTTGAGTATTTTATGAGTTATTTCCCTTTGATTATTTTCCATACAATTTCGTGTCCGCTTTATAACTCGAAAATCGTAAGAGTTATTTCAATGAAACTTGGTACACTTATAAAGCACGATGAGATTACGTGTCGTGCTAAAGAACCATAACTCTTGCTTGCATATCTTTGGAGTAATTTCCCTTTGATTTTTTTTCCATACAATTTCGTGTCCACCCTATAACTTGAAAACCGTAAGAGAAATTTCAGTGAAACTTGGTACACTTATAAAGCACGATGAGACGATGTGTCATGCACAAGAATTATAACTCTTGCTTTCATATCTTTGGAGTTATTTCCATTTGATTATTTTTCCATACAATTTCATGTCCACTCTATAACTTGAAAACCATAAGAAATATTTCATTGAAACTTGGTACACTTATAAAGCACGATGAGATGATGTGTCATGCTAAAGAACCATAACTCTTGCTTGCATATCTTTGGAGTTATTTCCCTTTGATTATTTTTCATTCAATTTCGTGTCTGCTCTATAACTCAAAAACCATTAGAGATTTTTCAATGAAACATGGTACACTTATAAAGCATGATGCACAAGAATCATTACTCTTGCTTTCATATCTTTGAGTTATTTCCCTTTGATTATTTTCCAAACACTTTCGTGCCCCCTCTATAACTTGAAAACCGTAAGAGATATTTCAATGAAACTAAGAAAGGGGGGAGACCAGTTTTCACATAGAAAACAAATTCTAGTTTAGACATGTCTGAATTAACTGTCGAATAAACACAAGTTGATATGAATATCAGTAAACGTAACTATTTCTGGTTTTTCTCTATACATATATTGTAGTTATAAGTGTTTATTTGCTGTTTATATTGCAATCTGAATAGATGCTTAACTAAATGTCAGCGGTGTATATTGCATTGCACCTTGAAAGCGTTTAGAAAAAATGATGTAGCACTAACAAGAACCTTGACCCTGACATTATGTAATTAATGTTATTACCATAACCCTTTCCCAGAAAACGCATACAGCAAATGGTTCTTGCATAGCTGTCAGTGAACCCTAGTAGATTAATACCTAGGTATCTCTAGATTTAATCAGGAGAAAACCTAGATTCTGGGGCTCCAACCAGATCCGATAAACACCAGGCGGTAACACCAGCTGAGATTCCAAGATGCTAGAAAAGTATAGGAAATTGTAATATCTTTGTAGGGAAAACATGGGTGATAATCAGTTATGCAGCTAGTACATGTAAATTAAGCATCCAACCTGAGCCTAAGTTTTCATCAATACAAAACTCTTGCTTTCTCATGATGTGGCTCAATGATGTGCGGTTCACTTTTTCACAAGAATGGTTGAGATTACCGTCAAGAAAACTAGGCTTTCCGTCAGCTTTGAGTGATGCTGACATATATTATCAACATAATGAGGTTCCTCCTGGAATTATTGCTGCTCTTAACTATTGGACTACGTGCGGATTATCCCGTTTTCATCATGGGACTGCTACTATGTGAATCTGGGATATTCCTGATTCGAAGAAACAATAACGAAAATGCTATAATATACTAATACTGTGACAAAGATATTTCCCAATTGATTCTGGGAACGTGAGCAAAGACCTAAAAAGCTTGAAATTGTCTTGACATTGCTTAGTCTGAGGGCGACGTTGGGCCTTGCAAACTCATTGCATAATTTACTAACTGTTTCAAAGCAGTAATTCTGTTGTGGTCAATACTGAGTCATGCCTTACTTGAATACAAAGCAAATGGTATATACATGTATGGCGGCGGTGTAGACGCACAGACCTTCGTGAACAGGCTCGTCTACGTAAACATGTAAAACTAGCGGAATTACTCATGCGACCCGTAAAATAATATTGGAACTTGATTACCCGCATATTTTCGTTATTCGAGCGTTTTGTCATTGTCACAGGTGTGATGGTATGATTATTAAAAGAGAAAGTGACACCTGTACATGGGTATCAGGTGTCAAGAAAAGTGAGAAAATGCATGTTCAACACGACCTGTATGGCGCGCCCTTGTCATCATACACGTATCTTGAATAATAGTATTTAGCGAAGTTTTAACACTCGAAAATGTAACAGCCTGATTTCGTTTAATGAAAGTATTTTGTCCACTTTCATGGAAATGGCGGATAATATATCTTTCTATGAGTGTTAGCGTATGGTGCCATTCCCTAACAAACTCGTTTTTGATGGAGAAACTTCACAATTTCATTATATATATATATTTTTTTTTGGATTTTCACGAACTATGTTGCTTACTGTTCAGCTCTGAAAAACTACCATATACTTCCTAAAAGAATATAATATTTTCAAGTTTATGATCTTATATTTCCTTAATAATTAATAAAGGGCTGTAATTCACATTCAGGAGTCTAACTGCAAAATCATTCATATTTTATTATTTAATAACTGATAAGACATTTTTAAACACGAGCAACCACAGTAAGTATACTAGAGGACTTTGAAAACGCCTCACTGTACATCGGTTATATTTTGCTTAAAAATTTCCTTAAAGTTGAGTGGATGTACAAAATAAACATAGTATCGTGTGCGCCAACACGATAAACAATATTTATCCAAAAAGATCCATTAAAACTTGTTCGCTCGTTTGTTTGCTACAGCTGTTTTCACAGACGTCATAGAGACGCAAGAAAACCTTAAAGCGGCTACATTAAACGGATTTTGTAAAAACAAACCGTCTCTAACGACCACAAGAAAAAGCAAAATCAAAATGGGGGATTTCTTTCAATGTCGTTTGAGGCGCTAACGTTATTTGATGACGTCAAGCGTACGTGTTCAAAATACCTCTACATCGATTACAGCGTCGAAAGTAACTGTAATTTTTACATAAGTCTTTGCCTATTCATTCTGCACAAAATAATCTTTTGAATTCGTTTCATTTTACACGCAAAGAATAAAATTTTCTTTAAAAACGTAAAAGTGACGTAACTGCCGCTGTTTTAGTGCAAATGAAAGCAAACCAACAGCATTTGCTTGGCTTTTGGTGTTTCTTTCCAGAAATCATGTTGTATCTCATGAATATTTCCCGTCCCCATACTTTGGTTTTGTTGAATTCTGGGTAACGCTTGAATACTTCGTGTATGACGTTAATGACTGGCGTTGACGCTTCGGTTTTGGTATCGAAGTTAAGCAGACTGGATGTACTTTTTAGTTCAAAAATATTGTTTGTCGATATATCATGTATTCTGAGAGTAAGGAGCAATAAAACAAGTGAGTTTTCAAAATCCTTGAGTATATTAATGTTGAGAAGAAAGGATAAATAGGAACCCCTCATAAGCTACTTGAATATGGCTTCTGTGTTCGGTCTTCTACCATATGGAGCATTTTATATGAAATTGATGTATATTTTATCGTTTGTTTGTTGTTGATCAGCAATCAATCTCCATACCTAATGCCAGGAAAAATCTAAAACAGACAAGTATTTATTGGTACTCGTGATAACAGGTACTAGACTTGCTTAACTGGTTCGTAATCTTTATTTCACCTGATAAACTAGATAATCAATCATGAAGAGAAGTGCAGATCGGCTGCCGGGTTTGAAGTAGAATCAGGTAGCTTAAAATTAATTTTAAAACTCTTATTTTAGACAAATTGATCGACTAACTCTTATTTTTAATGACTGGACTGGAAGATGACTGTATGTCCAAGTTCGCTTCACTCGTGCGTTCAAGGGACTAATTTCTCCTCCATCCGAACCCCCTGGTGAAATAATGTCATTTGGCGTGTCACCAGTAAACTATTCAAATTCAGATGATATTGCACGATAGTTTGTTCACGTCATAAGTTTTGGTTTGGCTATTCCCAGTCCTACCGCTTCAAGTGCTATGGACAGCATAACGTATGAAAGCTAGAATCTTGAAACTTTGGTTGTAAGCAGAAGAGGAATATTACTACCCGTGTAGCGATAACAAAGGCGCTGATCAGCTGTGCAGTAATTGCACAGCTGATCTGCGTCTCTGTTTTTGTAAAGGCAAAATCCGTTTTTCTCATGACGCGCCCCAATATTATGGTACCAGGCCTAATTGTTGATATGCAGTACCGGGCACTCACAGGAAGCTCTAAAATGTAATAACCGGTACAATCCTATCCTGTGACATTTTTTCATGTCCATGTCAAGATGTATATGATGTCGATAGTGTCACTGATCCGGTCTCTTTGTTCATTTGCTGGGTTTGAACGTGTTCCACAATAAAACTATATATGGTGTTTTCGACCATGTATAATATGTTTGTTTGTTTGTTTGTTTGAATTGGTGCTTAACGCCCCAGTCAACAGCTAATGGTCATGTTGGGATGCTGCCCCCATTTTATGAGACTTTTACCCAAAATTAGGACGCATGGCACCCAAGAAGCGCTTCGAATATAACCACTAAACTAAACCAACAAGGATTATATGTGACATAAACCGCTTTTCCTGGGTAGGCTCAGACCAGTAATCAGATGGTCAGTCAGTAGTGAAGGAGCTTTGCCTGGAGGCACAAGCAGCCCATCTATTTTTTAGGCCCCAATGGACGGGGCCCAGGTATAATATGCATATAGTAAGTAACCTTTGACACTGTTTTCATCTAGGTATACATATGTAATGCGATTTTAAGCAGGCGAAGAAGACCTCATTTCACATGAGAAAAACTTTCACGTACCCACCATATATTTCCAGCAGACATAGAGGCTTGATGACGGGTGTATTATAACAGTCATTACGAAAACACACACACATACAATATACAGAGATTTTTAAAGTTGCAACAAAAAAAAAATCATGACTTTTTTGGAATATCTTTATCTTTGCCCAAAACATAGATTGTGGGTACACGTTCTAACGAGTACCCACAATCTATGTTTTGAAGCAAAAATAAGAAAAAATAGGTATACCACTGAATACCCCAGTTTTGCTATAAAAGTGGGGTTTAAGGGAGTATCACGGGCATGATTTCCTGATAGTTATTCAACGTCAAAGTACCACTCCAGTGCATTTTATCGCATGTTTCGTTTTGGAGGTACATCGTGTCTGAATAGCTACGTTTCTCGGATTTGTCTTTGTGCAAAGCCTTTAATGATTTTGGACCAATGATCATACTATACTGCTTCATTTCAAAATGACTGATACCTTTTTGCAAAGACGAAATAAAAGCTCGAATTGACGTATCCTCATTCAAATTGCCACTATTGTCTACACTAAAATAAATACGGTTTAAGCCCCCCATTACTGATCCTTCCAAGGCGTTCCTGAGTTTATATTACTGACCGTTCCAAGGCGATACTTCTGTTGTGATTCTATTTCTTTTATGTTTTTGGAGTCGAATGTTTTGCTGTTTGAACCTTATGCACGTTTTCTTATTTTAAACTGAGTTCGGATAACTGAGTGGCCGCCTATTGGGAAATAGCTGCTCACTCGGCTTACGATATGTTTTCTTAGTATGAGTACCTAATTGTCAATTTAGTTTTTTCCCACCTCGGTTTTTGGAGTGTCAATCTATTTCTGATTGCGCCTTTTCCTGATCATTGCCCACTTGTACCTTTTGGTATATAGGGCGAATGACGTTATACCATTTTGATCTTCTTAGCCTTTGAAGTTGATTTCTTGCTAAAGATGTTTCCATACAATTCAAGTAGTTTATGCTTATAGATGGGCTATAAACATAGACTAATGAGTTCATAGCTTGCCAAACTGAGACAAAATGGAAATAACTTAGACTGTTCAGGAAATGTACAGCTATTTGAGCCGCCCCATGGGAAAACCAACAATCTGCATAGACGAAAACAAAGGCGCAGATCAGCTTCGCGGTATACCGCGAAGCTGATCAGCGCCTTTGTTTTCGCTACTCGGATAGTACAATTCCTCCTCTACTTAACCCAAAAATTTCAAGCTTCTAGCTCTTTTCTGTGACTGTACAGGTCGGTTTATGTCGGACCTGGTCGGAAACCACATTGTTGGTTTTCCCACGAGGTGGCTCATTTGACACTCGAAATAAAGACGCTGTTTCTGAGAGGGCTAGAGGGGAAAATATTTGCGTCACAAACTTTTAAATGACCGCATAATAAAACCAACAACATGCATAGGCGAAAATAAAGGCCCAGATCAGCTCTGCAGTAACTGGAGGTTTGTGTGTTTATGGTTGTTATCAGTTCCTGGTCGCCCAATTTCAGATTGTTTTGTCGTCATTTGAAATCATTGTTGAAAGATACTGGTTAGTGAAGATAAAAACGTTTTTCACGGAAAGGGATCTATTTGAAAATGGTAAACAGATCTGTGTTTGAAAATGGTAAACAGATCTGTGTTTGAAAATGGTAAACAGATCTGTGTTTGAAAATGGTAAACAGATCTGTGTTTGAAAATGGTAAACAGATCTGTGTTTGAAAATGGTAAACAGATCTGTGTTTAAAAATGGTAAACAGATCTGTGTTTGAAAATGGTAAACAGATCTGTGTTTGAAAATGGTAAACAGATCTGTGTTTGAAAATGGTAAACAGATCTGTGTTTGAAAATGGTAAACAGATCTGTGTTTAAAAATGGTAAACAGATCTGTGTTTGAAAATGGTAAACAGATCTGTGTTTGAAAATGGTAAACAGATCTGTGTTTGAAAATGGTAAACAGATCTGTGTTTAAAAATGGTAAACAGATCTGTGTTTGAAAATGGTAAACAGATCTGTGTTTGAAAATGGTAAACAGATCTGTGTTTGAAAATGGTAAACAGATCTGTGTTTGAAAATGGTAAACAGATCTGTGTTTGAAAATGGTAAACAGATCTGTGTTTGAAAATGGTAAACAGATCTGTGTTTGAAAATGGTAAACAGATCTGTGTTTGAAAATGGTAAACAGATCTGTGTTTGAAAATGGTAAACAGATCTGTGTTTGAAAATGGTAAACAGATCTGTGTTTAAAAATGGTAAACAGATCTGTGTTTGAAAATGGTATTAAACAGAGTGTGAGTTATCACCCATAAACTATCACTGCATAAACTATCAAAGACAATGCTATCATACGCTTAGACAGACTGAATTGGTTTGCTCGATGGATTTCAGATCTTAATGGAAAAAAACAGTTCAACAACAAGCAAAGTCACAGTGAAATTGCCACACGTGTAAGATCTGTTTTTTCCCACAAGAATTCATAGATACATCCATCCATTTATATAAACGAGAAAATGAATTGATAACTATATGATTGCGTAACATATACCGGCATTAAGCCCGTTACATAAGCTCTTGAAACAAACACAACTGAAAAGACTGGTTATGTTACAAATGACTTCCAAAAAGATGTCAATGGAGAATTACAGGCTGGATGCCAAAAGACATTCACAAAGCCTAAACGAATGATTGTAATATTCAAACAGATTTATGGGACAAGTCCCTTTTGAAAGACATAGTCATATTGCTCTTCATTCGTGTTGTAACATTATTTGTGATATTCTGTACTTTCTCTCTCGCCTGGTGTCAGGGTTTGGTATTTAATTTGATTGCACAATCTCTGTGCCTTCTATTCGTACTTCACAAGGAAAGACAATGTGGCGTTTCCAAAGCAACTAAGAATCAGCTGAATATGGAGAGAGTTTTAAGTGAGAAGCAAAAAAGCAAAGCAAACGTCAAAGGACCATCACCAGAGGCGTGAGTAACGGACTTAACCCATAAATGACGAAATGACTTTCCAATTATTATTTGGGAGAGCCAACTTTAATAAAAATAATAAGAACATTAAGCAAACAGAATCACCCTAGATGGGACGCCGCGTTCCCATTTGGGGCCATACCATTTGCCTATGTCACATAAAAAGGACGCCATTCTTAAATAATGTAATTCGCTCTACTTGCAATCGACAGTTATAGCCAATCCTGGCTCAGGCAGCCAGATCAGATTTCAGTACCTCTAATGGGACATGGACACTTTGAATCTAGGTACAAAGATGGACTTTCTCAACACAGAGAAACACCGCATACTTCGTCATATTCATAAAATGCAAACCCTTTCGCTTCCAGATGGCAGAAAACAGGGTTTGAATATATACACATGGAAATAAGTTAGGGAACACCTGTAATAATGTGACTACCAACATTGGACTGTATATATCTTTCTTTGTAAGAATTATGAAAAATGTTTTGACAACTTGACAGAATCTATAGTATCAAAAGTTGTTTCTCTGTGAAAATGGTAAACATCAAACATAAACTGCGGCGGACAGCGGCCATCTTTGATCAGAAATGTTTTGCTAAATTTAAGGAACGCGCTGATATCCTTCGCGATAACTTCATTCTGTGAACTCGCATTGTCGTAATATTTTGTAAGCACCAAGCTGAGACATTGCTTGTGGAATTTTGATCATTAGTTCTTTATTTTCTTACCGACTGTCGGCGGTAGCCTCCATACTTTTCCGGGGTAGGTTTCATGGTCACGTTTTGTTCTTTGTCTTTACATTTTGCAGGTTGTAAACGTTGGGACAGATATTCAATATGACCCTTTAGGAATTTAAATATGCAAGTTCTGGTCATAGCGTCACAGCGGAATTATTCTTTTAGGGCTTTATTTGCAAAAATTCCATGAGTTTTGCTTTCCATAGAAATCAATGCAAACTGCAGATTTTGTAGAATTAGTTGGTTTGGAGGTGAAACATGAATTTTTTTATCCGAAGCCGTTTATTCATTGAGAACGATCAGATTCAACATTTTATGCCTGTTTCGCATTCAAAATTTGAGTTTTGCGGAGTGCAGAAGCAAAAAGGCAAACTCAGAATTAGTAAAAGTGGAGTTTTTCACATATGGCATATTGTATCCTCCGTAGTACAAAGACAAAATATTGTAAAATTCCATAAATTGGCCTGTAGCTAGGCCAAGGTATGTAATACATGTTATAAAATTTTCAGTATCACCAGAATTAAGGAAAATGGATTTCTTCAAACTTTTCCAAAGAGTTAAAAGTGTTCCCTAACTTATTCCCATGTGTATACTTTTCAATATACATGTACTTTTATGAAATCAGACTGTAGAAAATTCCCCCTGGGGGAGGGGGGTAATGGATAGCTAGAAGACTATATAAATTCATGCCAAATATTTTATGGTGAATATTTAAAAACACACCTTAAACTAGCATTGAAAAGAAATATCTTAAATATTATATGGAACACATTACGATATTTAAAACACATGCTGAGTAACTTTAAAGTAAACCACTTTTTTACTTGGTGAGTTGAAAATCCGTAACAAAATACGAGGGTTATACCTTCTGCCGTCGAGACTTATCTACGTTTTAGTGCATGAAGGGTTTTCTATGACAAAAACTTAATGTATCCGAAATGCGATGATAACAACAATATATTAATATTCCCATTTTGCATAATAAAATATAAGAACTCAAGCGGTCCTCAACATTATTGCAGCTATAAAAGCGACTATATAATAATAATAAGGTCACAAAAAAAATATTAAAAGGCATCTCCCTGTTAATAGCCTCTTATGCTAGATAATCTAAAACACATATCTTATATTTTATTGGCACTTTTTACCAAAGTAAGCATAATAATAAACACGTATTATTGAGAAGTGCTAAGTCAAGAACAAAGTTTTCAAACCACTTGCCAGGTTATAAATTCTTGAAGTGAGTGATAAAATAAAATATGAATAAACGTTGCAGATATGAACACTTGTGCATCTTTCCCAGCAGACAATATAATTACTAGTATACCAACTTGGAAGTATATATAGTAACCATAACAAGTTCAATTGCATGAAAGAAAGTGCATTGTGCAGTTAAGAACAAGCCTTAAAGGCGAAATTGAAAGTAAGCAATGATCAAGAACTGATATGATAAAAAAAAACGATCTACGCTAAAAACCAGGGCCCAGAATTACAATCCTCCCTTAAAGTTAAGGAAGACCTTTGTTAAGGTGACACATTTTGACTCAATATTTTACCGTTAAAATCAATAACTGTGTTTGCAAAAATATACAGGTGTGTAAAATAAAATGTCATTTACATAATAAAACCCATAAATTTGATTTTGGTACGTTTTATATGCATCTTTTTGGATGCTGAAATTCGCCACCTTAACTAAGGTCTTCTTTAACTTTAAGGGAGGATTATAATTCTGGGCCCAGGTGGCAAAAGATCAACATGACAATCAGATACTGAAACAAAAAGAAGATACGGCACGTTGGAATGATCTTCCTAATTCACCATTTTTTCTGCCAGATGACTGCGTGCCCAAGTTCGCATCTCTTGTGAGGGTCCGGAAATAACTTCCAAATGCAAGCTGTGGTGAAGTATTTTCATTTTGGCGTGTCACCAGTAAACTATTCAGAATCACATTCAATGCATGGACCAAATCACATGATGGAGGAGAGTAAGTTTTTGTCAGAACATGGACCACCATTTCACCATCCTCTTTAATGAAGGTACAAGTAAGCAATTATCAGGAAATGACGCACTCAAAAAAAAATCAAAAACCGAGGTGGAATAAAAAAGCTAAATTGACAATTAGGTACTTATACTAATTGACAATTAGGTACTTATACTAAGAAAACATGTCGTCAGCCGAGTGAGCAGCTATTTCCCACTAAGTTACCCCAACTTAACTAGAAATGAGCCGCATCGTGGGAAAACCAACAATCTGCATATGCGAAAACAAAGGCGCAGATCAGCTTCGCGGTAAACGCCTTTGTTTTCGCTACTCGGATAGTATAATTCCTCTTCTACTTAAATCCAAAATTTCAAGCTTCTAGCACTTTTCTGTGCTTGTGCAGCTCAGTTTGTGTCCGACCTGTTCAAAACCCACATTGTTGGTTTTCCCACGAGGCGGCTCAAATATGAAAACGTTCATAAGGTTCAAACAGCACAAAACTCGGCTCTCAAATATAAAACAATTAGGACCACAACAGAAGTATCGCATTGGAACGATCAGTAATATAATATTACTGGGTGCAGTAATTTTATCAGTACTATAAAATTTCTGGGTGCAGTACTGCAGAATATTTTAGCCAGACCAAGAACCTCTATAAGATCTCTATAATGAAGGAGAATAAGCTTTAATTAACATCATATCAAGGACTTTATAATGAAGGAGAGTAAGCTTTTATTCACATCATGGACCAAGTAATATATCTCTATAATGAAGGAAAATAAGCTTTTATTCACATCGTGGACCAAGTCATATAGCTCTATAATGAAGGAGAATAAGCTTTATTCACATCATGGACCAAGTCATATATCTCTATAATGAAGGAGAATAAGCTTTTATTCACATCATGGGTCATGTAATATCTCTCTATAATGAAGGAGAGTAAGCTTTTATTCACATCATGGACCAAGTAAATTATTGATGCACACGGCACACTGCAAGGTGAAATTTGGAACCGATAAATTCACATGACTGAAGGGCACCCCAATGACACTGCAAGGAGAAGCGGATAAGTTTTTGACCTGAGACACAATTAATGCATATTTATATCAATCCCATGCTGTCACAGTTTAGACGCCTTCACAGATAAAAGCATACACGTATGCATATGATAACTGACTTTGATGTACTATATCTAATGCGATAAGTTGTTAAGTAAAATTCAAAAGAGACTTCAAAACTACTGTTTGTAGTCCATTTATTCGATAATTGCAACAAGTAACCGACTTTTTGGGCAATGGCTTGATAGATAAAAACGTAAAAATGGTTTCCTATTGCCAATAAAGAAACATACAAACATGTAAAAGGACAGAATATCAACTTGTCTGTTCTGTAGATGTGATATAATCTTGAATCAAGCCGATTTGCATCGTATGCGTTTTAAAGCTTTGTGAACGTTAGGAATTGCTTAGTAAATGGAATTCACACTAAACATTGCTTTTATGCTAAGTTTCCTCTCTCATTAATATCTTCATTGCTCTTAAATTATCTTTTTTGTTATTACTGCAACTGGTGTTGTACCGTGTGGGCGGCCCTAAAATGTCTCCCCATGCATCACCCATAGGGCAAACTATATTTTCCGTTGTTTTTTTTTTTCTTTTTCCGTTTGGTCATTTGAGATCAGCGAGGTTATTTTGACAAATCAGCAAACTTTTACCGGTTAAGATTCATTTTCTAACCAAGGTTTAATATATTTGGCCCCATTTGGATATTTCTAGTCTTTGTATCGACTACAAAACTGTTGAAAGATGCAAATTAACAATAATATCTCTTTGGCTCCATGTTGCCAAATCTACAGGGTCACTGAAGAGGTTTAAGTAGCCGAAACCACGGTATTGCCCATCCCTTCTCTCATTAATTTCTTCACTGCTCTAAAAGGATTTGTTTTATTTTTATTCCCCAGCTTTCTAAAGAACGTAATGACGTTCGTTTAACCAAATTGCATTATGTTATTACTTACTCTTTTCTTTAGGGGTATCAATGGCTCACTCAGTCTGATCTATTTGCATCAGTACTGGTTTGTTGTTGTTCCAGGGTAAAGCTTTAGTTGGTCATCAGTTATCTTTCGCTTTAAATGACATCTTTTATGTGAATCTGCTTTACCGGTTTCACTTTTTGAACTTGCTTTTATACGAAATGTTTTGTATGGAGAAGCAAGATTCGAGTGTACATTCATCGTAGATCACATTTTTGCTAGCAATTGTATTATAATGTGTTAAACAAAACATATATCCGATAAGTTGCTTTGTCGCCACAGACATCGGCCGACCCTTTTTTTCCCACTGTATCCAAGAATTATTCAAGAAGTATCCTAGATTTACAGCTTTATGGGCCTCCGACATCCACCGTATTGTATAGTTATTTGATGACATTGGTTTTTTGTACATATTATAATCCTGATGGAATTGCTAATTCCGAACAGAAATCCTCCTTAAACTTTGCTTTTGCTGTTTGTTCTGCAGCTTCTGCGAAACTTTTACTGATATATATTTTGATGATTATGATAAGGGCAAGGGTTAAGATATGCAGGCACGTTTACATCGCCGTCCCGCCGGATTATCAGACGGAGCTTCGTTTATCTATATTGGAACGTGATATTCTCATCTCACAAGGACATTATAAAGTTTTTATACTAAATATAGTCTCCACGTACGGTCTTCATCATATTTTTCTGTGTATTCTGCAACGATGTTAAGTTCTGGACTGTTGGTATGTTTCAACGTTAAAGTAAGCAATGATCAGGATGATCAGAAACTGGCGCAATAAGAACAAAAGTCCCACCCTAAAACCCAAGGTGGGAAACCAACAAATTGAGAATTAGTACTGATGCTAAGAGAACACACTTTAAGTCGTCCAAGTGGGCAGCTATTTCCCTCAATGCCGTCACTAAGTTTCAACGGTAAGGAATTGCTGCATGACATTATCTTATTGTTTTATGTCTTGGTGTTGAATCACGTGATGTTCTTATCGTATTCGTCTTCATCAGTGACTAAAATAGGATAAAGAAAATCATTATCAGCAATTTTTGCAATCACAACCAACCGTCCTCCCTAGAACCCCAAGTAGGAAATAACAGATT
The DNA here is from genome assembly GCA_964017185.1 of Rugalucina vietnamica. NCBI lineage: Eukaryota > Metazoa > Mollusca > Bivalvia > Lucinida > Lucinidae > Rugalucina > Rugalucina vietnamica. Next base: position 58,626,250 of record OZ024875.1, on the reverse strand, counting down.
GAGATGTAGGTACTTATACAGAGAAAATACGGTAAGCCGATTGAGTAGCTATTTCCCTAATAATGTATTTAGTATGCGTATTTATAATTCTAGTTAAGTTCAGGTAACTAAGTGGCCACCTTTAGGGAAATAACTGCTTTGATTTTTGGGCTCTCCGTTTGTAACTTCTTTGTAATTTTGATTGTTTCCCACCTTTAGATTTGGAATTTGTTTCTGATTGCACCAGTACCTGGTCATTGATCACTTAAATCTTTTTCTCTGCCGACATTTCAGATCACTGCATGTCTATGTTCACTTCTCTTGTGAGAGCTAGGGATTTAAGGCCCATCCTCTATTGTGATAGTTGCGAAGCCTCACTTCACTATGTTCCGTTGCGGGCCTTGATGGTTCTATTTGATCAAAACAATTTTTGATTGAATAAAATAGGATTACACATGGTTGACGTCATGGCGCCCCTTTTGTCGCGTGAGCATGGAGAGCTTCTTTATGATTGGCTTAGCGTTGCGGACCAAAAATGAGAGCAAATGAGCCAGCTGAATGTGTAAATCTCGGAGAAATTATGGATTAAAAGCAGGAAATCAGACACTTTTCTTATGGAACATCATCTGGAGACAAAATTTAATATCTCTCCAAACAGTATGCGAAGTGAGGGTGAGCAGATTTTAGTTTTACACAGTGAATTTCGTGTTTGAAAATGTATTGCGTAAAGTAAAACATTTTCCCGGTTAGTACACGCTTGACATTGCGGCTGTGTGACCCATTCGGAATGATTTTGTGTATGCATGGAGATTGTTAACAACAGCTGAAGGTCTGAGTTTACTATTGTGATACTTCAATTCGGCGTTTTACAGTAAATAAAAATAATTGTTAGATCCTTTGGAAGCAGTAAAAATACAAAGCTAGAAGATGGGCCATATTGTACAATTTCGGGTAATGAACCTTCATCAGTGACCCTTTATAAAACTGGCAGTGAAAGCCAGACATTTTGCTGCAATTTCAAGAATTTACATCTGTGTAGTCTAAATCAAAGACTCAAATTCCCAAAGGGGCCAAATAGTCAAAATACTGTTAAGAAGATGATTCTTAACATATAAAATTTGAAATACTTCATATATATTCACTGATCCCAAAGAATCAAAAGAAAAATTTAATCTGCACTATGGATGATGTACGGGGAGACTTTTTAGGGCCGCCACACGGCACAACACCAGCTGCAGTAATAGCAAATAAAAATAATTGTTAGATCCTTTGGAAGCAGTAAAAATACAAAGGTTTCTGATCCTAATTTTGGACTCACCTCGATAAAGAAAGTGCCGGACTCTTCACTTTTGGAAGTGTCTCCATCCTCAGGTTGTACTGCTATTGCAGAATGGTTCTCATGCAGATGAACGCGTAATTACCTTTTTCACAGTGGTGGTTGATGATTGTACCACTTCACAGACGCCGGTTGGTGTACTTCATCTGTCTGTCCGTAAAATCAATGAACAGTGGAAAACACATCATACTGGATAGTATTGGTTCATATGTTCACAGTTCTGTTTGACCTCATTGGTCACCAAGCCTACAATCATTCTGAACGTGCAGGTTTTCCGTCATCAAACTGGTATAATACCGACTGAACAGCAAAGTTAGTAGACGACAAACGAAATGATTTATACTATGAGAAGAAGACGATGGCTTGGTGGATGTTATGTTTTTGTGTGGCAGTAAAAGATACATGAAAACTTGTACAACACAGGATAACATGTTCGTGACATGTATACCCCCTTGAACCCCACTTTTATGTAGCAAAACTGGGGTATGGAGGGATATACCTATTTTCCTTATTTTTGCACTAAAACATAGGTTGTGGGTACTCGTTAGAACCGCGATGCGGTTCTAACGTGTACCCACAATCTATGTTTTTACTAAAAATAAGAAAACTATTTAAAAACTACTGAAAATATTCACTTTTTACAACTTAAGAAAAATCTGTATATTACATGGGCGTGTTTTCGTAATGCGGAATCTGTAGGAAGTCCAATGATATGAGATAGCCCCGGTGAATCAAATAGTCCAAAATGTTTGATCTATTACTTTGTAGATTGCACTCCAAAGGGTTAGAAAGCCTCCGTGGCGCAGTGACGAAAGCCTGTCGTTTTGTAAACCAGGGGTCGCAGGTTCAATCCGGGCTTCTCCAGTCCTTTGGACGAGACTATACATCGATGTCCTTTGACAATGTTTTTTTTTTTCAGGACAAACTGCTTACAAGGACACAATGTGAAGAGGCTGGAGACTATGCTGTGCCAAGAGACCTACGGACAAAACCTGTACATACATAGGACCATGAGTTTGGTACTGAACAACCAAGCACAGTCCGATAAGTTCAAACCTGATCCTAGGGTTATAGATCAAATGATTTAAAGTAGGAGACCTGGTAGCGTTCTTTTGACTCGATGACAAATATCAAACAAAGGTCTTCGAAGTTAGAATTAACCCCGTACTAGGTTTCTAATATTATAAACTAATGAAGCAAACTAATAAGGTATTGTTTTACGATATATAGTTAGGACAGGTTGGCAGGTTCGGCAAACTTTGATCTTGAGTCAAACAAAACATTTCAAATTGTAATGATCCCCAACAATTGGACGGAATGTTAGATCTGATTTCGAGGTCAAATGTCATAATGATTACAAAATTAAATGGAAACCTGTCGCGGCAAATCGTGTTTTCGTTTAAGGCTACTGTAAGACACAAAGCAGCTGACTTGGTTTCAGCATAGCTCCAGATCCACAAACTACAAATGTTGCGGCTGTATCTGCACAGCGACAGACCAAACCGCGTAAACGAGCACAACTGACTACGTATAGTCAAATCAAGCAGTTTTCTTGTGTGGAATCTTAGATAATACCGTTCAACAACGATTTTCGGTGTGAAAAATTTCCAATCGGGGACAAGACTAAATATTAATTAGCTAAACCAGTAATGAAAACTAATTACTGTTTCCACGCAAACTGCTAATTTGTTTTGTGTACTGGTAGTATCAGACACAATGAAAGATGAAGCTGATTGTCTCAGTGTCTCCAATCCCAAAAATAGCAAATAAGAATATGGGACGCGAGAAGAGCAAGTTACTACATCATACATATTTTACACCGTTTCTTGAACAAGCAGATACACCATGCTGCATGGTAATCAAAAGGTATAAGACGTAATTTATTTAAAGACAGTATAACATTAGCTATGTATAGCTAAAGGTATAAGTAGGCAGAAATTCCTACTCCAAAAACAGATGTGGGAAAAACTAAATTGACAATTAGGTACTTATACTAAGAAAACATATCTTAAACCGAGTGAACATCTATTAACCAATCAGTTACCCAAACTTAACCAAAAAAATAAAAACGTACATAAGGTTCAAACAGCACAAAAATTCGACTCCGAAATACCAAACAAATAGAACCACAATAGAAATATCGCACTGGAACGATCAGTTATATAAAATCACTTGGGGGCTTAAACTGGTTTTACTGGGCCCTAACCTCACCCTCATCTTCTGGCAGTGGTTCACAGCATTAAGTTAGTTGTTCGGTCCTCGTGGTGAATTTCTAACTAGTCAATGAATTATCAAACAAACAAAATAAATCATGATAACCACCATGGTTAATCAAAACGAGGATTCACATATTCAGTAAGCTGCCAGACGGCTGGAGATCCCTGGGCGCCAAATAATGAAAATCCGGAGCAAAAGAAAACACCATTTGAACTCCGGTGGGCCAAGTAACAGACAAGAAGCTCCGGCCCCAACCAACTAAAACGAATAGCCACCATAGAGTGTGACGCCGACCCACCGGCGCGTCGTGCAATTAAAGAAGGCAGCATAGTTATCAACCATGATTGGGTGAAACACTAAGCATGTGGGAAAAACTAAATTGACAATTAGGTACTTATACTAAGAAAACATATCTTAAACCGAGTGAACATCTATTAACCAATCAGTTACCCAAACTTAACCAAAAATATAAAAACGTACATAAGGTTCAAGCAGCACAAAAATTCGACTCCGAAATATCAAACTAATAGAACCACAATAGAAGTATCGCACTGGAACGATCAGTTATATAAAATCACTTGGGGGCTTAAACTGGTTTTACTGGGCCCTAACCTCACCCTCATCTTCTGGCAGTGGTTCACAGCATTTAGTTAGTTGTTCGGTCCTCGTGGTGAATTTCTAACTAGTCAATGAATTATCAAACAAACAAAATAAATCATGATAACCACCATGGTTAATCAAAACGAGGATTCACATATTCAGTAAGCTGCCAGACGGCTGGAGATCCCTGGGCGCCAAATAATGAAAATCCGGAGCAAAAGAAAACACCATTTGAACTCCGGTGGGCCAAGCAACAGACAAGAAGCTCCGGCCCCAACCAACTAAAACGAATAGCCACCATAGAGTGTGACGCCGACCCTACGGCGCGTCGTGCAATTAAAGAAGGCAGCATAGTTATCAACCATGATTGGGTGAAACACTAAGCATGCAGACTGTCGCATAACATTTAAGTTATACCCTGTACGTCTATAACGTGTAATGATTTTTTTTCTGAACTGAAAAGAAATTTGTAAATTTGTAAACCAAGTCACCATAAAATTCTGGTTTCGAAAGGCCCTCACGTAAATACACAACATTAAATTTAGAAATCAATTCATAGTTATTCGAATTTATTATACGATAGCCCTGCTGGAGAAGTTTGGCTGTTCAGCATTTATTTCGCGCAGACTCTAGGAAAAAGCTGCGAAATGTATACACCATAAGAAACCCGGCGAGGAACGTCACAATCCAAAACGGAAAATTTACTATAGCAAAATCAAAGTCGTCGCGCTAATCATAAATTTTAGAAGAACCTAATCCATTTGCTTCGGTGTGTTGTTGGCTTTATTCAAACGTAGTTCAGCTGGATAAATTTGATTAACAATGCCTTCAAAATAAGGGTTGACAATGTTCAAAAAGTCATCGAGGTACCTGGAAGTCGAATTAATGAACTTGATTGTCATGGTTAAATGAATCCATAAAATCTCTTTTGCAGCAGTATAAAATACATCGGCTACGAGAGGGGCGCGGTTTGTACCCATCGGAATTCCAATAATTTGTCTGTATATTTTGGTTCCGAATATAATATTGATATTATCCAGGAGATGTAATATAACTAATATCCAGGAGATAGAATAAGGCATTCTGACATAACCAAATTGTATATCGACTTTGGTCAGAGGTAGTGGAAAGTGAAAAAAGCTTTGCATCTAAATCGCTGTCTTTATTATGAACAAATATGTAGGCATCTTTACCCATATTTGACGAATGGGTTTTCTCATCATTATCATTTGGGCGAGTCCACTTTTAGGGACGCCAGGGGTTAATTTTTATTTAATTTTTCGATGAAAATTCTCTTAGCAAACTGAATAGCCCTAGACGGGATGTGGCGTCACATCTGGGGCTATTCTGTTTGCCTATGCCCCATACAATTGACGGCAGGTTTAAATGAGTTAACTTTTGATTGCCTGGCTAGTTTTTTCAGCTGGGTCACGTTATGTCTCACTGGGTTACCCCATTTTCTTGGCAGATAATATTTGAGCAAACATGACATCGGAATCAACCATCAGAGTCTACGCCAGACACACGTAAATAATACAAGTGAAAATGACATTGAACGCTAGAACACTGGCAAGAAAATGGAAAAGCTATAGGAATTAATAATCATGGTTGCTAGCATCATTTACGATAATGCATGAGAAATAAACTGGCAACGAACACCGGAGAAGGCATTGCCAAAACGATTTAGAGTCTACACATCTCAGTGCAATTAGAAGGCAGAACAATCCACAGAGCTATCGAAAATTCAAGTGTAAAGACTAAAGATTTTATGACAAAGAAATTGTCAAAGCATCAGGAAAACGTGTCCGTGCAATGAATACCCCCTTGAACCCCACTGTTATATAGAATAATGGGGGTTTGCAAGGGTATACCTAATTTTCTTATTTTTGATCCAAAACATACATTGTGGATACTCGTTAGAAGTCTACCCACAATGTATGTGTTGAGCTAAAAAATATCCACTGGCTGACACGAATAGACGATCAGTCGTCGAAATAATTGAGTCGCGTCAACAATGTGGTGTCAGAACAAGTCCGACACATACCGAGCTGTACAAGCACAGAAGATGGCTAGAACTTGGGATGTTTGGGATTTAGAAAGTAGAGAAAATGCACTATCAAAGACGCTAAACAGCTTCGCAGTTACTGTGAAGGTGATCTGCGCCTTTGTTTTCAACTATGCAAAATGTTGGTTTTCTATTGACTTCACTCAATTGATGTTTCTTTTGCTGAACAGAACACCTTACAATGCTTTTACATAGAGATTATCATTAAAATAATTCTTTAATACGTCACCATGACATAATGAACAATTTGCAAATGTTGCTTGTTGCAGTTTTGAGCTAGTATAGTATTAAATACACGTCATCAAATTGGCCACATGGACGAAAAATAAGGTGTTCAATGCTGCTTTTCCATAGATAATTGCAATTATTGACCTAAGTGTGCTATTATATTGTAATTTTTGACAAATTTGATCTAAAGAGTTTTAGTATCAAATAAGATATTTGAATTTCGAAATGGCAATACTATTTTATGTGATACAAAGCAGGTTAAATAGCGTCACTTGTGATAGATACCATTGTTGGTTATATGAGCCGCCTCGTGGGAAAGCCAACAATGTGGTTTCTGAACAGGTCCGACACAAACCGAGCTGTACAAGCACAGAAAAGAGCTAGAAGCTTGAAATTTCGAATTTAAGTAGAAGAGGAATTGTACTATCCGAGTAGCGAAAACAAAGGCGCTGATCAGCTTCGCGGTTACCGCGAAGCTGATCTGCACCTTTGTTTTCGCCTATGCAGATTGTTGGTTTTCCCATGAGGCGGCTCATATTTTATCTTTTCGACCCATATTGACATGGCGTTAGGTCGATATTTTGTAACATTATGATTTGACTGAGCCTTCGGACGAAAAAACAAAACCAGGTCCGACACATACCGGCCTGTACAGTCACAGAAGCAGGCTATAATCTTGAAATTCCTGGTTTAAAAAGAAGAGGAATTGTCCTATACCTGTGGCGATAACAAAGGGGCTGATCTGCTCTGCAGTTGATCTGCGTCGTTTTTTCGCATATGCAAATTGCTTGTTTTATGATGCGACGGCTCTTGTATAAAGGCCTTCAAAACCAGTGACCCTTTAACATCTTTGTCCCTGTAAGGTTAACTGCAAGAATGCACGTAGACCTTTCATGACCTGCTTTAAGGGGTTTATCTGAATTTTAGCGCCTATATGTGAAACGAAACGACCAAAGCGGAGCCTTTTTATTTTATTTTGACCACACTGCACTGTCACAAATACATTCAATGATTAAAGTATAAAATAACCAACATCAGGGTAAGAGTCGAACACATAAGATTAAACGAGATGATCTGGAACCCACAAGGCGTCTTGATTTAATATCAATTCCTGAACCGTCTTTTCTGGCATACATTTGCATGTAGATCGTCTTTATTTGAATATTTTTTCCAAACTATAAACGGTTTGGAACGACAAAAATATTGTCATCCAGTTTCGACCCTCCATATAATGTCCGCTTCCTTGAACAAACGCAATCGTAACCCTCTCATGGTGGTTAATACCAAGCGTCTTGTGTCACCGATTCTTTTGTATTGGAAAAATACCAGATTGGGTGACCTTGTAACTATTATTCATGGCGTGCCCTGTATCATTTGGCGTAATCAACTCACAAAAATGTAAATTTTGGTGATACATTAAACAATATGGGTCTTTTGTAATGTATTCATAGTCAGATTCTACTTAAATCTGATATCTTTTTTATTATTCATCGGACGGACTTAATGACGCAAAGAAAACATTACGATATTACACGCATTGCAGATTTGTACGATTTGAAAAAAAAACAAAAAAAAACAAAAAAAAAAAAAAAAAAAAAAAAAAAAACATTACGATATTACACGCATTGCAGATTTGTACGATTTGAAAAAAAAAAAAAAAAAAAAAAAAAAAAAACAAAAAAAAAAACAAAAAAAAAAACGTGTAAATACTGTATCAAAAATGTTAAAACATATTTATTTAATCTTTTCCCCAAGTATAGCTTGATGGCTCGCCTTATTTACATTTGAAACAATTATGTTGGAATATCATTGCAACACAAAACTTGAAAGTACGTGGCTACAAGGCAGAAATTCCAGCTTGTTTTGCTGTTTATTTGCCTTCTGTCTATACATGTATCTGAATGTTTAAAAATCAGACATAAAGTATACTCTTAATTTCGCCTGTAGTTTTGACCTACAGGGCAAAATCAAATAAAGATGATAAAATGACAATCTTGTGTCTGAGGTCAAATGCATATCAGGTCAAAAGCATATTACCGTCGCCCTCCTATCTCAGTGACTTAAATTCATTTGACTTAAACTTTATCTGTCGTGAGTCTAGGGATTGACGAATTGTCACGAAATGAGTGCAGCACCAGTCTACCAGTGACGCATTTCCGATGTTATCTATTTAGTCACAGTTCGCGGTTCAAGGTCATTGGTTGAAAGATGGATTTAGGGCTTGGACCTTTTACACGTTTAAACGCAGTCAATGGGGTCTATACGGAAGAGTATTAGGGCCAGGTAATTTTTTTTTTTGTAATTTTGAAATTTCGAGTTACTAAGTCGAAATTTCGACTTAGTTACTCGAAATTTTGAGTTACTAAGTCGAAATTTCGAGTTACTAAGTCGAAATTTCGACTTAGTAACTCGAAATTTCGACTAAGTAACTCGAAATTTCGACTTACTATCTCAAAATTTCGACTTATTATCTCGAAATTTCGACTTAATAACTCAAAATTTCGACTTACTATCTCGAAATTGACCTATTATCTCGAAATTTCGACGTACTATCTCGAAATTTCGACTTACTATCTCGAAATTTCGACTTATTATCTCGAAATTTCGACTTACTTTCTCGAAATTTCGACTTATTATCTCGAAATTTCGACTTAATAACTCGAAATTTCGACTTAGTAACTCGAAATTTTGACTTAGTAACTCGAAATTTCGACTTACTATCTCGAAATTTCGACTTATTTACTCTACTGTACGCCAGTTTGCTGTAATAGATAGTAAGTCGAAATTTCGAGATAGTTAGTCGAAATTCCGACTTATTTAGTTGAAATTTCGAGATAATAGGTCGAAATTTCGAGATAGTAAGTCGAAATTTCGAGTATTAAGTCGAAATTTCGACTTAATAACTCGAAATTTCGAAAATACAAAAAAAAAAAAAAAAAAAAAAAAAAAAAAAAAAATACCTGGCCCTTATGCTCTTCCGTAGGTCTAACTATATTCATTTTAGAAAAGATTGCTGATTGTTCACTCATTTGTAATGTTCATTTTAGTGGAGCTGCTTAGTGAGAAAATACTTCAGTTGATGATACAAGCATGAAAATGTCACCATGTGTTCTTTACATGACACACATTAAAAATGATTCCTAGTCATTTGTTTCGAAAGACAAAAAAAGTTTCTTATGGCCATGTAAAATCGATTTAAGCCCGCCAGTAATTATATATTACTGATCATTCCAAGGCGATACTTCTGTGGTGGTTCTTTTTGTTTTATGTCTTGGTGTTTTAAATTTGTGTACTGTTGGCGCCTTTTGTATGTTTTCATATGTTTAGTTAAGTTTAGGTAACTGAGTGGCCACCTATTGGGGAAAATGGCTGCTCATTCAGCTTACGATATGTTTTCATGGTATAAGTACCTGAATTGTTAATTTTCGGATTTAAGAAGAAGAGAGAAGCGAAAACAAAGGCGCTGATCAGCTTCGCAGTTACTGCGAAGCTGATCTGCGCCTTTGTTTTCGCATATGCAGATTGTTGGTTTTCCCATGGTGCGGCTCAAATCAAGTAATCCTGCGTCACAGGTCATTGACCACTTGAATATGGAAATAGAGTCGCGTCTGACGCAGTCATTCCTTTATATTTGCTTTAATAACAAGTATGACACAATCCGTCTTCAAACCGAAATGCTAGCCATTCACAACGTAGCATAAGTTTGGCCATCTTTGGGGAAATAGCTGCTCACTCAGCTATGTTCTCTTTGTATCAGAATCTGATTGTCATATTTTCCCCACCTGGGTTTCTAGGGTGGAAATTCGTTTGTTGTTGTACCAGCTCCTGATTATTGCTTACATTGATCTTTGCTTGCCGGGAGGCTACCTTGCCACGAAAGAGCCAAGCATCTTGCAATAATTCATGAATTTTGTTAAAAGTTTTATGCATAAAAAGTGGGCGCATCGTTTATTGTCGTCTCCCCGTGACCTTGTAATTCTTACTTTGCTTTCAAAAGATGACTGAAAACAAGCAAATCACTTTCTTGTCGCTGGGCAAAATCCCGAAACGAGGGTAACAAAATATAAAACTATCACAGTGACCAAGCATATGCGAAAAATTCGAGTAATGTGACTTATAGCCTTACTCATTGGGTACTTTCAATCCAGCATGTAGCATCTCGCATTCTTTCTTTAACACTGTCACCACGAAAGCACGCGCATGCAATATTTAGATATTTTAGCTTGATTTCATAAGATGAAATTCGACATCTTTTATATTTTTGCTGAAAACATTGATGGTGGTACACGTTAGAAACGATCTCGACGATGCGATTCTAACGGGTACCCACAATCTATGTTTTGGATTAAAAATAAGAAAAAGTGTATACCCCTGTATACCCCAGTTTTACTATATGGGTCACAACATGAGAAAAAGTACCTTCAAACAATTGTTTTGAGTAATAAAAAAAACTAGTTTACTCTGAATATGTAATGCTTCTAGAGTCTAATATATTTGACCAGATTATTCAAGTTAGTTTGTGAGTTATGACAAATTATCTGTTTGGACCCTACAGACGTCACTGTCCTGCAAAATGACATCAAAATTGCGTAATGCATTTCTGCATGTTAGTAGTGCCTATAAAACTCGGTGTATTTTCTTTAAATTGTTGAAGCATTTGCCAGAACATATTGTTTACATATTTACAATTATTCTGTCGAAATTATTTTATCTACTTCTGTGGCTATGTGGTTGCTATGGTCACGATTTGACGATAAATATAAGAAAATTAAGTATATTGTGGGCTAAAACAAGGGCAGATAACTTAAAATATTGGAAACTAATTTGTTATGAAACTTATTCATTTGGAAGTCCAGTATTAATGATTTTTCTTATCAGTTTAGAAAAATCATAACACGTTACAGACGTATAGGTTATAACTTGAATGTTATGCGACAGTCTGCATGCTTAGTTTTTAACCCAATCATGGTTGATAACTATGCTGCCTTCTTTAATTGCACGCCGGTGGGTCGGGCGTCAGACTCTATGATGGCCCCGACTTAAAGCTATTCATTTTAGTTGGTTGGGGCCGGAGCTTCTTGTCTGTTGCTTGGCCCACCGGGGTCCAACTGGTGTTTTTCTTTTGCTCCGGAGTTAGTAGGTTATTCGGCGCCCAGGGATCTCCATCGTCGGACAGCTTACTCAATCTGTGGGTCCTTGTTTTTGATTCATCAGGATGTTTATCATGATTTATTTGTTTGTTCTTAATGATTCATTGACTAGTTAGAGATTCACCACGAGGACCGAAGAACTTACTAAATGTTATGAACCACTGCAGAAGCTGAGGGTGAGTTTAGGATCCTGTAAAACCGGTTCAAGCCCGCCAGTAACTTTGTGTTACTGATCGTTCCAAGGCGATACTTCTGTGGTGGTTCTTTTTGTTTTATGTCTTGGTGTTTAAATTTTTTTGTGCTGTTGGCGCCTTATGTATGTTTTCATATTTTTAATTAAGTTAAGGTAACTGAGTGGCCACCTATTGGGAAAATAGCTGCTCATTCGGCTTACGATATGTTTCATGGTATAAGTGCCTGATTGTTAGTTTGGTTTTTTCCCACCTCGGTTTTTGGAGTGGGAATCTCTTTCTGATTGCGCCTTTTCCTGATCTTTGCCTACTTGTACCTTTTTAAAAGATTACAAATACAGTATTATTTCTGAAACGTATATTTTATTTTATTTCCGCTTTTGAGCAGTTTTCTACTAGTAACTTCAGAATGTCCGAAGGTACGTATACATTTTGTCGCGTTTGGGTTCATATAAGATTTGGGTTCAAGGGGGTATACTTTTCATTGACATGTTTTCCTGATGAGGCAACGTCACAATTAAAAGAGCACAAGGCTCATACTAAAGATGAAACTTGGTATAACTACTGAAATTCCTACAAAGATTTATTGTTTTAAATTATACGGCCTTTCGACTCATTTCTTGACATATCGAGTCCATAATACCGTTTTAAGAGAGGTTATTTGAGGCAATGCACTGACATGAACACAGCTGTCGATGCGATCGTTAAGCAACAAACCAAAGAAACAAAGAGACTTCGAATTAACATTCATAAGGGTCTTACTTAAGTAACTGCTCAAACTACACGTATGGTACAATTTTATATTTTTATCATACTAACATTACAGCAAATGTAGGAAAAGAAGAAAAGACAACAAACATGTTGCTTCTATACAAAATGAGCCGCCTCGTGGGAAAACCAACAATGTGGTTTCGGACCAGGTCCGACACAAACCGGGCTGTACAATCACAGAAGATAGTTAGAGGCTGGAAATTTTGGATTTAGAAAGTAGAGGAATTGTACTATCCGTGTAGCGAAAACAAAGGCGCTGATCAGCTTCGCGGTCACCGCGAAGCTGATCTGCGCCTTTGTTTTTCGCATATGCAGCTTGTTGGTTTTTCACCTGAGGCAGCTCAAATGATATTAGAAGCTTCAAGTGTAGGACTAAACTAATATATCAGTATGAGGTGACACTGAATACCATCATTTTTGGGTTACATTATCCCGGAAAGGTCGTATCGAATTTGAAGAATGAGGGAAAGAAAACGCCCTGACGTGTAACCTTAGTTATGAAAAATTGAGTAAAGTCAATATACATTCCGTAATCGTCTGGTTCAACGGACAAAATTTCCATGTCACATACCATGACAAAGAGATACTTCCTTACAGAGCTATGATGAGAAAGTCATCTGATCTTTAATGATGAATTACACCCCCGCACCTGGAAACTACTGGTATAAAATACTAGGTTTAATACTAAGTTTGACGTCCCTTTTTAAGATTATTTTAAATCATATGAGACAGGCCAATCAGTAGTCGGGCGAAAACAGGAGAACCCCGAGAAAAAACCACCTGGCACTCCCGCAAGCAGAACTTGGCGTGTCTCACATGTGCCCCGTGTGGGGCTCGAACCGCAACATCTTGTGAGACCTGGACAGTTTGCCAACGTCATACAAAGAGACTTTTAGAGCTCTCAAAGTACATGACTGACAAAATATTTGAGAAGCAATAATTGTTACGGCTTTTCTCATTTTTGAGTTCAGCAGCATCTTGTGTTTAAGCCAAATTCACAACGTATATGCAGGCAGTAAGTTACAGAATTGCCCAAGTCAATGTAAACTTCATATTTAGGTGTCCATTAGAATCGCTTTGAGTCAGACCTAGTCTCGAGGTCATAAAACGTTTTTCAAGCTCATCTCAGCTGAGCATGAAATTTCAACTGCTCGTAAATGTTGAAATATTCGAAATCCGTGGAAAATTAAGGCTCAGTACTCAACAACTAGTAATTTATCATGCTTATAAATGTTAAAATGCCAACAATTGTTGGCATTTTTTAAACATTTATGAGCAGGATAAATTTTTGTCTCAGCTGAGTTGAGCATGAAAAAAGATTTATAACCTCGGGCCCAGGGTCGGAAACCCAAATGGTTGGTTGTCTCACGCGAAGTCTCAGTTGTATTCTGAAGTTCAAACATCATTCACGTTTACATCTTATCATGTGCGAAATGAACGGATTCCTGCGATCATGGCGTGATACGTTTGCCACACCTGCTGAAGATGTTTTGACCTCAAGTTACGTACCATGACATCGTGCGAAAAATGCCTAGCTTGGTCATGTAATATGGGCGATATCCTGTAACACCATCTTAAAACCAGAACAGAAGCCGAAGTCGTAGTGATAAAAGTTCTCTGACAAGGGTGTTTGCATTATACAGTCTTGACAATGGCGTTTATTTAGCATTTTTTTTCGAAAGAGTTCGTTTACAACAGCAGAGAGTGAAAGCATCATATTCAGCAAAGCTTAGAACGACAAGCGATAATGTGTCCTACAAGGAGAGGCTGTACTTTAGTTTAGTACACAATTCCATGACTTCTGGGTCATATTTTATTTGGAACTCGATTATAAAGGCGAGAGATTTATTATCCCTTTTAGGTTTTATTTGTCCCAAATGACAGAAAATTTTCCTCGAAATTCTTTATTGATTAAAGATAATAGTTTGGCCTATATTTATGGATAATAAGTATTGTTGTCTTGCAAAATAATAATTATGATTTACTTGTCAAAAAAAACAGAGGGTTCCTTTTTTTCTACAAAAGCCACATTTTCGTTACGAGGGACAGTTTTAATCAGCATTTGTATTGGACGGAGACATGACCCCATTTTAAATTTAAGTCTCATCTGAAGAATGGAGGAAACCGGGCATGTACGCTATGACCTAGTTAAATATCAGTCTATGTATTCGAAGTATCATCTGAGGTTGGCTGCGTTTATATTCTAGATCTTTTGTCAAACTATTTGAGGTATTTTGCTGGATGTTTGTTTGTCACGTAAGACATTGTATTTTGCCACATCGCGAATACAAAAATGTTATGTGGATCAATTTCAGCGTAACAATGACAAAGAACAAATCGTTAAAATAAAATAAATGCTATCTTGTGCGACTTAACGACGTAGCATGAATTATCTTGCCTTTATTCATAAGAATCTGTAACAGCCTTGAATGGTAAAATATGGCTTTAGTACAAAGTATGCAAACAGGTTCATAAAATGTTAGACCCCGTTTTTATTCCTGTAAAATAATACGTTTCTTGCGAATAGTATTCATAAGTTCGTCCTTTTCGTCGTTGCCATCGTCCAAAAATGCTCAAATATATTCTCCTTCGAAACCGCTCAGACAGTCAGAGCTCAACCGTTCATGTAGAGCATCCTGAGGAAAGGAACATTTGTATAAATGGTTAAGGTCACATGACGAAGATAACCGCGAAGCCGATGTATGGTAAAACACTTAAACTCTTCTCGGAAAGCAAATTAACCGATTTTAACGAAACATTATATGTAGCATCGGAGACTCTAGCCCATCATAGTTTATATAAACCACGACATTTGTTCGACCTTGACCTATTTTATGGCATAGTGAAATTTTGTCATCTAAGCTTTTCAATGGGAGAAACTGCAAGCAATGTATTTTAGCCATGACCTGAAAAATGGTAGATGCACTCATTTTACAGACTTAATGAAGTTATTTGGGTATCTAAGGTCAATGTTATTTTTGACCTTGTCCAAACTAACCTTGGCTCAGGCTCAGGTTCTCAAATCAGGACCTTTCGTTCTCTGGTTTGTTATCGTTGTATGGTTGCATGTGATCATTGATCAGGAAGTTTAGTAAGCAATACACACATTAAGCTGTATCATAATTTGAGCCGCCTCGTGGGAAAACCAACAATCTGCATATGCGAAAACAAAGACGCAAATCAGCTTCGCGGTCACCGCGAAGCTGATCAGCGCCTTTGTTTTCGCTACACGGATAGTACAATTCCTCTTCTACTTAAATCCAAAATTTCAGGCTTCTAGCTCTTTTCTGTGACTGTACAGCCTGGTTTGTGTCGGACCTGTTCGGAAACCACATTGTTGGTTTTCCCACGAGGCGGCTCATTTGCTGTAGTACATCATGTGATGCACAGCACAAGGGAAATTAAAGTAGTCTCCCTTTCATCGAAATTGTTATGTATCATGTTTGTAACATGCAACTGTTACATCATTGTGCACTTTTACAAAACTACAAAAGACATTATTGCACCGTATGTTTTACAACTTGGTACTTGGCCAATGTTTTTTGCGGATCACTTACATTGAAAAGTGCATTATTGTGAGAAAATAAAACAAAACGACCTGTAAATCAAAATGGTATGTTGTCTATTGGTGGTTCATAGATGCACGTTCAGTATTGCGTTTTAGTATCCTAATCATGGCTTAAATGACTGTCATGTGAGCGATCGTTAGTTACCCTTATGAGATTGTTTCTGTTAAAATTGCAAATACAGAGATCGAACTATTTAAAACCTACTAAACTAATGACCTTTACACATGTCAGGTGTTGTGTGCAGCTGCAACCGGTTTCATATGTTGATCAGCACAATATATAAACTTATACGAGAATTGCTGACTAACCATCACGCCATGGTAGTCTTGGCAAAGTCAGCAATTTACGACTGGGAACATCAGAAGATCCACCCATCACAACATATGAGCCTTCTCGTGGGAAAAACAACAATGTGGTTTCCGAACAGGTCCGACACAAATCAGGCTGTACAAGCACAGAAGATGGCTAGAAGCTTGAAATTTCAGATTTAAGAAGAAGAGGAAGTGTACTATCCGTGTAGCGAAAATAAAGGCGCTGAAGTTGATCTGCGTCTTTGTTTTAGCATATGCAGATTGATCGTTTTCTCATAAAGCGGCCCATATACATGATTTAAAATAATTTGCTGACTGTCGTTTGTTAGGTTCCTTCTTCAAGTGACAGGTGAAAATGTAACTTGATAACGTAACGTAAAATTTATGGAAGGGTGCTTCCATGAATTACTGGCATTCAGAAACTATTTTGATTTAATCTACTAAGTTCGCGAAACGATAATGCGTGCTTATATTTGTCGAGCAGTATATATTCAGTGGTGATAAGCTTTGACAGAAAATGACAAAGAACTGCTGGTACATATAATGGGCATCATAGGCTGCGTGGCATTGTCTTGCAGTTCCACATTGCAATATATAAGAAACACATACCATTGTATCTGAAAAGTAAGAACAGAAGGCGCATGCATTAATACAATCAAATTTAAAATCCAAACCAAGACACGAGTCGGGAAAGAAAGTACAGCACAAAACGTCATAAAGATGTTATAAATGCATTAAGAGCAAGATGAGTAGCTCTTTCCCAATACGGCTAGCATCATCCAAATACAAAGGTGACTAGTACAACAGAGAGGTAGACAGAATAAACAGAAAACATGAAAAGAAATCACAGCAGAACCATCTTGGAACGATCAGTGAAGAAATAACTGGAAGACTTATATGAATTTCCTCACCATTAATAGTCTGACATTGCGATTGTTTGTCTTTCCATGCAATAATATATCATTGACGTTGACTCAATGGTTGTTATATATTTTCTTCAAGTCATGCTTGGCATTATATTTTACCAACAAGTAGATATGAGTACAACAAAACAATGGCACAGATAACCATATCGTTTCTGTAAGGCCTAATAAAAATAATGTTATCGAATTCTTATTCAGAAAAGAGGAAGGAATTATCTACAATGCATTTAAAATATCTTTGATCAATTTGTAAATAAAAAGCTACATTTTTGTCTTGGCCTAACTCCAAACTGATATCAGATATATAGTATTTTTCCTCTGACCTAGTTGTAAATTTCATCACCAAAATGTACGTTTTACTAGTATGAATGGAAAAATACCATTCAGAACTATATTGTGACCTTGAATTCCACAGACTATGTCTGTTGAATGGCAGATATCTAAAATTAATAAAATACAGACTAAACTTTAAGCTTGTTACGCCAAACAGAGAACAGTAAAATATCCTTTCAAGTATTTTATCATCAGAGTCAATCCCCGTTAGCATTCCAAAGCAATAGATATGCACTATGTTACATTACAACACATACAAAACTTGTAAAAGAGGCGGGAAAGCGATGTTCTTGCACACAACCATTATGCTATGGACTATAGTCGTATGCGGACGTACATGTATACTGTGGAATGGCATGGAAACTCAATATTAAGTTGATCTATTTATTGTATTGTATACTGTGTTCAAAGGGTTGACGCTAGACTTGACTCGGCACTGTGTATTTTATGAATTAGAGTCTTGGAGTGGAGTCATGGACTGGAGAGTATTGAAGTAGATTCGTGGAGTGGAACATGGGAGGGAAACGGGAGTGCGATCAAAAACCCAATTCAGACAAAGCCAGTAAATACTCCCAGGGGGGGGGGGGGGGGTACTCTCATTTTTTGTGGATACATAGGCGAGGCCCCAGCTTCTACCCCCAAACCCAAACAATTACTGAGATTTGCTGACCACCCCCAAAAAACACCAGTCCTATCAGGCATACCCAAAAAAATACTTGAACTTTTAGCTTACCCCAAAAAACTACATGACTGTGTTCATCTTTTTTATGCCTATTGATGAAATATTATCACATCCATATGATCTAAGCTGTTGGTGGGACGTTAAATCCCAAATCAACCAACCAACAGAACACGTCACAATACAGTTAGTATATGTAGGAACTAGGAAGTAAATACCAAGCTGGATAAAGTTTAAAGATTTTATTTATTCTCAAAGTGTAAGTCTTATGATGGTTTTGATTCCATTTGATTTGCAATCCAAACAACATCATCATGATCAAGCTTCCAAAATTTCACCGAGACCAGTCATAAGGCATGGTCGCAAACAAAATTGAATCTTAGGGCCTTGTAAGACATAAGTGTAAGCCACTCTTATCTTTATAGAAATAAAGAGATTTCCCAAGAAATGTGCAAAACCCCAAAAAATTACTTAGAATTATAGATGACCCCCAAAAAATAATTCAGAAAAGGCATGACCCCAAAAAAATATCCATAAAAAGCTCACTACCCTAAAAAATAACTAGTTTTTTCTGAAAACACAAAAAAATACGGAAATTCAAAATTTTGACCCCAAAAAAGTCAGCCTCGCCTATGTATACAGAAAATTTCAGAGTACCCCCCCCCCCTGGGTAAACTCCTAACCAAATAAAAAGTAGGGTTTTGATATGGGTGTGAATTTCATAGCATATTACCCACTGTTGGAACTGACTGCTGATGAAAATCTATATAGATAATGCATATCATTCTAAGAAATTTACACCATATCAGAAACTATCAGTGTATTTTCTAAAGTATCAAGTGGCTTTGTCTGAAACAAGTTTTCTGTTCCAATCCAAGACCTCCCTCCAAGGTTCCAATCCAAGAATCCACTCTAATACCCAAGTCCATGACTCCAATCCAAAAACACACATTCGGTGCCACTTGACTCTGTTCCAAGACTCCATTGCATAGAATACATAGTGCCCAAGAATTGTCCATGAAATAATTATCAATGAATATGTACCAAAAGTTAAAAGAAATCGATGGCCACATGTTAGATATAACATAACCAGAAGTAAGCCCTGTACTCGACATAAATAATCTGGGTCCTGTTGCATGAACTTAAGCTGTCATTAAACCCTAAGCTGCCATTAAGTTCAAGAACTCTCTTAGTAAAGATGGCATTAATTTTCTGCTGCATAAAACAATTTTAAAGTACATCCGGAGCTACATTAGCTAATGACAGCTTTAAGAATACACTAGTGTTGATTTTTATAGACAAAATGCAGCAGGAATAAAGCTGTCATTAAGTTAACTGGGACTTTAACCTGCAATTAAGAGTTAATAGAGTTTTATGCAACAGGGCATAATTTATATATTTGTGTGTACCATACACACTGGAGTATAAAATACAAAAATAAATAAATAAAATAATAATACTGCATATAATAAAAATACGAAAAAAGCATGTCCTGTAAAGCAGCTCATGGACATGGTCGAGAATTCTGGTTACATTCTTAACTATGTATTTTATCCTGTACCCCTATTCAAAATATTTTCATTCATAGTAAGATGTGTGCTCGTTTTGTTTCATTGTATACAAACATACTGCATTATTTTCTGCCCAAGGATATTCCCATGAAGTAGTGCACAAAATGCAGTACAAGGTTACAACTACAACAATGCTTGATCTTATCTGTTGGCACACATATCTCTTCAAATTGCAGCGCGTCATGCAATGCTATTGCTATATTTGTTATATATCTGTATAAAAATATTTTGAAAACATTGCGAGGAGGGGCGAAGAAGTAGAATGAGAAAATGCACCAGGAGATGATAAGGGAGCGATCTTTTGATTTTTAGGGCGAGGGAGGGGGGAGGGACTGGAAGATGGTTTGAAAAGAGAAATAAAAAAAAAATCCAGGACCGAATTTGGCCCGAAACAAATACCTAGGACACGGTTAATTTTATCTATTGTTCGTTTTGTATCATATAAATTATATACAAATAAAAATATGCAGGCCAGAAAACATCTTCCAGTCCCCTTCCCCCACCCCCATTCAAAATCAAGTGATCGCTCCCTAACACACACCGTAAATTCTATGGTGATCAAGTTCATTGCGATGAAATCAAATTAAAAATCCAACCGACATGAGATGGGAACAGCGTAAATTTTATCAGCACGCATGAAGAGGAGGATGACTAGCTCTTTCCCAGCAAGGTAGCCATTCAGCTTGCATCAACCAAACCAAAGATGGCGGGTACAACAAATAGAAAGGCATTATAAAGAGACGGCATAAAGGAAATAATACAATACAGCCACCTGGGGACGACCAGAGTTCAAACTGCTATCACTCATATCAAGTATAAGTGAATACATATTTTCGAACTTCATATTTTTCTTTCACTGTGAACTACGTGATGTTTTACATTTTGTCGACTTGTTTTCGACACGTGTCTACCCATTTCATTCTTTTCACATGACCTGCATTGCATCAGGAAAACATGTCCGTGCAATGAATACCCGCTCAAATCCCACTTTTATATAGTAAATCTGGGGGACGCAGGGGTATACCTATTTTTCTTATTTTTGCTCCAAAACATAGATTGTGGGTACTCGTTAGAACCGCCTCGGCACAATCTATTTTTGAGCAAAAATAAGAAAAATATCAAAATTTTCCAGGGAACTTTTTCATTTTTACATCCAAAAAATTTTCTGTATATTGCATGGGCAAGTTTTCTTAATGCTGTTGAACCGGTGATTTGACCCTACTTATTACTTTGACATTGAGGGTAATTTAACCCGCAGTATGGTTGACATTTGTCGCCGACAGATACAAATTGGTCAATATGTTTTAAAATTGCTTTGATATTTAGTAACTCAGTAAGTCTTCCGCTACTTATGTTTCATAGTGTTAACATGCCATATAACCAGCTGACCCGAAAATGTTAAAGTTGCTTTAACGCGTATACGTGTACATTTGAACAGCCTACATATATTTTTTTCTTTTTTTTTCCATATTCTAAAACTCTCTATAATTTCTTATATGAAATTGTTTGACAATACATGGATTTATCTTTGCTCAGGACAAAGCAGGACTTTGGAAGAATACCACTTTTTATTGCTTTAGGCAAAGAAAACAAGTAAACAGTATCAAAGACGTCTTGTGGTGGTCCATATACGCACAAGTTACTCCCATATTTGGATGACTTCACCCTAAGACTGTTGCATGATTCTACTTCTTACAATTTTATTACATATAAAAACGAGGTACATGCACACCGAATTGTATTTCCTTCTTTTTTTTTGTCTGTCTGCTAATTTCGCCATTTATTAAAACTTATGTTTGCCGAAACAGTGTATGCGTCCCGACATTACTGAAATATTGTTGACCGGGGTGATAAGTCATAACCAAGCCAAACCAAATTCACATTTAAGAAAAGTTCATAACTGATACGAGATTATAATAACTTACTCCAAGACCTACTTTGCAGGTTACATTTCGCCTTTATAACATCTAACATGTAATAAATGTTTGAAGTGTCATAAACCTTCACCTTATTTTAGGGGAAATATCATTTTAATTGCATTTTTATTTCATACATTAGCATGTTCACGCGTTGAAATTGAGCCGCATCTTAAAAAAAGTGGGGAAAACAGAGACGCAGATAAGCTGTGTACATGTAGGTACATTAGCTGCATAGCGGATCAGTGCCTTTGTTTTAGCTTCAAGTATAATCTCCCTTTTTCACAAATCCAAAATTTCAAGTTTCTAACATTTTTCTATCACTCTAAAGGGACCTGACATGGTTTTTCAAAAGGTGGCTAAAATAATATAGGCTATCAGTTTCATCGCCAAAAAATACAATTTATTGCTACGTTAAATTTAAACTGTTTTAATTACACCTTACGTGAAAGTTCAACGTCTTGCACAGACGTCTTCACGTGTACAAGTTGCAAACTTCTACGCAATTCAGATTAACACTCCAGCAGCTTGTGGTAACGGTTTGTAGGTAATGAGCACAATCCCCTGCCTAAGTAAAGATCTTGTTTATGTGTTCCAAGGCGACAAGTCTGTTGATGTTTTGTAGGTGCCTTATATACAATAGGTTGGATTAAAACGTACAAGGGGAAGTAGTTTTATTTCTACGTTAGCATCATTCTACGTTTTATTTTGTCCCTTTGAAACACTGTTAACCGGTAATGCTGTGTATCAATCATCTATGTATTCCATTTTGAAAGCAAAAGGTAAAGAATGAAGGAGGTAACATGTAATTTGTTTATTTCATTTCATATACGAATTGATCTGTGAACTTAATCAAAATGTGTCTCATTCAGTCAAAAGCATATTAACAGTGTATAAAGCGAACGAAGGGAGATGATACTCATTCCGTCATAAATTTAAACCAACAGCTTGAGAAATCTACGTCACAAATCTTAACTTATTCACGGAGCTAGATCCAGCATAAACAGAAGTTGCATACCAACCTACACCATCTTGCGTTGTTGATACATTCACCTAACCGGGAAACACTCTTTACAGAGCAGTGTATATAGGGGATGCGGTCACAGTCATAACTGCAAAAGCCAGTGTGGCATTTGTAACACTCCTAGCAAATGTCTGGGAGCGAAATGGGATCAAGGTTGTTTGGAACTGCCAACACATTTACATGTGACACATGGACAGTATACAAGCACCTGCGTCATGCATAGAGACTGAATACAAAGGCTTTGGTAATGTCAGCCCATTAATGCGCATGTGAGACTTGGACAGAATACCAACGTCATGAAAAAAATAATCATATCCACGTAAGTTGTTTGAGGAAACTGCTAAAATTAAATGAGAAGACAAGACCCCAGACACAGGTCCTGAAGAAGGCAGAAATGCAAAGCATGCACACAGTCTTAAAGATAGCACAGCTTTGCACAGCTGAGATAGACAGCCCATATTACAGAAGACCAACGTCATGAAAACAAAATTAATCATTTCCACATAAGTTGTTTGAGAGAACTGCTAAAATCTCATTCAAAATCAAATGAGAAGACAAGACCCCAGACACAGGTCCTAAAGAAGGCAGAAATGCAACGCATTTAAGCAGTCTTAAAGCCAGCACAGCTGAGATAGACAAGCCATATTATAAGGATACCTGGTGAGCAGCTCCCAAAGAATGTTTTCTACGGAGAACTACAGGAGGGAAGGCGCTCTCAAGCTCTACAAAGATACACTCAATGCTTCACTGAAGGATTTCATCACATCAATAGCTTCTTGGGAATAGGCTGCACAGGATCAGTCAAATTCCCGGTGCCTCACAAACAAAAAGGTACAAGTAGGCAACGATCAGGAAAAGGCGCAATCAGAAAAAGATTCCCACTCCAAAAACCGGGGCGGGAAAAAACCAAACTAACAATAAGGTACTAAGACCATGAATACATTTAGTACTAAGCAGAATGAGCTATTTCCCAATAGGTGGCCACTCAGTTACATGCAGGGGTTTTACATGCATGTACCATTTCCTTCGACATTTACTTGCTCTACTTGCCATTTCCTGATCATTATTTACTTTTACAGTCCCTTTCACTCGGGTTTGCCGTTTGAGCATTTGCATCACACAAGAAGACCATGTGTTCCGAAGATCTGAGTTTCTTTTCATGTTGTCCACAAAGACATCTGAATTGATTGATCTGCTGATATGATTGACAGTTTCAAACTAAATGACCTTTGAAACGGCAAACTCGAGTGAAATTTTTAACTTACTATGTGGAATTTTTGCCATGTAGATACCGATCAGGTAACTGCTTAAATTGATAAAACTCTGCTTTTGTCTCTATCCTGTTTCAATGTGTGTTCTTAATATGCATTGTATATGTTGTGCAAAGAATTTTGAAATAAAAATGTGCTTTAACCAAACAGTTACAATGTTTTTTATCAGAAGAGGTGACACCATTACCTTAAGGTAAATGCTGAATATATTTAATGAACACCTGACACCTGCGACACTGTTTCAGTTCTAAAACAGAATTAAAAGTTACCTGATTTACAAACAAACGGCAAACTCAAGTGAACAAACTTGATTGACTTAAATGCTCAAACGGCAAACTCGAGTGAAAGGGGCTGTATCTTTTTGTATCGATTCCTGTTCAATCTATTGTTGCTAACTCCATTTTAGGAAAATATTTTCTTTAACATTTCGATGATATCTTGATGCGGTGGATGGTATTTAAATAACCGGCTCTGTACATGTATCTGTTCATTGTACATGTATAGCTACTGCTTTCAAAATTAACATCGAAAATACATACAAGGGGAAGAAGTTTTATGTTTAATTTAGTACCATCTTACATTTTATTTTGTCCCCTTGAAACATGGGTAAGCATTATTGTGATTCGCATCAATCTCCATTGTGTGCGGTAAGAATGAAAATTGAAAGAAGTAGACACGGTATTTGCTTTTTGGTCAGCTGACTTAGTTCCTGTGTAGTGTGAATGTGATCTTCATCATATGAAAATCCTGAAGAAAAATGTTTCATTTCGTAAATATTAACATAATCCAAACACATATTTACAATGTAAAATGAACAAAGGCAGATAATGCCGTTTCCGTCATAAATTTTAACAAACAACTGTTGCCGTTCCTTTTTTCTTTAATCAAATACTGTTCATATTGATTCGGTTAGAGCTTACAAGCAAATATCTTAACTTATGTCACGAGTGCAATGGACCAAAATAACAATCATACGATAACTCTGACTTAACAATCAGCACAAAAATACAGAGGTTGTACAACCGTTGTACAATGAGCGAACTATTACTGTGAGGGGAGAAAAACTGAAAGTTGTTGATAATTTCACTTACCTGGGCAGCACTCTGTCCTAGAGCGTTGATGAGGTTTCAGAATTGCAAAAGCAAGTGGGACATTTGTAATTCTCCTAGCAAATGTCTGGGAGCGAAATGGGATCAAGGTCGACACCAAGGCTTTGTTTGAAACGGCCAAACCATTTGAGCCGCATCGTGAGAAAACCGGATTTTTGCCTATGCGAAAACAAAGGCGCAGATCAGCTTCGCAGTAACTGCGAAGCTGATCAGCGCCTTTGTTTTCGCTACTCGGATAGTACAATTCCTCTTCTACTTAAATTCGAAATTTCAAGCTTCTAGCTCTTTTCTGAGCTTGTACAGGCCGGTTTGTGTCGTACCTGGTCGGAAACCCCGAAGACCGGTTATCTCGCGCCAAACCATTTATGTACAGTTGAGATCTTGACAGTATACATGTATCAACGTCATGCGAAGGGACTTAATACCAAGGCTTTTGTAATGTAAGCCCATATGTGCATGTGAGACCTGGACAGAATACCAACGTCATGCAAAGATACTTTATCATTTCAACTTAAGTTGTTTGAGAAAAAAGGTACGAGTATGCAACGATCAGGAAAAAGGCGCAATCAGAAAAAGTTTCCCACTCCAAAAAAACCGAGGAGGGAGAAAACTAAATTAACAATCAGATACTTATACCTTAAAAACATATCGTAAGCCGAATGAGCAGCTATTTTCCCAATAGGTGGCCACTCAGTTACCTAAACTTAACTTAAATATGATAACATACATAAGGCGCCAACAGCACAAAAAAATTTAAACACCAAGACATAAAACAATAACAATCACCACAGAAGTATCGCCTTGGAACGATCAGTAATATAAAATTACTGTCGGGCTGAAATCGATTTTACAGGTACCTAACCTCACCCTCAGCTTCTGCAGTGGTTCACAACATTTAGTTAGTTGTTCGGTCCTCGTGTTTAATCTGTAGCTAGTCAATGAATCATCGTGGACAAACAAATAAATTATGATAAATACCATGGTGAATCAAAAACGAGGACTCACAGATTGAGTAAGCTGCCCGACGATGGAGATCCCAGGGCGCAAAATAACTTACTAGCTCCGGAGCAAAAGAAAAACACCAGTTGAACCCCGGTGGGCAAAGCAAGAGACAAGAAGCTCCGGCCCCAACCGACTAAAATGAATAGCTTTATGTCGGGGCCATCATAGAGTCTGACGCCCGGCCCACCGGCGTGCAATTAAAGAAGGCAGCATGGTTATCAACCATGTTTGGGTTAAAACTAAGCATGCAGACTGTCACATAACATTTAAGTTATACCCTACGTCTGTAACGTGTTATGATTTTTCTGAATTGAAAAGAAAAATCATTCCTTCCTATAAGCTTCTTAAATTTGTAAACGAAGTCACCATAAAATTCTGGTTCCGAAAGGCCCCCGCGTAAAAGGGTCTTTAGCCCAACATTAAATTTTGAAATCAATTCATAGTGTCTGCGATCAAATTTAGAAAATGTTTTTCAAAGTTTATGATACCGATATCCCTGCTGGAGAAGTTTAGCTGTTAAACTTTTATTTCGGGCATTGAAGTCCGCAACATGATTGCAGACTAATAAGTTGTGAATGTATACACCATTGAGAAAGCTGCTGAAATCAAATGGAAGGACAAGAGCCCAGACAAAGGTCCTGAAGAAGCCGATAACGCAAAGCATGCTGCAGTCCTAGAGCTAGCACAGCTGATATGGACAGGCCATGTTATAAGAATGCCTGATGAGCGTACTCCGTACTGCTATCAATACCATCGGAAATACATACAAAGGGGAGTAGTACCATCTTGCATTTTATTTTGTCCCTTTAAAATACTTACTCATAGTAATTCGCACCAATCTTCACAATTGTGATGCGTAAAGGATGGAAGTCGAAAGAGGTAGTCACGGTATTTGCTTTGCGGTCAGTTCATGATTTCCAGTACGATCTTAATGTGATCTTCATCATATGAAAACATAAAAAATGTGTTTCATTAAAATATAAGAACACAATCCAAACATATTTACAATATATATAGTGGACAAGGGGGATAATGATAATTCCGTCATCAGTTTAAGCCAATAGCTGTTACCGTTCCATCGAGAAAGGTAAAATTGGACAACGCTCAGGAAATGAAGCAATCAGAAAAAAATTGCACTCTGTAATCCGAGGTGGGCAAAAACCTAAATAGCAATCAGGTACTTATACTAAGAAAACATTTCGTAAGCCGAGTGAGCAGATATTTCACAATAGGCAGCCACTCAGTTACACAACTTAACTTAAACTTTGATGATATGAAAACGTACAAGGTGCAAACAACGCAAAAAATTAACACCACCACATCACTTGGAACCATCACAGAAGTATCGCCTTGGGTCAGTAATATAAAATTATTTGCGGCTTAAACTAGTTTTACAGGATCCTAGCCCACCTTCAGCTTCTGCAGTGGTTTACGACATTTAGTTAGTTGTTCGGTCCTCGTGGTGACCTCTTCCGTCAACTATTATGAACACTGTTCATATAGTGCAAGCAAATATCTTCACCTACTATTTTTCGAGTGCAATGGATCAAAGTTCACAATCGTGATAACTGTGACTTTATAATCAGCGCAAAAATAAAGAGGTTGTACAACCTGCACATTGTTAGCGATACAATGAACCAACTATCACTGTGAGTGGAGAAAAACTGAAAATTGTTGATAAATTCACTTACTCGGACAGCACTCTGCTCCAGAGCAGTGAAGAGGCCTCTGCCAGAATTGCAAAAGCCAGTATGACATTTGTAATACTCGTAGCAAATATCTGGGAGCAAAATGGAATCAAGCACGACACCAAGCCTTTGTTTGGAACTGCCAACCCATTTATGTACATGTGAGACCTGGACAGTATACATGTACCAACGTCATGCAAAGAGACTTAATCAATTCCACTTAAATTGTTTGAGAAAAATAGTTTAAATCCAGTGGCAAGACAAGATTCCAGACACATGAGGCCCTGAAAAAGGCAGGGTCGCAATACATACATCTTAAAACTAGTTCAGCAAAGATATTCATGAAGAAAAGAGAATCTATGAAGCTGAATGAAAACGAGGTGAACGCGAAGCCAGGATCAATGGTATTTTTAGCATTCATTAATGAGCCGCCTCGTGGGAAAACCAACAATATGGTTTCCGAACAGGTCCGACAAAAAACCGGCTGTACAAGTACAGAAAAGAGCTAGAAGCTTGAAATTTCGGATTTAAGTAGAAGAGGAATTGTACTATCCTAGTAGCGAAAACAAAGGCGCTGATCAGCTTCGCGGTTACCGCGAAGCTGATCTGCGTCTTTGTTTTCGCCTATGCAGATTGTTGGTTTTCCCACGAGGCGGCTCATTTTACACTTGGTAGGTCTTTAAATGAGGTGCCATATGAAAATAATAACTATATAACATACATGAAATCATTATTTACAGTATGGTCAGATTATTACGGAATACAAAATATGGTAAAACAAAATGATACATGGATCGTCTTAGAAACTCCAACTAACACTATACATTACAGTTCATACTTAATTCACGATAACAGGTCAAGCTAAATACATAACTGGTTTACAAGTTTTTTTTAGAAACTGCTATAAAGTGCTATCAAAATTGAGCAACTTAAGCACTGTCAAAAGTAAACACAGCGACGCCTCATATACTACTCAAACTTTGATAAGCATCAAAACTTTATTTTTGATTACAGGACATACTGGCAATCTAACACCCAAAATTTTGCTATAGGTATATACCAGAACCAGCATCGTGCAAACATTCCAACTTTTTTCCGCGTTGCCTGCAAACGCTTCTTGCGGACTTGCAGAAACGATGGAACCCCCCTAAAATTGAAGTTGTCACTGTTTCCTTCCCTATCCAATTCTGTCGTTCATCTCCTCTTACTGGTTCATTCAACTGTAAAACTGTTTTGATAGTCGAAATGTCATTACTTTTGTGTCTAAAATGCACATTTGGAAAATTTCAGAAATCTGTGATTTTTGGTTAAAAACACGATTTTTTACCAAAAAACTGTTTTGTTTTGTTTTTTTTTTTTTCACTTAAAATGTTGTCCTTTGTACGGTGAGCATGAAACTGAAAACCGTTTTTGAATACGCACTCTGGTTGGCTGAAACCAGCGTTTTTTAAACGTGTTGTCAAATCACGTAATGCAAATTTCCATTAAGAAAATGTTCATTTTAATGACAAATGTTTAATCTAAACCAATACCTGTAGCTCAGATCGGTTTTCTGTTCCAAGCTCGCAGCCTTACTGGCAACGTTTTAAGGGAATAAATTATGTATTTATTTATTTTTTGGTAAAAAATCGTGTTTTTAATCAAAATCACAGATTTCTGAAATTTTCCAAATGTGCATTTTAGACACAAAAGTATCGATATTTCGATTATCAAAACAATTTTGCAGTTGAATGAACCAGTAAGAAGGGATGAATGAATCTGATAGGGTAGGCAGAGGGTAGTCAAAAGTGACAATTTCAATTTCAGGGGTTTTTCCATCGTTTCTGCAAGTCTGCGAGAAGCGCTCGCAGGCAACTCGAAAAAAAGATGGAATGTTTGCACAGTTGTGGTTCTGCTTCATATCTATAGCAAAATTTGGGGTGTTAGATTACAAGTATGTCCTGTTAACAAAAATAAAGTTTTGATGCTTATCAAACTTTGAGAAGTACAATGTATATAATATAATAAGGTTGTTTGGCATGAAACTATGATGTGCTTTGAACGGCTACTTTATCGCATCTGTTTTGTATAATTAATTGAGAATATTTGGAGTATTATAACATGCTTTTACCCATTTGTATTCTGAAAAAAGAGACACTTGTCATAACCGACAATATTGCCTATACTCTGAAATAATCATCCGTAATATACTGAAAGCATTTGGAATGCGAGCCATTAAAACTTGTTTATACTCCTTGAAAACTAAATTAAAATAAGTGTCTTCCAATGATACGTATGTTCAGACATATTAAGACTGTCTGTGTTTGTTCGGGTCTGAATAGCTGTGCCTTTCTCGTCATCTATATAACACCACCTCCACGTTTGCCATCTCAATACATCAACTTCCATCTCCCAATCCAGGTATTTCGTTTCAGTCACCATTAATGTTTTCCTGTTCTAGTTCTTTGATATGACCGTCTATTATCGTAGCCACGACTTCCAATGTTTTCTTCCAAGCGTCTTTAGTGAAGTCATCAATTTTCAACACATCGTCGAGGAAATCTAGAAACAATTTGAATGCATCCTAAAATGGAGAAATGGGAGAAATAGATTAATATTATTTATATGTTATCATCCCATTTTATCATATTCCGTATACACTCACGTTTCTGAATTTATCTATATAGATCTACATCAAGGTTTCTATGATGGGCATGTTTGATGGTCATTTCTCGGCAAGCGATCTAGCATATGTAATTGAAAATTTGGTGAAAAGTTTGAGTGGTCATATTTTTGTAATTTACACAGCTTCAATAATATTACATGGCTAGATAGCAGTACATTATACCTACCTGAAATTCCGGTGTCCTAATGCCTCGTCTGAAATGGTTTGCCGTGTTTTTCTGGATGAGGATGACCAGTGTGTCGGGATCATCTAAGTTCTCTACAAACGATCTTAGTCCCAGTTTAAAGTTTATTGTGTGGGCTTTCAGTTTTGCGTGTTCCTTCATTGTGTCAAAGTCCATACCATGTAATGATTTAAAATACGCGAATACAGATGGATACGCCTTGAACAACCTGAAAAACAACAACAACAACCTAACATTAATGAGCCGCCTCGTGGGAAAACCAACAATGTGGTTTCCGAACAGGTCCGACACAAACCAGCCTGTACAAGCACAGAAAAGTGCTAGAAGCTTGAAATTTCGGATTTAAGTAGAAGAGGAATTGTACTATCCGAGTAGCGAAAACAAAGACGCTGATCAGCTTCGCGGTTACCGCGAAGCTGATCTGCGCCTTTGTTTTCGCCTATGCAGATTGTTGGTTTTCCCACGGGGCGGCTCATTCGTTTAGCATTTAGAAAATGAAAAACAGGCTTGAATGAAGGATATCTTAATTTTGTACGCGAGATTTTACTATCTTAAACTGTTACTTGATACAGACTGTATGTGACATTTTTGTACTGCCACTTGTGAATTATGTTGATTCAAGATAGCTGTAGCTCTCTTATTTGGAATAAAAGTAGAAATTCTGTTTAAGCAGCAAACAAGAGATTGGCTATTTGGAATATAAGGCGTACAGTTGGTCTATCTCGACATTCATCTCAAAAGCCAGAAACGGGTTTTATATTACTCGGCAAAATATTACATATTCAGTTAAAGTGGATTCAAGTAGCCTTATCACATTGTATGGATTCCATTTACACCTCATTAATTCTTATAATTTAATGTCCAACTTAATTTCAACTTTGCCATATAGACCGTACTTTCAGCAGCGTTTGAACTTACTGTCATTGTTAAATAATGTCACTGTGACCAAATCAATGCCGAACTAATTGAAACTGTATTTTGTTACAAAACATCTAATTCATCTGTTACATCTGTGGTTATATAATGATTAATAGATGTTATTGGTAAAATACCTTGACCGTGCCGCTTAACTTCTGACATAGATATGCATTTGTTGATCGGACTGCTTAAATAACTATATATGTTCTGAATAATGCGACTCTATGGCGGTATATATGGCCACGTGCTTCACATGCCACTGGAAAAATGTGTAAAACAAATTGGTGCCCTTTTTACCGTGATCTCCTTCAGGAGTTCAAGCGGCACTAACCTTCAATCTATTATTTATATAAAGTACTAATTATGAACAATGAACAGTTAAGGGGATGCCAATTGTCAAAAACTAATACTTGTATAATTTTTACCTGTATAAAGAAAAATGACAATTTTTCTAAGGAGACTGGGCATTCTTGACACATTCTTGTATGAGTCATTCAAACATCGAATACATATTCTTTTATGCCCCAAACCTCAGCTCTAGAGGGCTCAGCAGCACGCTTATCAGCATTGTTCAAGTCACTTCCTGGTTTGATTCCATTGTCATCCGTCTGGCATGCCGGATAAATTTTACTAAAAGCTTTCACCGTAAACATGATCTCCAATGTCTTGACTACAATCTGTGAAAGTATTTTGAACAAAAAGTCAATATTTTGGGAGAAATCATACTATTTACTGTATCTGCTGTATAAGGTTTTCAGCATATATGATAAATACCATGTTTTCCCCGAGAAGAAATCATCTCCGAGTGGACAAACTTTCACAGATTGTAGTCTGGCTTTTGGAGATCATGTTTATGGTGGTAGCTTTTAGTAAAACTTATCCAGCATGCCAGACAGATGACAACGGAATCAAACCAGGAAGTAACTTGACCAATGCTGATAAGCGTGCTGCTGAGCCCTCTAGAGTTGAGTTTTTGGGCATAAAATAATCTGTATTCGATGTTTGAATGACTCATACAAGAATGTTTCAAGAATATCCAGTCTCCTTGGAAAAATTGTCATTTTTCTTTATACAGGTAAAATTATACAAGTATTAGATTTTAACAATTGGCATCCCCTTAACTATATGATTCCAGCTTCAAACAGAGACCCTTTAAGCAGTGAACATATTAATGAGAAAGGGGATGAGCCATACCATGGTTTCGGCTACATAAGCCTCGTTAGTAACCCTTTAGATTTAACAACATGGAGCCAAAGAGAATCACTGTAATTTTGCACCTTTCAACAGGGTAGTCGATACAAACACTAGTATTTTCTAAATGGGACCAAATGTATCTAAACCGATAATAATTTTCTGATTTCTCAGAATATCCTCGCTTATCTGAAAGGACCAAGGAAAATATTATCTGCACTATGGATGATGTACGGAGAGACTTCTAAGGCCGCCACAAAATTTACTAACATACAGAATCATGAAATGACAGAGAGAGAGAGAGAGAGAGAGAGAGAGAGAGAGAGAGAGAGAGAGCGACCTGATGAAGAAGTCTGGCCCGTGCTGTTTCCAGTCTGCAGCCACTTTGCCCCAGCTTTCCACTACCACGTCCTTCTGTCGTCTTGATAACCCCGTCTTTGGGTCCGGGGTGTCCATGATTAGGGTTGGTAGTTATTCAATCCTGAAAATATACAATACACACTCAACAATAAGTAATATATCTTTAGTTGGTCTTTGAGAAATCAATTAAAAGTAGCGCATTTTAGTTGTCCTTGAGAGAAGTGTACAATACATTCAAATCTTTAGCCGTCCTTGAAAAAACTGTACAACCCATTCAATTAAAAATAAGTTGTCATTAAGACAAGAGCATAAATATATCCATGTAAATTAGAAACAACGCATCTTTAATTGTCGTAGAAAAAGTGTACAATCCACTGAATTAAAAGTAAGACATCTTTACACTGTCAATGAGAGAAGAGGTACAACCCATTTAATTAAAAATAACGCATGCATGTATTATTTAGTCGTCCTTGTGAAAAGTGTACACTGTTCAATTAGAAGAATGACATCTTAAGCTGTCCTTGAGAAAAGTGTACAATCCATTCATTTAAAATAACACATCTTTAGTTGTCATTGAGAGAAGGGTACAATCCATTCCATTTAAAGTTTTCCCTGAGAGACATTTACAACTCAATGCAAAATTAATAGCATATTTTATCCTTGAAAAATATTATTCATTCAATTAAAAGTAATACATATTTAATTGTCTCTGAAAGCTTATCGTATTATTCCAAAGTACACATAATATACAAGTAATGCTGTCCTTGTGTACATTAGCTAATTTTCGTGTCAGCTGTAGTTGCTGGTGTGCTTCGGGATATAAACGAACTTTTACACAGTTTAAGCCTCGATGAATTGCATCTATTTTACAAGCTTATATTCGTCCCAGTTTATTTTTCTGTGTATTTTTCCACAACCTACTATCTATACTATCTATGAAATGCTAACGATAACAAGGTGTTTTTCATACACTGTGCCGCGGTGTTGCGACAGTTTTGAATTTGAGCATCAACATGAGAAAACCTGTCATCATGTTTCCTATCAGAGGGTCGACATGTCCACATATAGATAAATAAAGCATTGTACTACTATCATAGGCGTTGGCGAGCTACGTAGTCAGCGGTTGTTCTATGTCTTGTTTTTTTTTATTTTGAGTATAATCCGGTTTTCTCATGCGTAGGCTCAATTTATCTTGTCATCATCAACGCATACGTCAGTCTTTCTACGAAGAACAGTTTAGAATGACAATCGGGTCACATACTAACAGCGCCTACGAGAGTATTTATATGTCAAAGTTGTAAACTGCATAGTACCTTAAAGGTCAATGACAGTTTTTGTTTTCTTTTAATACCTAACCTTGGTTTCGAATTAAACGTTGTTTTTAACATCTTCCTTCGGTAATGGTTTAGGTATATCAAGTGAAATAGATACATGTAAGATCAAGTTAGTTCTGATGCAGCGATGCCAAATTTAAGAAATAGATCAGCTCTAGCAGTGAATTGTTGAGTAATAATTCACTGTTTGGAGGTCAGTTGTAAAGAAGATCAAATCACGAGCGCGTAGCGCGAGTGATTTATCTTCTTACAACTGACCGACAAACAGTGAATTATTACTCAACAATTCACGCAGTTGAGCTGATCTATTTCGATTCTAACACACAATAAACGGAATAAATGTTGCTGAAACCGTCGATATCGTTCAGCTTTCCGCCATTGCAAATGCAGATATCCCGCCAAATATTTGACTGTAATGCTGGTATTTACACACACGTATTACGTTTGTTGTGCGCTAAAACGACGTTTCACCGTCTAACGCTGCTTTGTGGGATAGCTGACGTCACAAATGCCGCAAAGTAACGTCACGCTTATTCGCCCAGTGAAATTGTTGCACAATATAACACGTTTTTTACCATTGGCTATATAGGCGAGGTGTGTTAGAATATTCTATATTCTACGCGCCTGTTCCCGACATTTCACTGGGATAATGAGACATACATGTACAAACAAAATAGACTGAGTTTCACAGCCCACGCAACACGTCATTAAAATTTGAATAACATTTTGGACAGTCAATTCATTCAAAATTCCGAATATATATAACCTGTGATCTTTTTCGCAAGTTCTCCTAAAATTGCGTAAAAACTGGCGAAGGGGTCATTTTCAAAAATGAAGGAAATCAGCGATTTTGACGAACTTCGTGCTAAACTGTGCAAACGACCCAATTCTTTAGCAGCGAAACACAATGAAAAAACGAATTTCCCATAGCTGCAATAGACTTTACTCAATGAGGCTAGGTTGCCAAAATAAAGCATATGGTTCACATCTGCAGTGACGTCGACCACGTGACCAAGTGACGTGGAACGCATAAAAACTAGCAATTTTCGAGTACTGAAAATCAATGCCAATTTCTGTCGTTGATCCGTAGAATTCAACATCTCCCAAGATTTGAATTGTGTGGATTTTTTTAAAAAAGTTTCGAGCCACGGAATATGCAGTTTTGTACCCTAGTGCGTGTTGCCGCGCGTGCGCATTAAAACATTAGATTTGATAACACAGAAAGATTTTCGAGTCATTTTTATGATGATTAGGCACGGACGTTTTTAGATTTTTGACCGATGAGAGGAAAAAATAAAGTTGCGTTGGCTGTGGAACTCAGTATATGATCAGTCAACTGTCACCAAGAAGTATAGAATAGGGACTCATGTTATATGTTCATGGACGGCTGCCAAAAGACAAACTGACCATTAGAGAAATCAAAACCTGCTACAAGACTTATTTGATGAATCAGCAATGCCAAAATCTATCATTTAAGCAAAAACGCAAAAAGTGCAAAAAGTGCAGGTTTGCTCATATTATTGATATATCTCCTACCGTAGATTGATTATGATACGGCTCCAATCAATAAAGCGTCTCTGTTTATACAATGACAACATCTTAACTTTGAAATTTAAGACGAAATACGGGTATATATAGACAAAAAGTAGAAAACTGCTACATCATTTTTGCTCTTTGTAGAGAGATCTTATAGATATACATTTATGTAGAAAAAAGCATCGTTCTGTTGTAAATGTGTCAAATCTTTGCGTTTTCTTAGACTTGCAATGGCCCACAATTTAAAAGCCATGATATGGAACGCATGCGGGTAACTTTTCTAGCTTTATGACTACTGTGCGGATATCTTGATTATGGCATCTCTAAATATCTATGAAAAGCCACAAAACCATTAATGTCTTCAACCAACAAACCTTGTACCAACGTTTTTCCTGATCGACAATAGCCCGTAATGATGAAAGTCGAAATAACGAGACCAGACAACGGGGCACTCATCAAATGTTCATCAAAGCATCATGCAATATAGGCAGAGATTAATTGTAAATTTCATTGGGAAAAAAATGATATTTTTAGTATTTTTGCTCGAAAGATACATTGTGGGTACAGGTTAGAATCGCCTCGCCGATGCGGTTCTAACGGGTACACACAATCTATGTTTTGGATCAACAATACGAAAACCAGACCCCATTTTTAATATATAAGTAAGATCGAAGGGCGTATACATTTCACGGCCTGATGGCAGGCAATGGGGCACTCATCAAATGCTCATCAAAGTAAGAGATCTCGAAATGGTATAATAGTTGTTTACAATGTACTCTACTTATTATGAGTTAATCTACTGCGTACTAATGATCACAGAAATATGCACGTAGCAGTTTAACTGCTGGTTAACCCCCGTCATTTCCTATCGTCATCGCTTGCAAATAGAATACTTTAAGGTACTGCTTCTTATTTGCTACACTTATAATGACAGGTTTAAGAAAAGCGCAAAATAAAAATAAAATTTTTAAAATATTGACATATAGGAGAACATTTTGATTAGAACGTAACATTTCTATTTGTATTATAGCTTTACTATCAGGTCAACAACGACTCTTAGTCTAATGCAATATCAATTAGGACATGCTTGCTATCAATAGCAGATAGAATATACCATTAACTACAATATTAACCACGTTAATAGTGATTTCGCAAAGCGATTTTAGAAAAGGTCAACTTGACAGACCACAATCTGTGCTGCTAATAAGAAACATTGATCTCTGTTTATTTTAAACAGCTTATTTGATAGATCTACATAACTGTGCTGCAAATATGTAACACAATTAGGTGAAGTTCAGAACAGAGTGGATTGAAGAGCTCAAAGATTGAAGTAGCGAAGTAGCACAGGTATAAGAAACCGGTCATAGTAACCTCTTATACTTACAACGGTACAATATCGACGTCAACCTGATGACTTACCAAATCAAAATAAATAAATATTTCCGTGCTCGTATATGGGAAAATCTTGCATAGCCCTCCTTTCGGAACCAGAATGATATGGTGACCAGGGGTCAGTAACTCGAAGGCATCGTAAGTTCTCCTTCTTACGACATACGTACGATGATCTTAACATGACCGCCTTAAAATTTACGCCCTTGCCATTCCAGCTACTCTAAAGTATCGTAACTTTTTTAAATGAAAGGTGCCACTTCATAAGATAATATGATGCTAAGTTGGCTTGAGATGACCGTAAAGTTACGATGCTGTGAAGTTGTCACAGTATCTTAAGGTCCTTTTTCAGTTATACACCATAATCCCTAAGAGATACTTAAAGTGAAGAGGGTTTCGTGCGACAAGCTTGTCCACATATGATTTTTCTACTCTGTATACAACATTACCACATAATCTAATAAAAGAAAAACTTCTGGATTTGATAGAGTGGACCTTCAAAAGGGCATTAAAAAACTATGGTTCACTTTATTTGGCATGTAATGACAGAAAGGCTTTTTTCACTTCCTCTGACCAAAGTCGGTATACACTTTGGTCATGTCAGAATGTGTGCGACGCCTTGTCCTATCTCCTTGATAATATTTATATTAGATTTGGGACCAAGTTATACAGACAAATTGTTGGAATTCCGATGGGTACAAATTGCGCACCTCTCGTAGCTGATTTATTTTTATACTGCTACGAAAGAGATTTCATGGATTCTCTTAACCATGATAATCAAGCTGATGTTATCGAGGCTTTTAATTCCACATCTAGGTACCTCGATGACCTTTTGAACATTGACAACCCTTATTTTGAAGGTATGGTCAATCAAATTTATCCACCTGAACTTCAGTTGAACAAAGCCAATATCTCAGATACCGAAGCCCCCTTTTTAGATCTACATCTTTCTGTTGCAAATGGATTTGTTTCTTCTAAAATTTATGATAAGCGCGATGACTTTGATTTTTATATAGTAAATTTTCCTTTTTTTTTTGGATAGTGACGTTCCTCGTCGTGCTTCTTATGGTGTTTACATTTCGCAACTTATTAGGTTTGCTAGAGTCTGCAATCATGTTACAGACTTCAACGCTCGAAATAAATGTTTAACAGCAAAACTTCTCCAACAAGGCTATCGGTATCATAAACTTCGAAAAACCTTTTCTAAATTTTATCGTAGACACTATGAATTGATTTCCAAATATAATGTTGGGTTAAAGACGCTTTTAAGTGAGGGCCTTTCGGAACCTGAATTTTGTAGTGACTTAGTTTACAAATTTAAGAAACTTATAGGACTTAATGATTTTTCTTTTCAGTTCAGAAAAATCATAACACGTTACAGACGTATAGGTTATAACTTGAATGTTATGCGACAGTCTGCATGCTTAGTTTTTAACCCAATCATGGTTGATAACTATGCTGCCTTCTTTAATTGCACGCCGGTGGGTCGGGCGTCAGACTCTATGATGGCCCCTACTTAAAGCTATTCATTTTAGTTGGTTGGGGCCGGAGCTTCTTGTCTGTTGCTTTGCCCACCGGGGTCCAACTGGTGTTTCTCTATTGCTCCGGAGTTAGTAGGTTATTCGGCGCCCAGGTATCTCCATCGTCGGGCAGCTTACTCAATCTGTGAGTCCTTGTTTTTGATTCATCAGGATGTTTATCATGATTTATTTGTTTGTTCTTGATGATTCATTGACTAGTTAGAGATTCACCACGAGGACCGAAGAACTTACTAAATGTTATGAACCACTGCAGAAGCTGAGGGTGAGGTTAGGATCCTGTAAAAGCGGTTTAAGCCCGCCAGTAACTTTGTGTTACTGACCGTTCCAAGGCGATACGTCTGTGGTGGTTCTTTTTGTTTTATGTCTTGGTGTTTAAAATATTTTTGTGCTGTTGGCGCCTTATGTATGTTTTCATATTTTTAATTAAGTTAAGGTAACGGAGTGGCCACCTATTGGTAAAATAGCTGCTCATTCGGCTTACGATATGTTTCATGGTATAAGTGCCTGATTGTTAGTTTGGTTTTTTCCCACCTCGGTTTTTGGAGTGGGAATCTCTTTCTGGTTGCGCCTTTTCCTGATCTTTGTCTACTTGTACCTTTTTAAGTTGGTCGTAAGATAATCTTAAGCTTAAGATGGCTTTGAGTTACTAACCCCTGGTTTACAAATTTAAGAAACTGACAGTATGCATGCTTAGTTTTTAACACAATCATGGTTGATAACTATGCTTCATTTTTAACTTACTTGTTCTGATTCTTGTTTATAGCTCTGTATAATGTGTATAATTTAGCCACTGCAGAAGCTGAGGGCGAGACTTTGGTCCTGTGAAACCATTTTAAGCCCCGCAGTAATTTTATATAACTGTTCGTGCCAAGGCACTACTTTGTTGTGCTTCTATTTGTTTTATGTTTTGGAGTCGATTTTTTGTGCTGTTTGCACATTATGTACGTTTTTATGTTTAGTTAATTTTGAGTAACTGAGTGGCCTCCTTTTGTGAAATATCTGCTCACTCGACTTACGATACGTTATCTTAGTATACGTAACTCGAAGGCATCGTAAGTTCCCCAACTTACGACAAACTTAAGATGACCACCTTAAAATTTACGCCATTGCTATTCCAGTTACACTAAGCTGTCGGAACTTTTTTTTTCAAATGAAAGGTGCCACTTTGTAAGATAAGATGTCGCCAAAGTTACGATGCTGTTAAGTTGTCACCGTTACTTAAGGTCCTTTTCAGTTTTTCACCATAATCCCTAAGATATACTTAAGTTGTTCGTAAGCTGATCTTAAGCTTAAAATGGCTTTGAGTTACCAACCCCAATTTAGCTTTTCCCACCTGGTTTTTGGAGTGAGAATTGCTTTCTGATTGTACCATTTCCTAATCACTGTCTACTTTTACCGTTTCATTATTATTTTAACTCGCATTTTAAAATGGGCAAACATGGACTGGCATCCAAAGAACACCACACTGCTACGATGCTCTACTATTTTGTTAAGGTTGCAATTACCGGATAAACCCATACACATATTCCGATACCGTTTCTTTTATGTTGTAATATCAATCGTTACCCTAATCCTGTTTAACATTAATTATATTAAAATGCACTAACCTTTGCAAACTTCCAGATTAAAGCACTGATATTGGTAGCTGTTTACACTAACAGAGTTGAAATATGGTATGACAATTCAATATTTGTCAATTTATATTCACGCTTCAGATTCCAATTTCAAACTTGCTTATTTACTATACCTACAACTACAAGTGCATACAACCCTTATTTAAATATTGACTGACACTTTCTTGATTACAATGGTATATACCATTCATAATAAACTATTTGACATAACATTGCTATTATGTTAACATCATAATAATAAAACATTTTTAATAACATCGGTAGGCAGACAGAGTAAAGAAGGTAAAAGTAAAAGTAGGCAATGGTAAGGAAATGGCGCAATCAGAAAGAAATTCCCACTCCACAAACCGAGGGATGGAAAATGACATTTAGGTACTTATACAAAGAAAACATATCGTAAGCCGAGTGAGCAGCTATTTCCCAATAGGCGGTCACTCAGTTATCCGAACTGAACTAAAATATGAAAACGTACATAAGGCCGAAACAGCACAAACCTTCGACTCCAAAACACAAAACAATAAAAACCACAACAGAAGTATCGCCTTGGAACGATCAGTAATATAAAATTACTGGGAGGCTTAAACCGGTTTGCTTGGCCAACCGGGGTTCATCTGGTGCTTTTCTTTTGCTCCGGATTTAGTAAGCTATTGGGCGCCGAGGGCTCTCCATCGTCGGGCAGCTTACTCTATCTGTGAGTCCTCGTTTTTGATTCATCATGGAGTTTATCATGATTTATTTGTTTGTCCATGATGATTCATTGACTAGTTAGAGATTCACCACGAGGAACGAACAACTAACTAAATGTTGTGAACCACTACAGAAGCTGAGGGTGAGGTACCTGTTTAACCGGTTTAAGCCCGTCGGTTATTTTATATATTTGATCCTTCCATGGCGATATGTCTTACGACCAACTTAAGTATCTCTTAGGGATTATGGTGAATAAGTGAAAAGGACCTTAAGTTACGGTGATAACTTAACAGCATCGTAACTTTACGGTCAACTCAAGCCACCTAAGCATCGTATTATCTTACGAGTGGTGCCTTTCATTTAAAAAAAAGTTACGATAGTTTAGAGAAGCTGGAAAAGCAATGGCATAAATTCTAAGGCGGTCATCTTAAGATCATCGTAAGTATGTCGTAAGAAGGGGTACTTACAATGCCTTCGAGTTACTAACCCCTGATTGTTAATTTATTTTTTCCCACCTCGGTGTTTGGAGTGTGACTCTTTTTCTGACTGCGCCTTTTCCTGATCGTTGCCTACTTGTACCTTTTTACAGGCGTCTAAACTCACCCTCATCTTCTGCAATGATTCACAACATTAAGTTAGTTGTTTGGTCCTGGTGGTGAATCTCTAACTAGTCAACGAATCACCAAGGACAAACGAATAAATCATGATAACCACCCCGATGAATCAAAAACGAGGACCCAACAGATTCAGTAAGCTGCACGACGATGGAGATTATCTTACTGAAACCCGGAGCAAAAGAAAAACACCAGTTGAACCCCAGTGGGCCAAGCAACAGACAAGAAGCTCCGGCCTAAACCAAGGAAAATGAATAGCTCTATGTCGGGGCCATCATAGAGTCTGACGCCCGACACACCGGCGTGCAAATGAAGAAGGCAGCATAGCCATCAACAATGATTGCGTTAAAAACTAAGCATGCAGACTTTAACATAACATTCAAGTTATATCCCAAACGTCTGTAACGTGTTTTGACGTTTCTGAACTGAAAAGAAAAATCATTCCTTCATATAACTTTCTTAAATTTGTAAACAAAGTCACCATAAATTCAGCTGGGGTTAGTAACTCGAAGGCATCGTAAAAAGGTACACGTAGGCAAAGATCAGGAAAAGGCGCAATCAGAAAGAGATTCCAACTCCAAAAACCGAGGTGGGAAAAAACCAAACTAACAATCAGGCACTTATACCATGAAACATATCGTAAGCCAAATGAGCAGCTATTTTACCAATAGGTGGCCACTCAGTTACCTTAACTTAATTAAAAATATGAAAACATACATAAGGCGCCAACAGCACAAACAATTTTAAACACCAAGACATAAAACAAAAAGAACCACCACAGAAGTATCGCCTTGGAACGATCAGTAACACAAAGTTACTGGCGGGCTTAAACCGGTTTTACAGGATCCTAACCTCACCCTCAGCTTCTGCAGTGGTTCATAACATTTAGTAAGTTCTTCGGTCCTCGTGGTGAATATCTAACTAGTCAATGAATCATCAAGAACAAATAAATAAATCCTGATAAACATCCTGATGAATCAAAAACAAGGACTCACAGATTGAGTAAGCTGCCCGACGATGGAGATCCCTGGGCGCCGAATAACCTACTAACTCCGGAGCAAAAGAAAAACACCAGTTGGATCCCGGTGGGCCAAGCAACAGACAAGGAGCTCCGGCCCCAACCAACTAAAATGAATAGCTTTAAGTCGGGGCCATCATAGAGTCTGACGCCCGACCCACCGGCGTGCAATTAAAGAAGGCAGCATAGTTATCAACTATGATTGGGTTAAAAACTAAGCATGCAGACTGTCGCATAACATTCAAGTTATAACCTATACGTCTGTAACGTGTTATGATTTTTCTGAACTGAAAAGAAAAATCATTAATTCCTATAAGTTTCTTAAATTTGTAAACTAAGTCACCATAAAATTCAGGTTCCGAAAGACCCTCACTTAAAAGCGTCTTTAATCCAACATTATATTTGGAAATCAATTCATAGTGTCTACGATAAAATTTAGAAAAGGTTTTTCGAAGTTTATGATACCGATAGCCCTGTTGGA
Source organism: Rugalucina vietnamica (assembly GCA_964017185.1). Lineage (NCBI taxonomy): Eukaryota > Metazoa > Mollusca > Bivalvia > Lucinida > Lucinidae > Rugalucina > Rugalucina vietnamica. Next base: position 58,582,765 of record OZ024875.1, on the reverse strand, counting down.
GAAGTTTTGTAAGTTTCCTTCTTACGACATACTTAAGATGATCTTAAGATGACCGCCTTAAAATTTACGCCCTGGCAATTCCAGCTACTTTAAACCATCGTAACTTTTCTTGAATGAAACGTGCCTCTTCGTAACATAACACGATGCTAAGGTGACTTGAGTTGACTGTAAAGTTACGATGCTATTAAGTTGTCACCATAAGTTAAGGTCCTTTTCAGTTATTCACCATAATCCCTAGGAGATACTTAAGTTGGTCGTAAGATGATCTTAAGCTTAAGATGGCTTTGAGTTACTAACCCAGTGGTTCCGAAAGGCCCTTACGTAAAAGCGTCTTTAACCCAAAATTATTTGGAAATCAACTCATACTGTCTGCGATAAAATTTAGAAAATACTTTTCGAAGTTTATGATACCGATAGCCCTGCTGGAGAAGTTTGGCTGTTAAACATTTCTTTCGCGCGTTGAAGTCCGCTACATGATTGCAGACTCTAGCAAACCTAATAAGTTGCGAAATGTATACGGCGAGGAACGTCACCATCCAAAAACGAAAAATTTACTATTATATCAAAAACAAAGTTATCGCGTTTATCATAAATTTGAGAAGAAACAAATCCATTTGCAATAAAAAGATGTAAATTCAAAAAGGGGGCTTCGGTAAATGTGGTGTTGGCTTTCAACTGTAGTTCAGGTGAATAAATGCCTTCAAAATAAGGATTGTCAATATTCAAAAGGTCATCGAGGTACCTAGAAGGCCTCGCTAACATCAGCATGATTGTCATGGTTAAGAGAATCTATGTTTGCAACAAGGCGTGCTGGTCCACACGAACGAACATCGATGTATGCAAAATACGCTTTACTTTATTTACTTTGTTTTATCTGTTTGCAGTTGGAGAAATCACAAGATTCTACATAAGAATTTTGACGCAATCGTCTAAGCGCTTGTCCGTCACCTCCGTAATCAGATCGTTATTTAGGAAGCCAATGCTTATTTGCCTGACGGTGGGCTCTTCTGTGCTGTAGCTAAATACTTTAAGCTAATTTTATCTCTAAATGCAAGTAGAGCCGGTTATGATGTTACAGATTCCGGTAATGACCCTTTAATTAACTCTGGATTTGCATTCTTCACGCTTTCTTTCAGCGTCACCTATCCTCTTGTTTTTCTTGGCTTATACTGCGTTTACACTATGTTCCCGGCGGCCCAAGCAGCCCCGTTTGCTCGTCTGTTTTCAAGATCTATTACGTCTTCTTATTAGTTTTCTTACGTTGTATTAGAATGTGTGCGACGCCTTATCCTATCTCCTTTCAGAATGTGTGCGACGCCTTATCCTATCTCCTGGATAATATTTATATTAGATTTGGGACCAAGTTATACAGACAAATTGTTGGAATTCCGATGGGTACAAATTGCGCACCTCTCGTAGCTGATTTATTTTTATACTGCTACGAGAGAGATTTCATGGATTCTCTTAACCATGATAATCAAGCTGATGTTATCGAGGCTTTTAATTCCACTTCTAGGTACCTCGATGACCTTTTGAACATTGACAACCCTTATTTTGAAGGTATGGTCAATCAAATTTATCCACCTGAACTACAGTTGAACAAAGCCAATATCTCGGATACCGAAGCCCCCTTTTTAGATCTACATCTTTCTGTTGCAAATGGATTTGTTTCTTCTAAAATTTATGATAAGCGCGATGACTTTGATTTTGATATAGTAAACTTTCCGTTTTTGGATGGTGACGTTCCTCGCCGTGCTTCTTATGGCGTATACATTTCGCAACTTATTAGGTTTGCTAGAGTCTGCAATCATGTTACAGACTTCAACGCTCGTAATAAATGTTTAACGGCCAAACTTCTCCAACAGGGCTATCGGTATCATAAACTTCGAAAAACCTTTTCTAAATTTTATCGTAGACACTATGAATTGATTTCCAAATATAATGTTGGGTTAAAGACGCTTTTAAATGAGGGCCTTTCGGAACCAGAATTTTATGGTGACTTGGTTTACAAATTCAAGAAACTTATAGGAAGTAATGATTTTTCTTTTCAGTTTAGAAAAATCATAACACGTTACAGACGTATAGGTTATAACTTGAATGTTATGCGACAGTCTGCATGCTTAGTTTTTAACCCAATCATGGTTGATAACTACGCTGCCTTCTTTAATTGCACGCCGGTGGGTCGGGCGTCAGACTCTAAGACGCCATGTAAAATCGGTTTAAGCCCGCCAGTAACTTTGTGTTACTGATCGTTCCAAGTCGATACTTCTGTGGTGGTTCTTTTTGTTTTATGTCTTGGTGTTTAAAAATTTTTTGTGCTGTTGGCGCCTTATGTATGTTTTCATATTTTTAGTTAAGTTGGGGTAACTGAGTGGCCACCTATTGGGAAAATAGCTGCCCATTCGGCTTACGATTGTATCATGGTATAAGTACCTGATTGTTAGTTTGGTTTTTTCCCACCTCGGTTTTTGGAGTGGGAATCTTTTTCTGATTGCGCCTTTTCCTGATCTTTGCCTACTTGAGCCTTTCTATGATGGCCCCGACTTAAAGCTATTCATTTTAGTTGGTTGGGGCCGGAGCTTCTTGTCTGTTGCTTGGCCCACTGGGGTCCAACTGATGTTTTTCTTTTGCTCCGGAGTTAGTAAGTTATTCGGCGCCCAGGGATCTCCATCGTCGGGCAGCTTACTCAATCTGTGAGTCCTGGTTTTTGATTCATCAGGATGTTTATCATGATTTATTGTTTGTTCTTGATGATTCATTGACTAGGTACCTGATTGTTAGTTTGGTTTTTTCCCACCTCGGGTTTTTGGAGTGGGAATCTTTTGCTGATTGCGCCTTTTCCTGATCTTTGCCTATTTGTACCTTTTTACGATATCCGTACAAGCCGTGGTACTTGTACTACCTAGCAATTAATAGGCCGGTGTGTCACGGAGGCGCTAATGGTACGTTACGGTTATCCACGATCTATCACGATTATTAGCACGTTCTATTACGGCCTTTTACGTTCTGATGCGGTCAGTTGCGTTTTGGCACTGGCGTAGCAGGTGTTTTCGTTCTGTCAAGGTCAGCTACAAACAAAACGTGATACCATGCAATTTAAAGCGATTTTTATGCTTTTTATTTAAAAATAAGCCTTTTGAAATAATAACAACCACCTCCTTGTTGTTTCATATAATGTGTGTATATTGTACCTGTAATATGCCCATAAGGGCCTATTGTGGAAAGATAAAATATTCTATTCTATTATATTCCATTCTACAACCTACTGCAGACGGTTGATTAAGAAAGTTCGGGATTTTATTTCTTCTTCAATGACATAATGCAGCGTATGGTGTCTATTGTTCACTATAGCGACTGCTTCAATGTGAAGGAACGTGTCCCCATGATATGCCATTTTATATCTTTAAACTTCACGCGCCGTGATAACCGTAACATAACGTGACATACGTAGTAGAACGCAGTCAACGCCGTCGAAGACTGTAACACACCTAAAACGTGTTGAGAATTCCGTAGAAAACGAGACGAGACGCGAGACGACCGTGATCAAACGCAGCTGAACGTGGAAGATCCGTAGCTTGCCGGGCTATTCACTAGTTTCCCGTTACGCTACGGACCGCGTCTACGTACTGTTAACGTGCTGTCACGGTGTGTAACGTTTTATCACGACCCATTACATTTCTCATTTCCGCCGTGACTGCCGTGGCAGATTTTGGCTGTCAAAACATTTGCCACGATGTCCACAGTTATCACGGCCTGCTACGTTTGCCTATCCCGTTCGCCTGCGTTTCCTCACGTTTATCCCGTTTTGATCACGTTTGTCTGAAACACAGGAAACACAGTGTAAACGCAGTATTACCATGTCCATATTGTACGTATGTTGCTCATTCTGTATCTGTTTAGATTTCGTTTAAAGGATACAATGAAGACACTTACAGGTATCAACACAATAATAGTCAGAGTACCGTCCAAAACAGAGTTGCTTACCTTTTTTCTCTTTGATTTGCTTATGTGAGGCTTATGTTCTGTCTCTTAATATGCTTAACCCAATTCCACACACTGTCTATAGATCTGCCAAATGAATTGTCGTGTACATCCTGTAAGCACTATACAGTTGCATTTTGTTTTATATGTCAACTTCAACCTTGAGTCTGCAAAAATAACTGATAAATGTCAAGTAGAATATGCTTATGCATAAATTGATGGCATGTAGTTATTGTATGAACCACTTCTTCAGAAACCTATTGTTTGTTTATGCGCAAGCCAAAGATCAGAGATCAGCCGCGTTTTTACATTATCAATAATGGTATTGCCCAATGGTCTTTAAATTCGAACATTTAGGGCACACAATTGGCCGAGATTATTCAAGAACAACGCTTTTCTCACCGGCTTGTTTCGGATATTTTGAACCTCGAAGATAGATTTTTACGAGAAAGATAATCTATACGAGAAAGATAATTTACTTACTTCCAAAGATGCAAATAACTTGGATGAGAAAACAATCGATGCGTCTCCTAGTTTAATGGTAGAATTAGATGGTATTTGTGACATGAGCTTGAATTGATGAATGAAAATGATATGATTATAAATATCGTGACAATAACATACACAATATGACCTGGTGTTGTAATCAATAGCTTTTGCATTATCAGGAAAGCATGTCCATGAAATGTATACCTCCTTAAACCCCACTTTTATAATAGAAAAAACTGGGATTTGCAGGGGTATACCTAAATTACTTAATTTGATCCAAAACATAACGTGTACCCACAATGTATGTTTTGAGCGAAAATATTGAAAATTCGATTTTTTTCCAATGAAGTTTTCATTTTTGCTTGTGAAAAAATCTCTGTAATATTGCATGGGCAAGTTTTCTTAATGTTCTCCGGAAAATACTGTAACAGTTTCAGCACTTGAATTGATTGTTTTGTTGTTTGTAGTGCCAATGAGTGCAGTTCTACATTGTGGTTTCCAAATATAAGTAATGGCAAACCTTGAACTACATTGCATTATGTATTGTTATTGTGATCTACATTTGGTCTTAATTTAACTTGCCGGATAGCTATAAATACGATCTTATTAACATTTGTAATGTATATACAAGTACCGTTAAGTAAATAGCCGTTGTTTTAGACATACCGAAAATGCAATGGGTGATATAAGTATTCCACTCTACCTTAAGATAAAAAAATGTGAACTGAATTTAAATGAACCAAACCGCAATCGTACTGACAGAGTACATGTACCAACAGTTTTGAATGATGGCACAGTAACATTAAAGAAAATGACTTTGGACTGTCTCGAGTAGTTACTGAAGGAAGCGTATGTTGTTAAAATTGTCAGAAACTCTGCTATTTTCAATCAATTAGCCCCTATTCTATCATGTCATGCGAAGGTCATATTGCAATTATTTCTCTGAAATCACAAAACAATACTTTGACAAACAGTTCGCCTGGAAATGAACGGCAATTAAAATGGTTAAAAATTTAAACTAACTTACCAAGATTCTTGTTCTAATCCAACGTGTTTTAAATTAGACAATCTCTGATCTTCGCAAAAACACATCTGTTGAACTACAAGTGGCCAATACCTCTATTTACGACTGATTGACAGTTATATCTGTACACTTTACGTCTAAGAGATGGATTCCACATTAACTAAGTGGTCTCTTGGGTAAGGCTGTTGGGCACTCATCAGATATGTATGCTGTTGGGAATAGCTTCGGTGATAAGCTTGAAGAACCAAACGAACATTGAATTGCTAAGCTGGTATTTGCGCAGTTGTAAGCCTGGCGTCCTATGTATGGAGTCGCTTACATGTATTTGTAAGACTAAGTTGCAATTTACTATCGTAAAGCTTTATCTAATTCCCTATCCATCATCTACGCTCACTGACAATGCACAAAATGCACTTTTTATGCATAACCATATTTGAGATGCGACACAAGAAAACCGGTAATCGGAGTTTCCGATTAGGTTTGACACAAACCGGCCATTATATGTTACAGACGTATAGGATATAATTTAAATGTTATGCGACAGTCTACATGCTTAGTTGTTAACCCAATTATGGTTAATAACTATGCTGCCTTCTTTAATTGCACGCCGGTCGGTCGGGCGTCAGACTCTATGATGGCCCCGATTTAAAGTTATTCATTTTAGTTGGTTTGGGCCCGGAGCTTCTTGTATGTTGCTTGGCCTACCAGGTTTCAAATGGTATTCTTCTTTTGCTCCGGATTTTCAATTAGTTATTGGGCGCCCAGGATCTCCAACGTCGGACAGCTTACTGAATCTATGATTCCTTGTTTTTGATGCATCATTGTGGTTATCATGTTTTATGTGTTTGTCCTTGACGATTCATTGACTAGTTAGAGATTCACCACGAGGACCGAACAACTAACTAAATATTGTGAAGCACTGCAGAACCTGAGGGTAAGGTTATGGCCATGTAAAATCGATTTAAGCCAGTAATTTTATATTACTGATCATTCCAATGCGATACTTCTGTAATGGTTCCCATTGTTTTATATGGTGTTGAATATTTGTGCTGTTAGCACATATTTGTGCTGTTAGCACATGTATGTTTTCATAATTGTAGTTAAGTTTGGGTAACTGAGTGACCACCTCTTCGGAATAGCTGCCCATTCGGCATACATTATTTTTTCTCAGTATCAGTACCTGATTGTTGATTCTGTTTTTTCACACCTCGGTTTTTTGGAGTGGACTTTTTTCTGATTGTGCCATTTCCTGATCATTGACTATTTTTGCCTGTACAATTTCAGAAGATACCTTGAAGACTGAAATTTTGGACATAAGTAGAAAAGGGATTGTGCCATCTGAGTGGCGAAAACAAAGGCGCTGGTCAGCTTCGCATAGGCAAAAGACCGGTTTTCTAATGACGCGGTTCATTTATTCTCAATAAATGAATACTAGTTCTGTCGTGGTTACACAATGCCAACATCTAAACTTTGAAATGCAAGACAAATACGGGTATATTCAGACTGAAAAATATATATATATGCACAGTCATCGGCGCCCTTTTGTAGAACGATCTTCCAGAGATAACACGGCAACGTTCTGCCATGAAATGAATGTTACAAAGCTTCGCGCTTTCTTAGGATGCAATAGCCCACAGTTTATCAGCTAGAGTGGAAAGCATGTGGATAACGTAACTTACAAGCTCAATGGCACAATACAGCAACGGCTCAAGGATATTTTTATAGTGGCATCTCTAAGTGTCTATGAAATGCTCCAAAACTATGAATTTGCAAAAATCGCTTCCACCAACCAATCTAGTACCAACATTTTTTTTCACCAATCGAGAATACCCAGTAACAATGCAAGGCGAAATTCTGAGGCCAGATAATACATCAATCATATGCTCATCAAAGTAAGGGATCTAGAACTGGTAAATTACCACTTAATTGATGTGAGTTAATCTACTGCGTACTAATGACCACAGGAATACGTATGTAGCATGTTCTGTTGCCAGTTGGACTAGAATTGCAACTAGAATGATTAAGCTCCATTGCACTGCTTCGTATTTGTTACAAATATAATAATATCTTAAAGATGAACGCTCAATAAAATTCTAAATATTGACAAAGGAGAACATTTTGATTAAAACGTAACATATCTATTACAATTTATGGACAGAGAACATTTTGATTAAAACGTAGCATTTCTATTTGTATTATAGCTTTATAAAGGTCAACAGCCAACCTTAGTCTAATGCTTTGTCAATTAGCACATGCTTACTACCAATAGCAGATAGAATCTACCATTAACTTTAACATAATGATTTCAGAAAACGATTTTAGAGAAGACGTCAGTCTATGCTTCCTATAGAATACATAGATCTCTGTAGTCTACAGTTTGTTTGATACAGAACTGGGCTGTAAATACAACAAAGTTCTATTTGAAACTTCGGAATGGTTAAGAAAGGAACAGGCTCAAGAGCTCAAACATCGAAGGTGCATAGAAATGGCCATACATAAAAATTCCACACATCTACATGACATCGGCTTGAGGGCTCACCAAATCAAAACTAATTAAGACTAAATTTATTAATATTTTCTTTCTCGTATATGTTTTTCATCTTCGATGTGTGAGCTCTTGAGTCTGTTCTGTTCTTAACCATTTCAAAGTTCCAAATAGCCTTTGTTGTGAATAATTTGCACTCGTGTATTAAAATGGTTAGACATGGACAGACGACCCACCTACACTACACTGCAACTATGCTTTACTATACTATGCACAATAAATTAATCAGTTTTCATCACAGCCGCCAAACTCTGCACATAATGAATAGAAAAAAAATTTGTGAATAAAGGCATAAGTGGCAACCTTTCGACAAGAACTTGCGAGCGAAAACTTTCGAAAAAATCAACTGACGTGACGTCAGAATTAAAGACACATGATCAAAACTGACAGGTCTGCTCTAAGTGAGAAAACGAAATCAAGCTTTAGCAACTGTTTAGTCATCAATACAAAGGAAAAACAAAACAACGTTTTGAAACGAAATTTTATCGTCGAGAAATAAAAATTCAAAGTTTTTGAATTTGACGTTTTTCTCTGGCTCCTTCATTATCGCCTTACAGTTACATTTCTAAGTGGAAATTCCCGAAAAACAGTATTGGATTTAATTGCCTGGTACACATCAATGTGATCAAGTAAACTGGTTTTGCAAAAGAAATTCCCTTTCGTGGCTTCAAAAATGAGTTTAACGTCAGCGTTATCTTACTTATATGACGCGTTATGACTTAGAAGCTTACAAGTTATACTCGCCACGGTATTGGCTACATTCTGTGTCGTTTGTATTGTTTTGTTGTTCTGAATATCCACGGAAACCAAGAAACCCAAAATTAAGACAACTTCGACCACATGATGTCAACTTGACGTCATGTTTTCGGCAGGTAAAGTTTGTATCACCAAAGTCCAATTCATTTGTCAAATAATCAATATCGTTGATAAAGAAGAGATGAAAAAGAAGGAAAAAGATGGACTAAACAAAAGTCAGTTGTTTGCATTGTGTTTAATGGTTGTGAATTTTGCCTTCACACCCCTTCCGTATTTCTTGGTTGTTCCAAAAGCCCTTTTAAGGATGGCGTTTTTTAATTCATCGTATTATGTGCCTAATCCCCTGTTTTTTTTTTGTCAATTAAATGAAATCAAGGTCCACAGTTGCTCTAAAATATATGAAACATAAAAAACTGCTAAATTTATTTTGCATAGTATATTTTGTTAAGGTCTCAATTATTATCAGATAAACCCATGTTCTGATTCAGATACGCTTTCTTTTAAGCTGTAACATTTTTATGCCCTTACCCTAGCCTTGCCCTGTTGAACATATAGTAAAATATACTAACCTTTGCAAACTTCCAGTTTAAAGCACTAATAATAGTAGCTGTTTACACTAATAGAGTTGATTATATAGTAATTCAATATTTGTCAATCTAGTTCATATTCACGGTTCAGATTCCAATTTCAAACTTGCCTGTTTACTATACCTACGGCTACAAGTGCATACAATCCTTATTTAAATATTGACTGACACTTTCTTGATTACAATGGTATATACCATTCACAATATACTATTTGACATAACATTGCTACTACGTTAACATCATCACATTAAAACATCTTTTTAACGACATCGGTAGGAAGCGTGTTTATCTTGGTATTTTTTCCATTTTTAAAATAACGTAATTCGTCCGTAAATCCTAATTTAGATCAGCTTGTTAACCTGCACTCCGCAACACTTTGGTACAATGTTACAGCCATGTGTGTGTGTGTGTGTGTGTGTGTGTGTGTGTGTGTTCTCAAGAAACACCCAGGGGAACACCCCTTGCTGCAAGGCGTGCTGATTCACACGAACGAACATAGATGTATGCAAAAACACGCTTTACTGACTCATTGGTTTGCAGTTGCAGACGTTTAGGTTATAACTTGAATGTTATGCGACAGTCTGCATGCTTAGTTTTTAACCCAATCATGGTTGATAACTATGCTGCTTTCTTTAATTGCATGCCGGTGGATCGGGCATCAGACTCTATGATGGCCCCGACTTAAAGCTATTCATTTTAGTTGGTTGGGGCCGGAGCTTCATGTCTGTTGCTTGGTCCACCGGGGTCCAGCTGGTGTTTTTATTTTGCTCCGGAGTTTATAGGTTATTCGGCGCCCATGGATCTCCATCGTCGGGCAGCTTACTCAATCTGTGAGTCCTGGTTTTTAATTCATCAGGATGTTTATCATGATTAATTTGTTTGTTCTTGATGATACGACTGTTAAGTTAGCTCACGGTAACGATTCGGATTTTGCTGGAAACTTAGACTGATTGAAAAAATGTAAAGTTTGAATCGTTAATCGTGAACCGTTAACCGTGGGCTAACTTTACATTCGTCTTGCCGTGAGCTAACTTAACAGTCGTCTTGATGATTCAATGACTAGTTAGAGATTCACCACGAGGACCGAAGAACTAACTAAATGTTATGAACCACTGCAGAAGCTGAGAGTGAGGTTATGTCCATGTAAAACCGTTTTAAGCCGGCCAGTAACTTTGTGTTACTGATCGTTCGAAGGCGATACTTCTGTGGTGGTTCTTTTTGTTTTATGTCTTGGTGTTTAAATTTTTGTGCTGTTGGTGCCTAATGTATGATTTCATATCAGTTAAGTTTAGGTAACTGAGTGGCCACCTATTGGGAAAATAGCTGCTCATTCGGATTACGATATGTTTTCATGGTATAAGTACCTGATTGTTTATTTAGTTTTCCCCACCTCGGGTTTTGTAGTGGAAATCTTTTTTCTGATTGCGCTTTATCCTGATCTTTGCCTACTTGTACCTTATTTGCCTGATGGAGGGTCCTTCTGTGTTGAAGCTAATTAAGAGAAATTTTAGCTCTAATTTGTCAGATGCAAGAAGAGTCGGTTATGATGCTATAGATATTCCGGTAACGGCCCTTTAATTAACGCTGGGTTTGCATTCTTTACGCTCTCTTTCAGCGTCACCTGTCCTCTTTTTACCATGTCCATATTATACGTATGTTGCTCATTCATTATCTGTTAAGATTTAGTTTAAATTAATATAAAAGTTTCATCCGTTGGAAGCAGTAAAAACGTTCAAAGGGAGGCAGTATGGGCCATATTGCGCAATTTCGGGTACTGAACCCTCATAAAGGATACAATGAAAACACTGACAGATGTCGACACAGTAAGAGCCAGAGTACCATCCAAAGCAGAGTTGCTTACCTTTTCCTTTTTTGTTTTGCTTATGTGAGGCTTATGTTCTGTCTCTTAATATGCTTAATTCGGCTCTTAATATGCTCATTCGGCTTACGATATGTTTCATGGTATAAGTACCTGACTGTTAGTTTGTTTTTTTCCCTCCTCGGTTTTTGGAGTGGGAATCTTTTTCTGATTGCGCCTTTTCCTGATCTTTGCCTACTTGTACCTTTTTAACTCTATAATCTATTCCACATAAACCATTAACATTTAATGTTACACTGCCTATGTGCGAGATGAATTGTCGTGAACACCCTGTAAGCAGTATACAGTTACATCAATCTGCTATATTAACTGAGCTGCGTCATGAGAAAACCAGATTTTTGCCAATGCGAAAACAAAGGTGCAGATCAGCTTCGCAGTTACTAGTAACTGCGAAGCTGATCAGCGCCTTTGTTTTCGCTACACGAATAGTACAATTCCTCTTCTTCTTAAATCCCAATTTCAAGCTTCTAGCTATCTTCTGTGACTGTACAGGCCGGTTTGTGTCGGACTTTGTCGGAAACCACGAAGACCGGTTTTCTCATGTGGCGGCTCAACTGATAGAATGTCAAGTAGAATATGCTTATGCATAAATTGATAGTATGTAGTTATTGTATGAACTACTTCATGAGAAATATTATGCGTGTATATGCGAATACCGAAGCAGCGATCAGCTGCGTTGTTACCATCCATTATGGCATTTCCCAATGGACTTTAAATTCGAACATTTGGGGCACAAAATTGGCCCAGATTATTGAGGAACAACCATTTTCTTACTTACCGGCTAGTTTTAGGATATTTTGAACCTCGAGGATAGATTTTTACGAGGAAGATAATCTATTCGAGAAAGATAATTTATTAATTTACTTACTTCCAAAGATGCAAATAACTTGAATGAGAAAACAATCGATGCCTCTCCTAGTTTAATGGGAGAAATAGATGGTATTTGTGCCATGAGCTTGAATTGATGAATTAAAATGATATGATTATAAATATTGTGACAATGACATACACAATATGACCTGGTGTTGTAATCAATAGCTTTTGTATTATCAGGAAAACATGTCCATGAAATGAATACCCCCTTAAACCCCAATTTTTATGTAGAATGAATATCCCCTTAAACCCCAGTTTTTATGTAGAAAAAATGGGGTTTGCAGGGGTATACCTAATTTACTTACTTTTGATCCAAAACATATATTGTGGGTACTCGCCGAGGCGGTTATAACGTGTACCCACAATGTATGTTTTGAGCGAAAATATTAAAAATAATCGAATTTTTTTCAATGAAGTTTTCAATATTTGCTTCTGAAAAAAAAAATCCTACAATATTGCATGGGCAAGTTTTCGTAATGTTCTCCGGAAAATACTGTAAAGCCCCTATCTCACTGGAATGCGACAACTGGAGACTAGTTCGCGAATAGTTCGCGACTATTTCGCGACAAAGATAAACGATATAAACACAACTTTCACGTTGCAGTCTCATTGAATAGACATTTTTGCGACAAATTCGCGAATTTCGGTCTAATTTTTAAAATATATCGCGCGACTGTCGCGCGATAGTCGCGCGACTGTCGCACGACAGTCGCGCGACATTCGTGAGAGTGTCTCACGACTTTCCCGCGATTGTCACTTTATTTCATTTAAATTCGCACGACAGTCGCGCGACATTCGTGCGAGTGTCGCGCGACATTCGTACGAATGTCGCTTAGTTTTATTTTCTCGCCAGATAGTCGCGAGGTTTTCGCAAGACTGTCGCGCGACCGTCGTGCGACACTCGCGCGACATTCGTACGAGTGTCGCGAAAATTTCGCATTGTAAATTCGCCAAAATTTCGCGGCGACAAGTTCGCGACACTCGCACGAACGTCGCGCGACCGTCGCACGACTGTCGCGCGACAGTCTTGCGAAATATTTTGGAGTAAAAATTCGCATAAAATTTTTCAACATGTTGAAAAACTTCGCGACCAGTTCGCGACTAGTTCGCGACACAAAAAATTCTCACGACACTCGCACGAATGTCGTGCGAAAGTCCCGCGACAAAATTCGCAAAACAGTCGCGAAAAATTCGCATGCCAGTGAGATACTAGCTTAACATGTTCAGCACTTCAATTGATTGTTTTGTTGTTTGTAGTCTTAATGAGTGCAGTCTTACCTTTCCAAATACTTGTAATGGCAAACCTTGATCTACACTGCAATATGTATAGTGATCTACATTTGGTCTTAATTTAACTTGCCGGGTAGCTATAAATACGATCTTATTAACATTTGTAATCTTTAATATACAAATACCGTTAAGTAAATAGCCGTTGTTTTAAATATATCAAAATTGCAATTGGTGATATAAGTATTCCACTCTAAATAAAATTCCTGTAGATACAAAAATGTGAACTGAATTTAAATGAATCAAACCGAAATCTTATTAACAAAGTACATGTACCAATAGTTTTGAATGATGGCACAGTAACATTAAAGAAAATGACTTTAGAAAGCCTTGAACAGTTGCTGAAGGAAGCTTTGTTGTTAAAATTTTGTCGGAAACCGACAATTATACCCTGTTCTATCATGTCATGCGAAGGTCATATTGCAATTATTTCTCTGAAACACGAATCATTAAATCACTAAACAATACTTTGACAAACAGTTCGCCTGGAAATGAACGGCAATGATTATAGTTAAAAATTAAAACTTACTTACCAAGACTTTTGTTCAAATCCAACGTATTGTGTAATACCCCCTCAAACACAACTTTTACATAGTAAAACTTGGGTATGCATGGGCATACGTATTTTTTTCTCATTTTTGCTCCAAAACATCGATTGTGGGTACTCGTTAGTACCTCGCGGAGGCGGTTCTAACGTGTACCTAAAATCTATGTTTTGAGAAAAACAAGAAAAATATCAAACATTTTCTACTGAAAATTTTCAATTTTTACAATCACTGTATATTGCATGGGCAAGTTTTCGTAATGCAACGTATTTAGACAATCTCTGTTGAACTACAAGTGGCCAATACCTCTACAGTATATTTACGACTGATTGACAGCTAGTCTGTATACTTTGCGTGTAAGAGATAGATTCCACATTAATTAAGTGGTCGCTTGGGTAAAGCTGATGGGCACTCATCAGATATGCTCGCAGTTGGGAAAAGCCTGAACAATTGGGCAAACAGAGAAGATGCTTTCTCATAAACTAAAGCCTTGCTTACACAGAGCTTGCAACTGACTCGCGTCCGCTTCGCGACTAAAAATCGCTGAGGTCGCGGAGAGGTTGCAAAAGTCGCTACAAGGGTTTTTTTTTCAGTTTTAAATCGCCGACCGGTCGCCGACTAAAATCAATCCCACTCCTAAAACAGAAATGGGAAAAACTAAATTGATAATCAGGTACATACTATGAAATAATAAGCCGAGTGAGCAGCTATTTTCCAGTAGTCAGTTACCCGGACTTAACTAAAATGTGAAAACGCATATAAGCTGCAAGCAGCACAAAAATCAACATCAAAACATAGAACAATTAGAACAACAACAAAAGCATCGTCTTGGAACGATCAGTTATATTAGCCTGTGTCAAACCTTCACGTATCAGTGGCGTATCGCTCGCGCATCTATAAGAATTTTGATGCGTTGAGATCTTAGGCGTTATTAGTTCAAGCGACGTATGTACCACATAAATGTTGTGTTACTGCTACGTAGCGTTTCAGTGACGCATCTGTATTCGTATGGAATGTTACTTTCGTATGTACGGCGTATCAATGTGTATGTGCAACTCACGTGTGATATATGTGTGGTACATGAAGCGTACCGTGACGTATCTTTCTTTCTTCAGATACTGAGTCGATCAATTTCTGATCATCACCTCAGGTGTGGGGTGGGTGGCTAAATTTTGAATTTAGCAAAATGGGGGAAGCATTTGGGATGGGCCATTTAAACTATTTACAAGAAGCTAGACAGAGGCATACTAAAACGTATACCTCTGGACCCTTGGTTCTAAATAAGAGCCTTAAATTCTTCCGTGGTCTTAGATGCGACCACTAAATCCACGGCGTATCAAGTTACGTTCCATTCTTATATGCGGCGTATATGTCATGTACCAAATGCGTTTTAAAAAAAGGTACAAGTAGGCAAAATTAGGAAAAGGCGCAATCAGAAAAAGATTCCCACTCCAAAAACCGAAGTGGGAAAAAACCAAACTAACAATCAGGTACTTATACCATGAATTGTTATTTAAGAATTTAAATATGGTTTATATGAGGTATAACTTCTGCTTATATGGCTGAGTTAGATTTAGATTTATTCTGAATATCATCTTTGTAACCCTCTTAGACTTATTAGTGGATAGATACATCATTAGCTACTTTCCAAGAATAGTGGTCAGTCCAGTTCATTGAACTCTTAGAGGTAAAAGGTTATTTAAGGTGAACTTTGTTTTGGTCAGCGAAAGGTCAGTGACTAGCATTGCTTCCCATTTCAGTTTGTATTTTGCTTCCAACAAGATCTGTTCTTTTGCCTATTATCATAATTCTCTTTAATAACTGACTTGATAGTGTAGATAAATGAATACTACTTGTACCTATATTTAACAAGTGTGTGATTACCTAATAATTAATAAATGTTGGAGTTAAAAATTAGTGATATATATATGTTATTCTGACATTATGGCTAATAGATCAGCAGCCACAAGGCGTGGAAATCGTACTGTGCCTTATGACTTAAATAATCCAGCAAACTGGACAGTGACAAAACTGAAAAAAGAAATTGCCACATTAGGACTTAATCTCACTAGAAGTGTTCCAACGTCATCACTGCTTTAAATATATGAACAGTTGCTCGAGACTAATCCTGGCAATGAAAGAAACAATGAAATCAGAGAACAGATCAGTGGAGAAGAAGAGATTCTTGTGCCAGGAGACAATCCAATAAAGGACAAAACACCAAGTCCACCTGCTGCACACGACCCAAATATCAAATATAAGCATGTCTGTTCAAGGATTGCAGGGATTATTCACCACCATGCAAGGAACAATAGCCAGCCTACAATCAACTGTAGTTGCCTTGCAACACAAACAATCTGGTGATTCATCTACAAGCACAAACCAGTTGGACAAATTTTATAATAACCTACAACAACAAAACACTATTCAGACTTCAGTATCACAGTATGGAATACCAGCACTGAATACAGTACCAGCTCAGAATGCTTCAACACAACATGGGGTACCAGTAGACAGTCTACCTCACATAGATGTCATAACAGACAGCTTGAGAAAGAATATCACCGCGGGTAAATACGTCAACCTGGCAACCCTGCTCATTCCAGATATGGATACCAAAGTTTCAGAAAACCTGGGCGTGCTTGAGTTCCTGAAACGTCAGCAGAAGGATCATCGTCTCGACAGACCCCTTAACACCATGCAGTTTTATAGGGCATTCGGTATTTACAAGCTTGTGATGTGTGAGGCCTATCCTCAGCGAAGAGCTGAGTTGTATTTGTATGGGGCAGATATTGGAGATCTTTATGATCATTACGGTGAGGTTTTTTACCAATATCATGTCAAATTCTCCAAGAAAGCGGCCGCTTATATGGAGAAAGGAATCAAGGTTGACTGGTCCAAACGTCATAAGGACCTATTTCAATTATTGGTTGGTGGCAGCAAAACAAAGCTGTGTGAGCACTGCTTTCAGGCAGACCATCAGTCTCCGTTTTGCCCAACTCAGATCAACATTGTCCATAGTCCCAAGCAGAGACCTGTGACAGGTCAAAATGCTACAACAGATAGGAAAGGTCCCCCCCCCCGGGTATTATTTAAGAAGAATGGTCACGGCCAGGTGTCATGCCTTCCTGGTGCTGGCTCTTTTTCAGAGCAATCAATTGCAACTGGAACTAAGAATAGTCAAAAACCTTCAGAATGACTAAATTTGTTTGAGTCAGAAACGCCCAGTACTCCTATTGAAGTAGACAGATTACAAATTGAACTGAGTGATCACCCTACTCAGGATTTTGTTAATTATCTTTGTTCGGGTTTAATGGAGGGTTTTGATACCATGGTTTCTGATGTGCCTATTGCTAATATAGAGTGTAGTAATTTGTTGTCAGCTAGAAAGAACCCTACAGATATTCAAGAGCTTATTGAGACAGAGTGTAAACAAGGTTTCTTGTATGGTCCATTCTCTGAGCCAAGATTTGAAAGTTACAGAGTTAGCACCCTTGGCCTTGCTGTTGGTAAATATTCCGGGAAGAAAAGGTTAATTGTAGATCTGTCTTCTCCCCATGATGACCCTCTGAATTCTAGTGTCAATGACCTTATTGACAAGGATTCTTGTCGTTTGTCATATGTGAGAATTGATGATTTCATTAAAGCCATTCAGCATTATGGCAGAAATGCATTATTATGCAAGATAGATATATCTAACGCCTTTAAGATCATGCCCATAAAAAGCAATCAATGGCCTTACTTCTGTGTAAAATGGAAGGACAAGAACTATGTTTATGTTCGCCTTGTCTTTGGTTGCCGGTCATCCCCTAAGATATTTGATACTTTGTCACAAGCTTTGTGTTGGATTGCTACCAAAAATTATGGTATTAAGACCATTTTTCATCTTCTAGATGACTTTCTTACAGTGGATAAACCAGATGATTGTATTGGAGAGCGAACTATGGCCCTGCTCACTATGATTTTCGGCCGGCTTCATATTCCTCTGGCTCTACACAAATGTACTGGTCCAACTGTTTGTCTGGAATATCTAGGTATCATTTTGGATAGTAGCAAAATGGAAGCAAGGCTACCTTTCGATAAAGTGCAGCGGATATTAAAGTTCATTGAGGGATTACTAGGTGCAACAAGGTGCACTAAGCTCACACTACTCCAGCTGTTGGGTCATCTCAACTTTGCATCCCGGGTCATTTTACCTGGTAGGGCCTTTGTGTCATATCTTATTCAGTTGTCTACCACTGTGAGAGGACTCCATGACCTTGTCTCTCTTGATAATCACTGTAGAGAAGATCTTCATATGTGGTATAAGTTTTTACTGAATTGGAATGGAGTGCCATTGTTTTATGACTTGGTCAGCACTACTTCTACTGATATGGAATTATTTACTGATGTATCAGTCATTGGTTTTGGTGGAATTTTTAAAACTCAGTGGTTCTGTTCAGTTTGGTCCGATTCTATCCCCTCTGTCAATGATGATGATCTGTCAATGGCGTTTCGGGATCTCTATCCGATAGTTGCTGCTGTCTTAATATGGGGTAAACAATGGACTGGCAAAAGGATTGTGTTTATGTGTGACAATCAATCAGCAGTGTTCATACTGCAACGCGGCAGATCACGTTGCTTGGCCATTATGAAGCTCAAACGTAAACTGACATGGATAGCGGCTACAAATAACTTTCATTTCACTTCACGTCATCTTTTTGGCGTGAGGAATGAGACAGCGGATAGTTTATCCCGTAAAATGTTACAGAGATTCCGGCAGCTGGCACCGCATGCGGACAAGGAACCCCAGATCTGTCCACCACCAGAACAAATGATCTGGCAATGACAGAGTTAAATCAGACAGTAACAGATTTATGGAATTATTCACTTAGTAGCAGGACAATTACTGCTTATGAAACAGGAGTTCAATCGTTCAAACATTTTCTTCTGATGAATAAGTTAATATACTCAGTGGACAACTTGCCTATTGTGTCAGAGGACATATTTATGCTGTTTGTAGCATATTGTTTTAAAACTTTGAAAGTTAGATATAACACTATTAAATTATACCTATGTGGAATTCGATTTGCTTATTTGAAAGCAGGAATATCTTGCCCTCTGATAAAAACAAACAATGCCTCATGTATTAGAATCAATATGTTGGTGAATGCCATAAAGCGTGTACAAGGACAGGTGACCAATAAAAGACAACCAATAACAGCTTCCGTCTTAGACAAAATGTGTTCCATGTTGAGGTCTGGATATTACTCAGATTACATGGACTATTTACTTATAGCTGTGTGTGTAACAGCTTTCTTCGGATTTTTACGGTGTGCAGAATTCACAGTCAACAATGTTAAAGACTTCGACCCATCATTCAATCTATGCCTCGGTGACCTAACATTTCACGTGACACATGTGGAACTACTACTAAAGTCATCAAAAACTGATCCATTCAGACATGGAGTTACCATACAGCTTTTCAAGAACTCTGATAACTGTACACTGTGTCCATATACAGCACTTAAGATATACCTTGTGAAGCGCAGTTACAAGTTTGACAGACAATGTAACCTAACTGAACCTTTATTTTTGGCCGAGGATGGAACACCCCTTACTAGATCAGTCTTCATCTTCCATGTGAAGCAGATAATTTCCAGATTAGGTCTCAATAACTCGTACTTCTCGGGACATTCGTTTAGGGTTGGAGCTAGCACATCAGCAAGCTCAGCACGGTTGGAAGATCTTGTAATCAAAACGTTGGGCAGGTGGTCTTCAGACTGCTACAAAACCTATATCAGGACCCCTAAGCATGTGATACAGGATGCTCAAAAAGCTCTGCTGTGGGAGTTATCTAATACAAGACATTCAGAGGGTGCCTCTGTATAAACAATACATTAATCTAGTAATGACTCTGGGTAGTATGTTTGAAGAATATAAGAGAACATTGAGCTATCAATTCTGTTCAAATTTAATACATGTGCTACTCTCAAAGCATGAACATTATTTTGAGTTATATATTGTGCACTATAATGATTTTGAGGATCACTGAAGACATCTCAGTTTGAAAAATGATTTTGTTATTAATATTCTTCTCAGTTGAAAAGTAGCTAGTAATTTTGCAGAATAGTTAAGAAACATCAGCCCATGTGTGTAGTCTGAGTTATTGATACATAACAGTATATGTTTATTTTATTGTGTATATATTTGTTTAGTTCCCATTTATCAGCTGTGTGGATCATATTTTAGTCATAACAATTATCATGTGATTCATCATGTTCATTTGTACACCAGGGAAGTTTTGTCTGGGGCAAACTCAAAAACATCTTCTACTAAAGTCTGCTTATTTGTAATTTAGCTGAGATTTGTTAGAATGCTCCAGTGATAAGCCCCGCCTAACTTATAGGCTTGGATTATCAGCAGAATGAACTCTAGCTTTTAATGAGTACCAGAATTACTTTTATGCAGGCAATGCACTTTCAACCTATGTCCTTCTGACCCCAGTTCCAAACAATCATGCTCTCAAAATTCTCAGATTTCTCTCTGCTACAGTCATCTTGTAGAGATTGTACCAGACAAAAAGGTACAAGTAGGCAAAGATCAGGAAAAGGCGCAATCAGAAAAAGATTCCCACTCCAAAAACCGAGGTGGGAAAAAACCAAACTAACAATCAGGTACATATACCATGAAACAAATCGTAAGCCGAATGAGCAGCTATTTTCCCAATAGGTGGCCACTCAGTTACCTTAACTTAACTAAAAATATGAAAACATACATAAGGCGCCAACAGCACGAAAATTTTTTTAAAAACACCAAGACATAAAACAAAAAGAACCACCACAGAAGTATCGACTTGGAACGATCAGTAACACAAAGTTACTGGCGGGCTTAAACCGGTTTTACATGGCCATAACCTCACCCTCAGCTTCTGCAGTGGTTCATAACATTTAGTTAGTTATTCGGTCCTCGTGGTGAATCTCTAGCTAGTCAATGAATCATCAAGAACAAACAAATAAATCATGATAAACATCCTGATGAATCAAAAACCAGGACTCACAGACTGAGTAAGCTGCCCGACGATGGAGATCCCTGGGCGCCGAAAAACCTACTAACTCCGGAGCAAAAGAAAAAACACCAGTTGGACCCCGGTGGGCCAAGCAACAGACAAGAAGCTCCGGCCCCAACCAACTAAAATGAAAAGCCTCTTTGGTGTGAAGTGTCTGTTAGTGGCCAAGTTAGCTTTGCACAGATTGCAACCTCTCTATATACACCTGTTATTATAGAACACAGCTTACAAATTTAGGTCTTTGTCTTTAATTCAGGTGTTTGTCTCACAATTCTTAGCTTACATTTTTACTCTCATTTTAAAATGGATTGGATGGTGCGCCTTGCTGTTTTTCCCCTCAAGGTGTACAGATTCACATTATAGGTTTTGTCTCATATGTATACATTGTTATTTGACAATTTAAAGACACTGTTACTAATTTTTAGTTCAGCACAAATATCAGTTTTAAAACTTATGGTATTCAAGTACTGCACTTCAATCAAGCCAAGTTCTGACAACAGCTACAGTCAATGTTTTGATAACAGTTTATTGATTAAATCATAATCTGACATGTCTCTTTTCTTCATTTCGAACCTCATATAAATTGTTATTTAAGAATTTAAATATGGTTTATATGAGGTATAACTTCTGCTTATATGGCTGAGTCAGATTTAGATTTATTCTGAATATCATCTTTGTAACCCTCTTAGACTTATTAGTGGATAGATACATCATTAGCTACTTTCCAAGAATAGTGGTCAGTCCAGTTCATTGAACTCTTAGAGGTAAAAGGTTCTTTAAGGTGAACTTTGTTTTGGTCAGCGAAAGGTCAGTGACTAGCATTGCTGCCCATTTCAGTTTGTATTTTGCTTCCAACAAGATATGTTCTTTTGCCTATCCCACCAATATTATCCACCCCTGTCACCACCATTTATTTCTTATAGCTGGGATTTATCAGGGATTTATCAATTTCTTACGAAATCAAATATATACAATTAATTTTCCCCAAAGAAGTCATCATAAAATTAACTTTGTAGCTTTTCATTTACTTTTTAAGGATAATCTATCGGACATCTTGGTCTTCAATTTGGGAAATGTACCAGGATTTCATCTAATTAGAGCAAAAGTGGGTGGCGTTTTTAAATTGAAATTTCACACAACATACCGTAATATGATTATCTATTCCTCGAGACTCGATACACAAAATCCAGATGTCACAGTGCAACGCATTTCGACATTTAAGCATGTCCAAGCACATGTTTTAATTTATTTGTGGTTCCGAAATGTTTGAAACACACCCTGGGATACCATGACACAACAATTTACCTTATATACTCACCAACAAACACAGAAGGCAAATGCATAGGATATACTTTTTTTTTCAAAACCCTTACTATAGTTTTTGTTTGAAATGATGCTTAACATCCCAGTCAATAGCAAAGGTCATGTCGGGACGTGGCCCCCATTTTATTAGACTTTTACCAAAAAATGAGGATGTCATGACATCCAACTTGTGCTTCAAATATAACCATCCAACTAAGCCACAAAGGCTTATACGTATGAATGGTTTGACTTAACCACTTTTCCTGGGCAGGCTCAAAGGCAGTAATCAGCTGGTCAGTGAGTAGCGTATAAGCTTTATCTGGAGGCAAAAGCAGCCAATCCATTTCTTTAGGCCACAATCATTGTGGTTAATGTTGCTTTAAGTCCCTGTAATACTCTTGGGAATTCTCGCGGCGTTTGCACGGCGTTCTTAAATTTTCCAGAACGCCGCGAGAATTCCCAAGAACAAAAAATTATTTGTGAAAAGAGGAAGCCATGAAGTCCTCACCCCGTCCTCACGGCGTCCTCGTCTAGTCCAATGCATTGCTACGGAGTTCGCACTGTGTTCTACCGCGTTCCTGCGGCGTTCTGGGTGGCATTTCATGGTGTTTGCACGGCGATTTCAGTGCGCTTGCGCGACGCTTTTGGTGTATGTACTGCGTTTCCATGGCGTTCTGGCACTGCGTTGACGGCTTGTAGGCAAAGCAGATATGATGTCTCAATCATTTGTTTGTTTGCTTTGTCTGCTGTGCCTGCATATACATGTACACAAATAGAAAACCAGCTCGTTGTTTGATAGACATAAAGAATGGAATTCTTACAAGTGCATCTCATTTAATTATTATTTTATTTGCTTTGTCATATTTAAAATCATTTTATTCGTCATTTTTGTGTTTTTGTCATACATGTTAAAACAAAACGCCACTGGACGCGGTAGAAGCTCCACATGAGCGCAATGAACGCGTGAAAACACCTTGCAAACGCGGTAGATGCTCCACGCGAGCGCCTTGATCGACGTAAGAACACCTTGCAAAATCCACTGAAGCACAGTAAGATAAATTACACGCTGCGCGCTGCTTATGAGCGCGGCGTAAACGCAGTGAGATTGCGATGAACGCCGTAGAATCTCCTTGAAAACGCAATGGGCTACAAAGGCGTTTGCACTACGATCTCACTGCGCGCCCGCAGAGTTCCTTGGGCTTTGATGAATTTCTCACTGCGTAGCCACGGCGTCCTCACGGCGTCGGTCTTATTAAAACGCCGATTGATGGCGCTTCTTTAAAGAAACACCTTCCCACGTTCTAGGATTTGCCACGGCGTTCGATGGACTTCCCAGCGCATTGCTACAGCATTTGTATCATTCTCAAGTTTGTGTTCTGCATTTTTGTAGAAAGCCGCGCGATCTCAGCAATAATGTCCTGGTGTGACAGGGGTTTTATGCTATTTGGCTGTCATTTTGATAGAATAATACACATACTATTTGCGGAAAATTAATAGTGTTGGACACCTTTGCGTCACTGCAACGCGCTACAAACGTTATATTTGGTGAATGCTGAGACCTTAAGTAAAAAATGCATGCTCATTCTTTAATGTTTGATATTGCAGGTTATACGATATAACCGAGTTGATTTCGGGTGAAACTTTCTTCAAACTGATCTTCTAGCATAAGGCGGCAGAGGGGTGGACCGGGGGTCCGCCCCCCCCCCCCCCATGGAATTTGAAAATTTTACCTAAAAAGGTAATTTCTCAGGGGGTGGGGTGGGGTCCACCCCCCCCCTCCTCTTGTCCGTGACCAAAAATTACCATTTTCGTTGGACCCCACCTCATGAAAATTTCTGCCGGATCCGCGCATGGACGGGGAGCCTGGTTTGCTAGTGCACAACTGATAGGTCATGGGTTCGGTCCGATTCCCGCCTCCATGGGTAAATAAATAACTGACTTGACACAACCATCCTATGAGTTAGTATTTACATTGTATACATGCATTAGGCCCAAGGTTTCAACTGACATGTTTACAAATTAACATTTTGCGTGGGTTGTTTGTTTGGTCTTAATTTCTTACGTCCCGCTTAATAATATAGCTATGGTCACACATACGGATAAGCAAGCTGGGTTTGAAGTCTCCTCAGAGAGGCTGAAGAATTCTTGGATCAATGACACCCTGGATACATCCCATTAGGCCAAAATATATAATTATTAGATTCTCATCCAAATTTTGAAAATTCTTTGGTGGGTGCATGGGTGACTTCTATTGTTCATATTAGGACACACACTTTGACTCTCTATAAAGCCTAGTGTCTTAATATTTTTTTTCATTGATCCATAAAAGACACACTCTCAGACCGCTACATTGGCACGGCACCATTTGCGTCAAGCGTTCTTTTTTTTTTTTTTTTTTTTTTTACCGTGTGATGGTCTCGGGGTGTATGTGTCCATTGTGCAGCAAATTCACCTCTTGCTCGGTTGCACCATGGGGTTGAGTCTATCAAGGTTGGATACCAAAAATACAACAACAACAACAGACTATTAAGCGAATTGAATTTATGCACAATTATCTTTAATTTCTATTTAACACATGTTTTTAGTTCTTTTACGACCAAATTAAAACTATGATTTTGTGCAGGTTTTGAACAGGGGCGGGTGGGAATGAGAATCTCAAAATTAATTTTCTTTGGCCTTAGACTTATTATACCAGGTTGACCAATGTTTTGCTTGACCGACTTTGCCCAAGGACTATCTTATAAGGGGACACAATATAGGCAAGTTTCAGAGGTCATTTTTCGTTTTCAATTTTTTTTATTTTTTATTTTTTTATTTATTTATTTTTTTTTTTTTTTGGCTTCGCTGTTGGTGTGAGTAACCTAAAGCAACAAGTTCTATAATAATAATAATAATAAAAAAAAATAATAAATAAATAAACTTTATATATTTTAGGAAGACAACACAGCACAATTGCCAATCTTCCATACGGTCTTCCAGTGAATACAGTCAGGCCTTTTTTATTATTCAGTCATTTTCATATATTTTTGTGATGTAAGTAATACTATATTTTGATAGAAGAGAATCCAGTGCTTGCCTTATAATGCTGAGCGCCTTGTAGCAAAGTAACCACTGGTACCATATCAACCGTCTTATTTATAACGTGACCCAGGATCCAACCTACGACCTCCCGCTTCCGAAACGCACACTCTAACCATTACACTATTGGGACCGGTGTGACGGTGTTACATGGCTTTAATTAACTGATAATGCTAAACTTACGTTTGTCCAGGGAGCTACCATACAATCTGCTATTTCCATAATAATATTCAGACATTATACATGTAGGTAACCACGGACCAACATGTATTGGCGTATGGTATATACCAGCATCTTGCGATATCTTCCTATGGCTTTAGTCGATGGTCTGGGACAATGCCACATACGGAAATCACTGCAAACACTTAGACTGGAAACATGTGGCTTACGTACGGAACATGTATGATGTTCGAACGAACGGAGACCGTGCGGATTTTGATTGCGACCTTGTTTGCTATGGCTTGCTTCTTTTCCAAGGCTGACAAGGCTTGAATTATATAATCTGCTCTTTCTCAAACCATGCTTTATTGTAACAATATATGTTTGAAAGGTATTATCACTCGCATACATATTGTAGATACATATACATAGTATGATGCATCACAGTTTGACCTGACAAATACTCATCTATAATATTCACATATCGCACTTGGCGATGGCACGACGTACAGAAGTTGCGGCGGCGGCATGCAATTTCTCATTTTTTCTGATCTTGCAGCAAGTGAAGTTTCATGAAAAAGAAATGTGGGAATCGATGTTTCCCTTTCTCAAAAACGTATAATTTTATATGCTATACGTGTATAGAGTCCTTGTAGAATCGTATGAAATGTGTGCAGAAGGTCGCCATATGGACGCCACACGGAAATGGTAAATCTTGCATAGTTCGAACGCCGTGAGTTAATTGCAAGCCAAAAGCTAGAAATTAGGCATCCATTACTTAAACCACTTAAACCCCGCTGCAAACAACCCTGAGTTGGCAGACTCGCTTGTTACTGGTTTCTATTTGAGTCGCCGCATGGGAAAACAAACTCTGCCTAGGCGAAAAAAAAGACGCAGATCAGATTCGCAGTAACTGCGAAGCTGATCAGCGCTTTTTTTCGCTACACAGATAGTACAATATCTCTTCTACTTTAACCCAAAATTTCAAGCTTCTAGCCTGCTTCTGTGACTGTACAGGCAAGTAACAAGTTTGTGTCAGACCTGGTCGGAGCGCATATCGGTGGTTTTCTCACGCACAGGCTCATTTATGAATGACATCAACAAAGAGAAGTGACAAAAGCGCCACAGACATTAGGTAGTGCTTACGCAGCTGTTACACACCTGTAGGTAATCAGTATGTCTCACATACGCCATGTACATACATGTACGTCGTGATATGTCACATGAACAGAATTTGTATGTCAGCATGCGCAGCTTGACCACCAATTGCAGATTAAGAGGGGTTCGAAGCGATTCCGCCCCCCACCCCCATTTTGAACCATTTCAATTTCGTGGGGGAAATAAGAGCAATCAGGGATGTTGTACAAAACGACCCCGACCCCAGTGGGGTTGAATCCCCCCCCCCTCCTTTTCAAATCCTAGATCAGCCACTGACCGCAATAAGCCTCAGACCCCAGCGTTTAAAAAGTTCGATACACTGCTCATATAAATAGTGAGACAGTATCCGTGAGTCTACAATATGCAGTTTCATGACCATCACCAGTATTTTATATATATATAAGTATCATATATTACATTTTTCAGGCACCGTTAGCAGTTTGAAACTTCCCGATCACACACTAGCATATCTCTACAGTAAGTCAAACAACAAATATAATAAATCATTTTGACTACTGAAACCTTCTACACTTTACCCCCTGACTAGGGCCATCTCACATATTACAAAAACATTTATAAGATAAAATGGAGAAAAAAATTGACATGTATTTTTTGCACACAAATGCTAGGACAACGACAAGTAGCATCGTTTCATGTAAAGTGGTGTTAAATAGTGGAATATCTTATTTATCTAGTCGGTCCATATTTCTGACATTTATGTGTTTATATTCGGCTGTATCACGGATTTCGCTTGAACTCATGGAGGTAAGAGCATCCAAAACACTAAAATTCGTCATTTTTTTCATGGGGCTTATCTTCTTATTGGCGTTTTGTAAGACTAAAATTTTAGGCTTTAGAAATAAAGAATGACTCTAATTAGTGCCGCCGACTAATATTTTGGACAAAATCATGCTTATTGTCTCTCCAGTGTGATGGCCAGAAAAGTGTCAACACCGTCCAAATATGGCATATGTGTATGTGTACTTTTGATTTACCTTAACTATGGGTGACCAATCTGGATTGTACAGGTCCTCCAGATGGCCAAGGTCAATCTACTGACCTACCATACGGTCTCAGGACTCTAATGGCTGAGGTCCACCTACGGGCCCACCACTGTGTGGTCCAGATATGACACTGCACTGACTGAACAACTTCACCCTGATCGGCTAGAAATATGGCACGAGGTCCATCACTGGGCCCCCCATATATTCTTCATGATCTGGTTGGATTTGCCGAGCCTCACAACTTCACACAGATCAGTCAGGAGCTGAATGGCACGAGGTCCATCACTGGAACCCCCCATCTTCTGCCTGGTCTGGGTGGTTGTGCTGACCTCAGAACCTCACAACTTCACGCAGATCAGTCAGGAGTTTTATGGCACGAGGTCCATCGCTGGAACCCCCCATCTTCTGCCTGGTCTGGGTGGCTTTGCTGACCACCTATACATTCTGCTAGTCATGCAGTCTCCAACTGGTCATGCTTCAGTTTAAAGGACTGTTAGACTTGTATTTTAGCCAAAGTAGTAATGAGTAGAATTTATATGCTTGGTTAAATCATAATCTGACATGTCTCTTTTCTTCATTTCGAACCTCATATAAAACATATCGTTTGTGAACAAACGGTTGTGTTTACTTTGTTGGTGCAATTCGCGCATTACAGTTATTTATAATCAGAGGTCGAAGATGCCACCAAAAACAATCTAGATGAACACTAAAATAAAACGATCGAGTGGGAGGGGGAAAACATCTCCAATAGCTCCTCATTGTGTTCGTAAGACGTCCCAAACAAATACAGAGGCTACCGTGAACGTAGCCCTGAAAGAGCCCCTCATGGCACCCGGGACCGTTAGAAACATCTGAGCCATGACTTTGGAAAATCGAACACAAAGCTATTACATATGTAAGGGCATACTATTAGAACGCCACAAAATACGAAACAAATAATCCACACCAAACTGACATAGAACGTTCGCCATTGATACGCGAGTCACGCCATACGTACGTCGCTGATACGCCGTAGATACGAAAAAAGAGCCTCTATGATACGCCACACATACGTCACACATACAAGACAGATATGAAAGGCATGCCGTGCATACGACATGGTTACGAGGCATATAAATCACGGTCCGTGTGACGTATCAGGAGTATAAGGTACGTATCAATGGCATACCTGCTACGTTGCTTTCGTATGTATGGCGTATGTGTGACGTTTACATGGTGTATCGGGGACGTCAAGCTACGTATGGAGGATTATGAGCTACGTATGCATGCAATAGTGTGACAGCAGTGATAAAATTACAGGGGACTTAAACCGGTATTACGTGCACCCATCCACACCCTCTGGTCCTAAGTCACTTGTTCATACAATATTTAGTTAGTTGTTCGTTCCTCGTGGCGGCTCTATAATTAACCAATAAATCATCAAGGACATTATTTTTTTTTTTTTTTTGCTTTTTCATTTATTTATTTATTTTTTTTTTTTTACATAACACTCGAGTTTACAAATTATATACATAAATTACACGTATGTCTTTGAGGCAGAGTCGGTCTAGTACCTGCAAGAAATAGAACAGCGCTTAAGTTTATTAAGATATATTAATATTCTGTTGAAATTTTTTCAATTTTTACGGCTGTATCAAAACACATTTTTTTTATATATTCTTAATGAAATATGAAAGAAAGAAGCGACTCCCACACCGGTGGCTACCCCACACAGTTCCAAACAAATACATTATGATAACTACCATGATGAATCAAAAACGAGGGTTCATAGATTCAATAAGCTGCTCGGCGATCGAGATCCCTGGGTGCCAAACAACATCGCTGAAAATATCGAGCAAAAGAAAAAGACCTCTTTTGTAATCTGCATCTTTTCCGAGGCAGCACTTGCTGGGGGTATTAAGTCTCTGTAGTACGCTCTGCAGACGCAATAACTGCATTTGATGTGGTACCTCTATGTTGAAACTGTAAAACGTAATACAGCGCGTTCCAAGACTTCCTGCATCTTGTGCAATGCATTTTCGTATCACCGTATAGTCGGCGCCAAGCCAGTTCATCAAATTGGAAACAGATCTTACATCTACGGCGATATTATCGGCGACCGTTCGCCGACAGATCAGCGACCAGTCGCCGACTGGTCGGCGATTCGAATCCTTTTCCAAATATCTGGTTTCATAGGTTTCAACGGTCGCGGGTCAGTTGCAACAAAATCAGTCGCCGCCAGGTCGCAGTCACTCGTATGAGCGCATAACTGTTCGATTTGGTATGCACATGTCTCACTCACACTCGAACCTAAATCAAATTTCGAGTAAACGTTGAGTGAAGGCGACACCTCACTCGAGCGCTACTCGAAAATTTTGGACCCTTATTTCTCCACATTTTCTTCGAAAAAGCGCAATAATAGCATATAACATACATCATCCGGACCAAGCTTTATGCTCGGGACAAATCTTTTCTCGAGACGGGTCGCGGATTCTAGAACAGATCGATTTTCCAAAGGCATGTCATTTGCGACTATTTTGAACATGAAAAGCAATGATCCATATTTTTAGGTGAGTGGTCAACATTGTACATCCAGATGCAGACAATTTGTGCCTTTACGCTAGATATCGCTGTCACAGACTCACCTCCTCCACCCCCACGCACACCCATCTACTCACTCACCTACCCACCCCCACATACAGAGAGAGAGAGAGAGAGAGAGAGAGAGAGAGAGAGAGAGAGAGAGAGAGAGACAAAAAGAAAGACAAATGAAATAAGCAAGCAGAGAGAGAGAGAGAGAGAGAGAGAGAGAGAGAGAGAGAGAGAGCAACACAGTTTTATAACGCATTGCCCCCCTCCCCCGAGAGCCAACAAAAGCTTTTGCCTGTATTTGCGTTATCATTATCCACACAATATATAAAAGTGGCGTGCTGGCTCTAGGGGGGAACGATACTCTAGAGCCCAAAAACGAGAGCCCAAATATTATTATCAGTCCTAGTTTCTCATTCAGGAAAAACTAGCAGATATAAAGTTACCAAAATTGAAACAATATTAAAGGACAATCATATACAATAGTTGAACTGCAGTTAAGTTGAACCGGGATGCTGCACAACTAATTTTCATAATTTGGGCACAAACATAAAATGATTTGGTCAATTTGTGTTCAACATTTTGGAGACATACTGTACAAATACACCCTTCATTAATTCACGCCCTGCTACCTACATAATTGTTAACTATGTATGCTAAATAACTCCATTGGGACAGGGTTTATAGTCATTGGGACAGGGTTTATAGTTCAGCGTTGCAACAAACAGCCACAAGATAGATTTCCAAGGGTGGTCAGGTGGCAATATGGGCCCACGCCCATCGGGGCCTGAGGAAAAAGATGGGCTGCTTGTGCCTCCAGGCTAGGCTTCTATGCTACTGGCTGACCATGGGATTACTGGTTTCACCGCTCAGGTCTGAGCCTGCCCAGGAAAAGTGGTTCAAGTCAAATCAACCATACATAGGAGCCTTGTCAGTTTAGTTGGATGGTTACATTTGAAGCATTTGTTGGATGTCATGACATCCTAATTTTGGATAAAAGTCCCATAAAATGGACTCCGAGGCAAAATCCCGACATGACCATAGCTGTTGACGGGGACGTTGAGCATTAATTCCGGTAACCAGTCAAAATGTTTAACAGGCTCATTATGCATGGAATCGGTCTCAAAATAAGAGTCCTGGATTCGAGCCCTACAACATGTAATTTTGGGCTGTGTCATAAAGCAAACTACATGATTTGCTTGCCATACTACCAGGTATAGGTGTATGCTTCCAGCAATGTCTGAAAATGTTGACTGGGACGTTAAACCTCAAATTTACAGAAGCAAACTAAATATATTTATTATAGTCTACTGAAGTAATTTGGGTTTTGAATGCAAGTCTTATAGGGGAAGATGTATTATCGTTTCTTGCGCATTAGTAAATACGGTAAATGTTCAGCGAATTGAGCATGATTAGATCGCTTCGTGAATCTAGAGTGAGTACTGTTCAATGAAGGTATAAATAATGATTGCATAAGTCTCAAGGTCATTCGAGGCTTGACAGACGATACGGAGCAGTTGAGTTAGGTTTTGTGCGCTTGCCCCCCCCCCCCCCCCCCCCCACCCATATATTTGATATCAAGGTTGTAGTACAGGTTTAAAAGAGCTTGCTCGTTTCCGCTTTTCCAATAGCGCTTGGTATTCTGCAGTGTACAGTGAAACACAGACCTGTATCTAGTGGTCAGTCCTGATCGAAACTTGAATGTACTAAATGTGATGGGTCGTGTTACTACAGACCGGTTACGTCTTGATGTAAATTCAGTTTCTCAAATGTAATTTGTTGTTTTCACCATGATTGTGGCAAAGAGTATGGTATTAAGAACAGTATTGGAAAATAATGCAAGTGGTCCGTTTCTACATTTAGGAGTAAAATACTGTGAATATCGAATGCATAGACAATTTCAGATTATTTTGTTGAAAGTTGTCTCTTTGTTTCAAAGGCACTTGTTCAAATGAGTAATGCTGTTTGAAATGGGCATATTATATCTGTTCAACCACATGCACTAGGCTTTATCAATGCAATGCATAAAGTAGGGATCACGCGACGTCCATTATAACTTATGATCGATGTTGTAAAGCATTGTTTAATTTCAAAATACCTATGTTACAAAATGTCATATGTAATATGCAATAGTTGAATCAAACCTAAGTTTTTAAGTGAGTTTTTTGAGTACACAGAACTTGGGCAAAAATTTATTAACATGGTGCTTATCACATTTTTCGCAATTTTCAGTTATAACTGTTGATTCGAGTCAGAATTTTATTTCTGTTCAATCCCGTAAATCACGACGAAATGTGATCAGTCAGTCTAGATTGTATGTACGAAGCGTAGACAAAGCTTTTGTGTAAAGCTTATACGTGTAAAACGTTAAATGCTATTTTAATTCTTGGTTTTGTTTTAGTTTCCTTTCAGATTTGGCATGTATAGTATACGAGATGGATCTATGTACTTCACACTGTCGGAGAGAGGCACGATAAGGGACCGTATCCAACTTAATGTGTTTAAAGCTATCATAAACACACTTTGAAAAATTTAGCTGGCTGTCAATTGATTGTTTGTGAAATTTGTATTTGAATAAAGATAACGTGCTCCGGTCTGTGCTCGCCATCACACACGTATATGTTGTTGCGTTTTCTATTATGTATCAAGGTATAACGCTGAGAGTATGAATGAAGATGATGTACATGAAATGCTAGATGGTTCAATGGAATTAAGACTGGTTATATGCGTATGTCATATTCGTTGTAGTGTTCGTGTTCGATGTGTTATACCTCGTTTCCCAAATAAGGAAGTTAAGATAATAAATAATTTATGTTGCGTCTGAATGAAATGAAAGAGAACATAACAAGCAATGATTATACAAGTATGCTTTACTGAATTGTGGAGATAGGTAGCCGTGTTAGATAAAACAGGACATGTGTATGTATTTGTTATGCAACATTGGCCATGATCATCTTTAAAAAATTATCCTAAATTTTGGGCCAGAGTAATTACATTTTGCATGTAAAATAATGCAGAAGTTCTTACGTAATGATCCACGTTTAAAGCAACATGCAACTTTGAAATTTTTATGAGTTTGAATTAATTCCAGTCTGGAAACTTCAGTTTGTGCCACTTTCGTTTATAACGTCATAACAAATACGGTAATCTAATATTTCAAAGGTACAGGTACCTCCTAAATGGTTTCCTTATTACATTTCAAATTGCAAAAAAAAAAAAAAAAAAAAAAAAAAAAAATTGGTGATTTTTGCATGATTCCTGCATGTATCTGTTGGGTACACAACTTAAAATTGAAACACTATTGATAAAAATTGTGAGCATGCAGAAAACAAGTCAAAATTTCGATCTTTGGTTTTTATGAAATTTAGACCCCCTCCCCCACTGGAACTTAGATTTCTACTAAATAATGACAAAATATACAAATATCTTAGCATAAATATCTTCACAAGACATTGAAGTATTGTCCTCAACAGAATGGATCAGCATCAGGAGCTTATTCATAATAACTGTGTTCTGGGCTGCTAAAGTATAGGCGTATACAGGCCATATAGTCACCGATCCTTTATCAGGTGTCTTTTTCAGCAGCTGACCAATTAAATTGGCGAATAAATAATGTTCTCACTGATTATAATATACACACAATGTAATGAAACATAACAATAATTGTTTTCTATCATTGTCAGCTCACCTGAGCAAAGTCTTGTTAGCTCACCTAATAAATTAGAAATGAGCTTATTGAATATAAATAAATCCAGCCTCCAAGGAGCAATTTGTGCAACATTCTCTTTATCAAATCGCTTTGCCCATGTAAAACGTATTGACGGGTTACATTATGAAAACATGCCCATGCAATATAAAGAGGCGGTTCCAACGAGTATGTATGTTTTGAATCAAAAATAAGAAAATTAGGTATACCCCTGCAAGCCCCAGGTTTTCTATATAAAAGTGGGGTTTAAGGGGGTATACATTTCATTTTGTTGTCGCTTAATAGATTACACATGTCAAACTGAGTACCAAGAGACAACCAACACAGCTGAGACAAACAAACACAGATGAAATCAATGCACAGAATTAGGTAATAAATACCTGTATGGGAACAACTTTCCACAGACAGGTATTTGAATGCTATAGTCATAAATTGATTTCATCTGCGTTGGTAATTCTCAGTCATGTTGGTTGTCTCTGGATAACCAGCGCGCAAGTCCTCTTGTTAATAATTCTGAAATTTCAGGTTGTAGCAATCTCCTGTTGTTGCACATTCAGGTTTGTTTCAGAACTGATAGTAAAACCTGAAAACATTTTTTTTTCATGGTGTAACTCATAATACTTTGATTATGGGTCATTATCAGCTTTGCCTCTACACTAGGAAGACAGATTACACCATCAATTTGTAAGGCAGCAATTTAGATTTGAATGAATTTGAGAACATGGTTAGGAACTTCTTTTCTTGCACACC